>OZ023158.1:27358391-27617383 GCA_963678695.2 Diplodus puntazzo
TGGCTTTCTGTTTGAAGCCGTCTGATTTTTTTTTTGGTGCTCAGTGACCCATCTGTCCCCTCTCTGTCTTAATCAAGGTGATCTTTAAGAACAAGGCGTCCAGGCCTTATTCTTTTCACCTTCAGGGAGTGTATGACCGCACCCAGGGGGCCGGCATGGCCCAAACCAACCGCCCCTCTGCACCCCCCGGGATACCAGGAGAGCCTTTGGCTCCTGGAGAGACACGGACGTATAACTGGAAGATAACAAAGAAACAAGGACCAGCCGACAGTGAATTTGACTGCAAGACTTGGGCTTACTACTCCACTGTTGACAAGGTCTGTATTGATATTGATGTGTTTGTGTGTGTGCTAACATTAACTAACCCGTGTTATCTTTCTGTTTTTTCCTTCCTTGTCCTTCAGCGTTAGTTTTGATTTAAGCTTATATTGTTTGAATTTACTGTCTTTGTAAGTTAATAAGAAAAGTTCCAAAATGTGTATAACATTCTATCCAAAGAAGGAGACAATGAATATTTCTTTACTGTTTTCCAGGAGAGGGACCTTCATTCCGGTCTGATCGGTCCACTGGTGATCTGTAAGCCCGGCACGCTGCTGACTCGTCAGTACACACAGCCGGACATCCAGGAGTTCTCCCTCCTCTTCCACACCTTCGATGAGACTAAAAGCTGGTACATGGAGGAGAACCTGGCGCGGTACTGTGCTCCACCCTGTCAGGCCAACACTGAGGACCCCTGGTACCACATCAGCAACAAGTTTGCAGGTGGATACAAAAATTCTTGGTGTCATTTTTAATCGACGTGCTGTAATCTTCTTCTGAATAACACCTGCGTTTTTTTTTTCCTCAGCTATAAATGGTTACGTGGCGGAGACACTTCCCGGTCTGATGGTCGCCCAGCACCAGCGAGTCAGGTGGCACCTGCTGAATGTAGGGAATGACGAAGAGTATCACGCTGTACACTTCCATGGTCTGCCTTTCACCGTTCACACTAAAGAGACACATCGTATGGGGGTCTACAGCCTCTTCCCTGGTAAACACACGCACACATATTCTTTGTGTTTCATATCTATATACCAAAGATCACTTTTCTGGGTAATTTTACACAAGATGTATTTTTAGTTTCTTATCGCTGTATGAAGTAATTAACTGACTTTCGCTATTAAACCCGTATTCCTGACTTTTATTTAATGTATTTTGTTGCTGTCTGCCATCCAGGAGTGTTTGGCACAGTGGAGATGAGACCCCCCACAGTTGGCACGTGGCTGGTGGAGTGCACTATAGGAGACTACCAGCTGGCTGGCATGAGGGCCAAACTGCTCGTCTACAATCCAAGTAGGTGCCACTGTGCCACATATCTGTAAGAAATATGTGTTTATAATATAATAAGTTATAGAATTAACAGAGATTCAGAACAGTAACAGTAGATTAACATTCGGTTGATTTTTTAGGCATGCCGGTGGCTCTAGGAATGTCAAAATTTAACACTTTCCATCACAATAGGAAAACTCTAAAACAGAAAAACTGTAAGCCTCAGATGTACTCTGAGATTAGCATGCTAACATAGCATGCTATCATACTAAACTTTAGCATATAAAAATAATGTGTTAAAGCATATTGCCTGCTTAAAGGGGGTAAATAAATAGCTTGTAAATAAACCCTAGTTTATTAGCATTCTAAGAAGCTAGCCCCGGCGTGTCCTGGTCCAAAGCTTCTGTGCCAGCCAGGAAATCATTAACACTCCCCTGGTCCCCGAGTGGGCTACATTTAGCAGCAGCTACCCTAGCAACAGGCTCCACCTGTTTGTTTTGAGTATGAATTTGACAGATGACCAATTCCTACATATTTCCACCTTTAAGGAACTTTACTGGCCAAGTCACACAGATATAAAAAGATCAGCTGCAAGAATGTGAAACACAACAATTAAAACATGCTAAGATGCTGATGTTAAACACTAAACATGAGCATGTAAACAAAAAGTTATTTACATGATTTCTAACTGTAGGCATAGATAATGGGTCTTGTCAAGAGTCAAGACACAAAGAATAGCAATATTTTTCTGTTCATATCAATTCAGGACTTTATGTTTTGGCGTTCAAGTGAAAGTGACAAATGAACACAATTTTGCAACAACAGGAAGCTGATCATTTACAGTTGTAGTGAACGTCAATGTGTTTAGAAGTTTCGTCATCAGATCGTATTTCAGAGGCTTTCCCCACATTTTCCAAGTATTTTCATGTTGTGTAATTTCTGGGGCTTTTTGGTTAGTTTGAGCTTCCCATATTGCAGGGATGAACATGTGAGGTAAACCTGTAGAGTCACTCAGATCACCATTTACAGAAATCTCAAAACAGTAGTTATACAGTCCTTTACTCTCCAGGTGTATTAAGTGAACAGAAATGGATTTGGGGAATTCTTGACGTGATCATTATGTACACCTGGAAGTTTAAAATGTGTTTTTGAGCTGGAGTTTTCTCATTCTGACATGCAGATTGTGTGTCGCCACTGGGGATGAAATCAGGAAGGATTGAGGATTCCCAGATCACGGCCTCATCTTATGTCGGTAAGGAAGTTAAAACGCACCAGTAAGACCATTGATAAGTGTTTATCACAAATGCCCAGTGGACCAAAAGATGAAAATATTCCAGTCTTGTGGCCACCAGGCAGCTTTGTGAAATCCGAAAACCTCAAAATGACCCACACGGGTTTGGATTATAACCGCGTTTACATGTGTGTGCAGATTACTGGCAGCCGCGGCTGGCGAGGCTCGATCAGTCCGGTTATATCAACGCCTGGATAGGCAGAGACAGTAACTCATGGATACAGGTGAGATATACACACTGTAACATTACGTATGTAGGTTCCAGTGCGCCCTAATGCATCATCTGAATGGACTTAATGCTCATGTCTGGTGTTAGGTGGACCTTCTGAAGCCCACCCTGCTGCATGGCGTGCAGACGCAGGGAGTCAGCGTGAAGCTGAGGGACAACTACGTCACATTCTTCACCGTGTCCTACAGCCTGGACCAGGAGACCTGGTGGACCTACAAAGGAAACACAACCAACAAAGTACGTTGTCCAGTGTAGATTCATTCATCCATTTAGGTTTCAGGAGTTCCTTGATATCGCAGAACGTGGAACATTCAATTCACAGATGGGCAGATACCTTTCTCAGAATACCTAATGTGTATTTATAAGAAATAACTTCAATATTTCACAGGTGAAAAGCAGCCGCAGCATTCCGTTTCCTGTCTAAATTTTAGGGAGTTTTGAGGAATATGGAGTTACGTTACATTTTCCTCGAGTGGCAGCTGGATTTGCAAGGTCACGTGATCAAGTAATTGTACAGATCTGTCTTGCCAGGTTTCATTTTCGAGCTGTGCACTTGTGGCCGAAAAAACAAAGCAGCTTCACCGATCAGCAACCTACGATGAGCTTCTGCAGCAATGAGCGGGGTTTAGGTGTAACGACAAGTCGTGATTGCTCAAAAACAACAACGGAGGTCCGCGTAGATGATGCACCGAAAGGGTAGATTACATTGAAAGAGGAGCTAAGAATGACACTGAAGGCTGTTCTCGATGGAAAAGATGTTACCGCTCTTGTAAACATTCTAGCTAAGAGTTTGATTTACCAACGGGCTCCGCTGGTGATAGTCCTACTGTTCATCTGATTGATTGGAGGTGATTGCGTAACTTAGTTACCTGACAAATTAATCTATAACCTCATCAGCTAGCTTGTTCTCGTTTTGGTTCAGACCATTTAAACCATCAAATGGCTCTAGAGTCTTAAAAGACACTTGCTCGCCTTCCTTAAAGTTTTTTTTGTACTGTGCAATTTGGAAGCAGCTCTTCGTCGTGTGTTTAGGATGTCAGAATTCAAACCAGCGGGACAAACAGGCGGAAAATGTCAGCATGCTATCATCACGATCCCTGAGCCGAAGTGTTTGTCTGGCTTCTGCTTTAGATGTTTCGAGGCAACATGGACAGCTCCAAGGTGAAGAGCAACGCGTTCACTCCGCCGTTTGTGGCTCGCTACGTCAGGATCCAGCCGCAGTACTTTAAGCAGAGGCCTGCTCTGCGACTGGAGCTGCTGGGCTGCGACGTCAACAGTGAGTGTTTTACCTGCAGCGGCAGAAGTTATCACAGAGTAGATGTGACTGTACCCAAAGTGCTGGGAGTGACTCTGGTGTGTGTGTGTGTGTGTGTGTGTGCGTGCGACCAGGCTGCTCGCTCCCTCTCGGGCTCCAAAGGAGAATAATTCCAGACAAAAGCTTGACCGCCTCCTCGTCTTATTCATCTCTGCTGAGTAGCTGGAAACCCGCCCTCGCCCGCCTCCATCAGGAAGGGAGGGTCAACGCCTGGAGGCCAAAGGTACACAACACAAATACACACATACACACACAGATCCAGCATATTACACAGCTCTCGTATGTTTTCGGTTAAATATGGAGCTACAACCAGCAACCTTGTACCGTTTACTGGTACCAAAACCACAATCTTTTCCTAAACCCGATCAAACTGCGACTGTTTCACAACACACTCAACATCACATACATAAGTTCCTTCGCGTTGTCAGGTAAAGCAAGGGGGACACAGCGAACCTACATCACTGGTTAAACATTTTGTAAGACTGTTTCGACACCACACGTAGCATTCAGGACAGGTAGCGTCAAAATGTGCTCTGCTGCACCTGTAACACCTGTAACCAGCACTGGTGTCACAGTGCACTGACGCACCTTGGAGGACACGTCTACATCAGTGCATGCAGTGATGGAAAAAGACGGCACTCACTAGCTTGTGCTATTAAAAAAAAAAAAAAAAAAAGTCGTCGTTACTCAAGAAATGTCTCTCTCCAGAAGTCATGACCCCCGTTACTCAAGATAACCCGCCGAGCTTGTTGCGAGCAGTTTCCTGTAGGGACTATTTTCTTTGTAACGAACCACACCGAGCAGCCTTATCACCGCGCAGAAGGAAACGTGTGTCTACTCCAAAACTTTTCAACTAGAAAAACTGACAATCTAGATGGACTTGTAGCGAAAGATAGCGGAAGAAATATGTGTTTTTGATTTGTGAGACAAACATGTTGATCTCTGGCTCCCCCTCCCCCTCCTCCTCCCACTCTTCTTCTCCCCTCAGCTTATCATTTTCACACTCTTGCAGCACTGAACTGCAGAGGTGTGATCTGCGCTTCTGTCACATTGTCGGGCCATTTTGAAAGGTCACGCGCCGAAAGAGTAGCACTTGTGATCCGAGGACAGGAGGTCGACCGTTCCAGGCCAACTGTTATCTGGACGAGTGTCTTTAAAGAGCTCCGATGGCCCAAACACACGGCCTCAGAAAACAAAAGAAATAGTTTTTCCATGTTTCTTCAGAAGCACGTGTCCTCGAACAGTAGCTGCAGCCAGCGTGTTATTCTTATTGTTCTCAACATTCGTTTAAACAGGAAAACCTTCCTGTGCGTGTTCCAGGGTACAGAGGAAAATGGGATTACCTCCATGTGCTTTGCAGGAAGTGGTCGTTTTTTGTTTGTTGGGACTTTTTTCTTGTAGCCAGGGCGGAATCGAAATATATAAACCCCCTCATCAGCAGCTCATCTGGTTCTGTGCCGTGCAGCAACATTATGTCAGTGGAAAAAAACGATGAACTGCCAAGGAACACTTTCCGAGTTTATAAGTTTTCCTCGTCATCCGATGTGGGAGAGGAAGGGGTTTGGCGTTCCCTTCAGGCCCATCGCAACATCTGGTTTGTTTTGCTTTCCCTCTGCTTTGGCAACTACTGTTTCATTCAGAACCTGGGATCGATTTCCGCCTGTTTCATAACATTCCCGTCAATCGATTTAATGCGTTACACTTGTGAGTTTTGTATTTTCCGGTAATCATTTTTCATAATCATGTTCTTCTGCATGTAAGATCACATAATTCTGACAGAATTACAGACAGTAAATAGGATGCTGTGGTTGGTTAGTGAACAGAAAAATAAAAATGTTTCCTCTTCGATTTTCACCCCAGAACAACAACCCTCACGAGTGGCTCCAGGTGGACTTGGGGAAAGTGAAGCGCATCACGGGGGTCGTGACCCAAGGAGCGCGATCAATGCTCACCCAGATGATGGTGACGGAGTTCTCGGTCACAGTCAGCCATGATGAACACTCCTGGAGCAGTGTGTTGGAGGCGGACTCCCAAAGAGAAAAGGTAGACTCACTGCAGAGCTCAGTCAGACCTGCTGCTCCGTAAACATGCAATGACTAACATGTTCTTTACTCATTTCACTCACTCCTCCATAGATCTCTCACAGTTTCCCTCAGTGTCACACAGGTGGATGAGTCAGTCTGTAATGTGGAGCTGACGACTCACCGAGAGAACCTAAATCACACGTGCCTTCATGTTTTAGTGACACACAGCGGACTGAAGGCTGGTACGAGTCTTAAACATGCTACGAGGGACTTTTAGATGATTCAGCAAGATGTTTGGCTTTTTTATATCCAGTTAGTGATTCTTAAAATTAAAATTAATTTTTTATGATGAAGACGAATTTGAGTTTGACAGCCTGATGATAAGGAGCAGCAAATGTTTTATGTTGGCCTCGCTACAGAGCTACACCTTACTAATTACTAGAAAAGGTTGTTAGCTTTAGCTTTAGCTCATTAAAATGACTTATACAGAGCAACTGAATCTGTTACATGCGTTAATGTTCGAGGTCATGTATTCGTCATCGTACAACACAGGGTTGAATAACAAAATTGAAGTTTAGAAACTCCTTCATGCAACAAACATTACAAAACATATTTACAGTTATTTATATAGAAATATACATAAACATCAGGGTGAATGTAAAGGGCAGGAATATGATGTTGACGATGATGTCGTCGGCATCTTCACATCAGTCACACAGTTCACAAGCCACATTATATTTATCTTTTCATAAAAATCTGATATTTTACGCCCCAAATGTTGTGTCAAATTTTCCTGTGGTATCAAAATATCAATATTTTTCTAGGCATTGTAAGTTCAAAGTTTAATTTCTTCCCTCGTCTTTCCTTCTTAGATCTTCTCCGGTAACAACGATTCAGACGAAGAGGCGGTCACTGTTTTTGACCCGCCTCTGTTCGGCCGCTTCCTCCGCATCCACCCGCTGGGTTGGGTGAACGGCATCGCCCTGCGCCTGGAGGTCCTCGGCTGCGACACGCAGCAGGTGCTCTGACGGACCCGCCGATGCCTCGTAGCAACAGTTTAGCAGCGAAAATGTATCCTGGTTTCATTCTGCCTATCGAAGAAAAGTGTTACTTTGTCATGTTATGCTATTTATATAAGAGAAGCTACTTCTTCTGTGGTCACAACTCTGTTTACATGTCCATCTTTTTTTTGACAACGTTATTCAGTCGTCTCGCGCGGAAAAGAAGCGCGTTCGACGTCCTAGAAAAGCGTAGCTGCCACACAGCTTTCTGCCACCCACAGAACAAACCTTTTGAATGTGAGCATGTGTAAATATTTCAGAGACAGATGGATGTATAAAGTTTGAATGGTCGATGTATATTGTTGGAAAAGTTTGTGTTAATGTATTTTTCCTGCTTTGTTTAGAGTTTATATAAAGAATGAATCCTGAAGGGTTGTACTGGCTTTTTTTTTTTCTAAGTTCTTGTGCACTCAAACACGAGAAAACACACTTCTGCTGTATCTGAAGGCAAAATTCATAATTCAGGCGTGCTTTAAAAACTCTTAACATGGACTTGCAACGTTCTGGTAAACACTTTTTGACTCTTCCTGTCCTGATCTCTTCCTCTCTCTCCTTTTGTTTTCTTCCCTCTCTCTCTCCGGCACATTATCTCTGTTCTTTTCTTCGCTCTGTCTGTCTTCAGTCCACAACGTTCCCGATCTGTTATTCTGGCTTATCCACCTCCAGCAGGCCTCTACGTGCAGAAAAAAACAATGAGCAAGTGCGCTCCAACATTGTTCTGTTACAAGTGGTCATACGCAGTCCAGAAAAAAAAAAAGTACGTTCTCATACGAGGATGAAATGTTGAGGTGACTGGAGGGGGGAGACAACAAGGTGTGAACGTGCGCGTGTCTCAAGCTGTGTATCTTGGACGCGACTGTGTGAAACATGAAAAAAAAATACACCAGCGTCCAACTTTCGAGCGTCCAACCGACCTTTTATCACCTCTTTATCAGCGGAGGAAGTTTCCAGGCGAGGAGGACGAGGAGGAGGAGGAGGAGGAGGAGGAGGGGGGTAATGTTTCGTTTGGAGGACACAGTCAGGCAGGACTTGGCATTGGCAGAGAAGTGGCAGTAGCCTGGCTGCCACACTTTATCTCTGTGAAAACAAATAACACGCTGGGCCTGATCGCAGAGTCTGCGTGATGGTTAACACACACACACATACACGTAAACAGGGGCAACAGGGCACTCTCGGGCTCCACTATCTAAGAGGGGACTCCTGTTTCTGGTCATTTTGAAGAAACAAAATAGTATAGCTTCTTTTAAGGTCTTTTACCAGGCAGTAGCCTGGCTGCCACACTTTATTTCTGTGAAAACAAATAACACGCTGGGACTGATCTCAGCGTCTGCGTGATAGTTAACACACACACACATACACACGATCTGCAGCAAACTAAACGGAGGTGAGCAGAGGCCGTGGCCGGCTGCCCAGGTGTGATTATCTGCCGCTGGGTTTGAGTTTGCAGCATGTGAAACAAGCAACAACAACACAGTACAGCTCAGTCAGACACAGCAGAGACACAGTTAGAGAGCTAAAGGAACCAACGCTGACTCAGAGGCTTTTACAGGGGTTTGATAATTAACTGCAAAATGTTGTTTGTACTTCACATTTTTTCGGACTTGCTCAGCTTGCCGGCTGCGAGGCAGAATCGGGTTTCTCCTTCGGTCCTGAAAAACTCAACATGCAGAGACATTAAAACCTGCAGGAGACAGCTGATCCAGCACAGAGAGCAATACACTCATTGAGTCAATGCGTGCATGTTGTAGCATATCGCTAATTATTAATGCCTGCAACCAATTGGCAGCTAATAAGCATTTTCCCTCGACAGCATCCTAACAAGGTTAAATGTACAGCAGTGATACGTAATTTTATAATGACACTTCTGATAGTTATAAGTTGACACGTGAGGTGAGGCTGTCAGAGTCAACATGTGGAACGTTTAAGACCCTTACATCCACATTTTTGTGTCCCCACTGTTGATAATGTGTCTTGCCTTTAAGTTTGTGATCATAACTGACTTAATGCAGAATTTTATATTATTCAGCGGTTCCGTCAGAATAAACGGAGATCAGTTCCAAAGAGATCCCTGGCACAACACCAGTCACTGCCAGCTACACTTCAATTAAAGGGATATTCCGGTGTAAGTTTAATCCATGGTCTAACACACCGTGACACCGAGTAAGAACCTCCCCCCTTGAGATCAAGTTTTCCGATCTTTTGACTATAAATGAATCAGTCATTTAGTATCTATAATAAGATCTGAATAAATGATGGAAAATCCCCTCCAGAATCAAACTGCGTGTCTTCAAACTGTTTGTTTAGTCCAGCCTAACATTCCCAAACTGAACGAGTTCTCCACTAACGATCATCTGAAACGAATAAAAGCAGAAACGTTTCATAATCTACGATGATAGATCATCAGAGCTGCTGTCACTTCACTTTTTGCCCACCAACAAAACTGATCAAATCGATTTAATGAGAAATGATTTCAGTACGAAGCAGATCAGCGCCTCTTGTTCATGAGTGTCTCAGGTCTACGGTGGTTAGTTTTAGTGTGCTGACGGTATCAAAAAGCGACGGTTGGATGTGGAAGGGTGTGAAATCTGAAGTCTTTGTGGGGAAGATGAGTGGCGGTGACCACTGTTACTATTTATGGTAGATTTTGTGGTTGATGGGCTCAAAACTTGCAATTAAACCACAGAGTTCCTTTAAAGAGAGCCATACTTCTTCTTTCCTCCTCTTCCTTCGGTTTGCAAGAAAACAGAAGCCCAAGCTCGCCCACACAGAGGAGGACAAAATGAAAAATGCAATGGAACAACAAATGACTGTTTTGTTTTCACTTTTCAAAGAAAAGTATGTTACTGATTTGAGGTGAAACCGAGTTGCCAGCCGAGGAGCAATGAAAACATGTCCCATCTGCGACCTGGAGCTTCAGATTGTCTCTGATAAGTGACCGCCTGCCACACTTCCTCTTGTCGCAACCTGCTCGTATGTAACAACAGAGTTAAGGAGTCCAATTCTCTGCTGGCATATCAGAGAGGAAGTGCCCCGAGTCGCAGGGCGGGAAGGAAAACCGAGTGACACAACAGAAAGAATGACCGCAGTTTTATCATCCTCTCTTGCATCACTTCCTCGTGGTGCTTCTCCCAGTGACCCGAAGGGCCCAAGATAATACGAACTCTTCTTCTTCTTCTTCTTTATCTCCTTGTTCTTTTTCTTCTTCTTCATCCTTTCTTGCATCACTTCCTCACCGTGGTCCTCCTGATGACCCAGATGACCCAAGATAATACAAACCATTCGTTTTCCTCTTTGTCTTCGTCTTCTTCATCTTCTTCTTCCTCCTCTTCTTCTTCCTGGAGACATTTGCGACAGTTTAAAATGACGACATGTGTGTGTGTGCAGGCGGCAGCACACCAACAGTCGCAACTACCACAATATCCAAAGAAGCACTGTGATATCAAAAGCTTAACATTTTCAGACTTGTAACTTAAGAAAAATGTTTAAGACTTGTAAATGCCTGGAGAGCAACACAATAATCTTTTGCACATTTGCTAGATTGAGCTTTAAAGCCGTCAGATTGACGTTAACTTGCAGCATGTGTGTGGTTTCGCGTCGGTTTAATGGTTAATTCCCATAAGTTTCCAGTGTGACAACATCGGTTAACCTCCTGAAGGTCACATTGCACCAATGCAGGAAACACTGTCACAGACAGAAACATCATTTACATAAATATACATTATCATGTCCTAAAAATCTGATTAGTTATTATTATTATAAGATGACAAAAAGGAAAATGTGTGGGAATATTTTGCTGGTTTTCTTTTTCAACAAAGCAAAAGACAGTTTAGATTTTTTTCACTCATTCTATACTAAACCGTTGTACAGTGTGCGTCGGAGAAAAAGAGCAGTACAACTTAAAAACAAGCCGGATGCGAGAGAACAAACCAACGGACTGTTTATGGAGTCACGTGTCGAAATGTAGCGATCAAATGACGCAGATTACAGAAGGAAATGCACTTTTTAAAGCTCGTACGAATACAAAACATTACAGCAGATTTGTATTTTAACTGGAGTGAAAGAGTGGAAGTGACAATGACTTAAAATGCAGATAAAATGTTAATCAATGTCGGATAAATGATAAAGAAACCAACTTATGGACCACAGGTATGCAGTAAAGTCTATGTTAAGATGACTATTATTGCTCAGATTTGTTCCATTGCTTCGTTACTATATAATGTTGCCTTGTGTTGCTTATATATTGGCAAACTTAATAAAAACTTGAACTATATCAAAACAAAAAAACATCTATTTGTAATTAAATGCACCTTAAACCAAAGTAGGGAAAGAACACATGTCGAGTGATTATTTTACAAGTCTTTGACTCAAGTTATGAAAAAACACTCGACTGCAGTTACACAGTAAATGTTTTCATGCTTTACAGGAAGGTACAATTGTTCATGTTATCCCTGTATCCTGAAGGAACGATACGCTCTAAATTTCTAAGAACTACAGACGTCCAGTAAATTGAAAATTGTCAAAAAGAAACTCTCATCTCTACGGTCTGAGATTCTGAGGCGGAGTGTTGAAGTTCAGATCCTGTGACTAAATCCAGTGACTGTGTTTCGAGTGGGAGCGATGAGTGAGGGGAGACCTCTGCTGTACAGTCTGCGGCGGTGCATTAGCTATCAGACGCCTATAGGACGCGAGTACGTCGACTCACAGGACAGTACAGCCTGTTCTCATCCGGTTCGCTGCTCTCATCTGACATGGAACAGACACGCAGGACAACACGCAGCCGCTGCTTCAGCTTCAGCGTGACTCACTCAGCTCCACGACACACACTGTTTTAATCTGTGCTGGCTTTTCACGCTCTGATAAAAACGCCTCTGGTCATTTTCTTTCTTCTTTTTAACTCCTCTGCATAAATAACTGAGGCTGAATTTAGTAGTAGTTCAGTTGAGAGCTGATTATCTTGATTTGCAACAGAGTAAAAACAGCTCAAGGACAAAGAGGGTTGAATATCCGTCTTAATGAGTTGAGATTTGAGAGTTATATAATATATTTTATCTTCTTCTCTCTTTTTTTCTGTATTCTTTCAAGGGCAACCTTGATACACCTTTGTAGCAGTGGTACAAAGTAACTAAGTACATTAACTCAAACTCTACACATCAGCTTTGAGGTGCTTGTACTTTACTTGATCACTGCATGTTCTGCTGCTCCACACTTCCACTCCAATTAAATTCAAAGGCAATTATTGCACTTTTGACTCCACTACACATGTGTCTGACTTAAGTTACTGGTTACTTTGCAGATTTTGTTAAATACAGAATATAACCAACAGATAAATGTTGATGTAATATTAAAGATTCAGATGAAACTTTTTGATCCCTACAGGGGAATTCAAGCAGCAGTTAAACTTTATAAAACGGTTTAATAAAATGTTCCAGCTTCACAAACACACAAAAACAACGATCCAGTAATATGATTTACATTATTCTGAAATCATGCATAATGAGTTGTTTGAGTACATTTTGACGGTAATACTTTTGTATTCAAATCCATGATGTGTAGTATTTCTACTCTGTGGTGCTGCTGCTTTTCTTCTTCCTCTGATAGAAAAGAGACTTGTTGTGAGACCTGATCAAGTTAGTGAACCCTTGAAATAAAAAAAAATGATACCAGATAGATAAATGCACTGTGACGTGGTTTTAATAAAGGAGTTTAGGTCAAATCTAACACTTCTATCCCTTCATATGTCCAGATAAGGATCAGTTTTCACTGTATTAAAGCTCTTTTATAAGAAAGAGACCAGGCAGCCGCGGGCTCAAAGACAGACAATCCATTTACTCTCTTCCTTGTGAGACGTACACAGTAGCTCCCTGTATGTACATAAAGAGCTCTGCCACTCAGAGCTGACTCAGTGGAGCTTGATCTTTAAGATCCTGCCCGGCGGTGAGAAACCGAGGTCAAACGGGGGTAACGAGGAGTCGAGGGGAGGACTTAACGCCTGGATGAGCAGTCACGTTGCTGTGGTGATAATGAGCGTTTACACATTCACTGTGTCCCTAAACTGCAGCGGAGCATTTGTGTGCATCCACCTCTCTGGCTCACCGTGTCGCTGCTGCATACGTAATGCGTTCAAAGAGGGTTAATCTCCAACGTGATTGCATGTCAAGAACAACCCCGAGTGCTCCCGCAGCGTCCGGCGTGGAAGTGGAGCACGCGGGCAACAAAAGAGTGACGAGGCCATGACAGCGTGGGATGTTTTCATATTACATCTTTATTGTTGGTTTAATAGAAAAGAAGAAAAAAAAAATGTGCCTCTTTTTGATACAGATTGAAAATTACTTTGACAAGAACACAAAAAATGACATTAATTTTTTCTTTTTTCTAGCAGCATGACTTGATTTTCAGATCTTGCGGCGTCACTGGCCTTGTTAGAACATTTTGTAAAATGACAAAAAAACAGACATTTTTATATATATTCTTTTAAAAGAAAGAGAAACAAAAAGCTTGTGTTGGGAGGACAGAGGCTGACAGCTGTAAGAAGAGAAAAACAGGCAATAGAGGTTTTTAACTGCAGCAACCTTACCGGAGGTCAGAGGAGGAAAACGTTTAGCAGGGCGATGAAATACTCCTCATATTTCAACATGTAAGGCTGTGGGAAGGCCTGGTGACCATACAGAAAACATACATGAGAATTACATCAGGGTTTCTTTTTCTACAACATATGGAGCATAAAGAGGTTTTTACATGACTCAAGTGTGACCAACGGCCTTCACACACCATTTAAAGAGGACGACTGAAAAAAAAAAAAAGAAGGTATTCTTGCTGGAAGTGGTCCCCGGTGAGGTTATGAGGTGTTGGGAAATCACGGCTCAGGTTATACATACATACATACATATATATATATATATATATATATATATATATATATATATATATATATACATATATACATATATATATATATATATATATATATATATAAACTTTCAGTCATTCCTGTTTCACGCATATTTTTTGTACAGCCTCACACTGAGGAGAGGCAATTTAAAACAGCCGGTGGAGATTGAGGTCAGTGGAGCAGAGAAGTGGCACATTTGCGAGAGAAGAATAACAAAGCTCGATATTGATATTGCAATAGTTGGACCGACTTCAAGTCAAGTGAGGGTTTTTTTTTTCTAATGCCAAAATAAATGAAGCCTTTGTCGGAAAAAAAACTGATTTTAATGAGTAACTATGACACAATTAGTGTAAATAAAGCAGAACATGTTGGTTTAGGATCATGTGACCTGCTTTTTTGCAAGAATGTAACAACCAAGAGTTAAACAGCGCCCGATGGCTTCATCTCGCCACGTTTTAAAACACTGATAAATATCAGCCTGTCGGTCTTTATTCATGAGCTCAATGTGCCTCTCTGTAGCTCTGACCTGTGCGCTGAATAATACATGTGAGCACCGGTAGGTAAAGTAAAGCAAACACAGGGGAGGCGTGTTAAAGGAGACGTATTATGCTCATTTTCAGGCTTTAGTGCTCATAGAACATACCAGTTTTCTCACTGTCCACTGTTCTCCCGCTGTCTGAAACGTTGTTTTAGCTCCAGTCCCCTCCTAACCCAGCGACAGAGCAGCTAAATCATACAAATGTGTGACACGGTGACATGAGCTTGATGTCGCAAAGTCACGGTATGAAAGGCGGGACTACTGACGAGGTTTCAGGGAGCAGTGTTTTCTGTGGGAGAGAGGAAGTTCTGTCTCTGCCGACTTTGACCTTTTTAACTGTGAATACTCAACGAAGGGGAAAGAGTGAAATAGCATGATTCAACAGTGTGACTGTCAGGTAAAACAATTAAAAAGCCAAACAACAGCCCCCAAAACCCTCCTGATTATAAAAAACAATAGCACATGTAGTCTTGTTAGTAGTTCATGGTTAAGAGGCTCTACTGCGGGTTTATCTTTTAGAGTTTGACGTGTTCAGAAGAGTGAAGCGGTCGCAGGAAGTGGACTGCGAGCCTGAATACGATGCTGCATAGATGAAAGACTTTGGCAAGCCAGACACTGGTTCAGATCACAGCACAGAACCATCCTGATGTCACCGTATCTTTCTTCATTCAATCAGCTCCTTCACTTCACTTCTATATATCATTTCAGATCTAACCGCTGCAGCACTTTTCTTTGTTTCTTTTTCCAGTAGTCATTGAAATGTATCACGAAAGACACCAACAAATAAGATTAAAAACAAAACAATTATCAAAAACAAAATTAAGACGATAAAAAACAGTTTGCGGTTGATTAAAAACCATTAAAAAGTGTATAAAGTACATATGTTGATACAGATCTCCAGTACAAAGGAGCACTCAGCTGCTTCTGAGCAGAAACTGAGCGAGAGTGAAACGAAGCGAGGAGGCGGTTATGAAAAGGTCAAGGTATCGACAACGATCACATCGCCGGAAAGAAAAGAGATTATTTTTTTTTAATGCGTCACATTAAGATCTGAAAAGTTCACTATACAAGCTTCGCTGTTGTGTCTCAGATCTCGCAACTCCGATCAGATCAGGTTCCGGTGCGTCGCAGCTGTTCAGTAACTATAAGGCAGGTTTGTTTTTTTTAAAAACTGCTGCGACATCTCGTCTCTTCTCGAGCAAGACGACAGCACTGTTCAGGCTTCGAGCTAACAAGGTGACGCTACTTTCAACACGAATAATCCTAAAGGGAAAAAAAGTTCACAGTCAAATAAAAACAAAACAACTCTAGTACATTTTGTCGAGACAAGATGCGTTTCGTGCATAGAAACACAAGTCGGCCTTCTGCCGTCGTCATTAAGTAAAAAAGACCCCGCGAGGACCTCCAATATGGCTGGCAGAGCGTAATCCCCTCCGTAGTAGCTTCAATTCGCTCGTTCACTTTCAAGATTGTGGGACTTCTAGCGACACGGGCCTCTAGTTTGACTAGTGCAACTTGTCTGTAACGCTCGCCACTGTGTATTCAGGGGAGCAGGATCTCACGTTAGCAGGACACGAACCCTTCTGCAGAAAGCTTCTCCTGCAACGACGTCACAACACAAAACATTTAAAACGTTAAATACATTTCACAGTCAGCCGTTGTTGTTTTTTTTTTTAGGCAGGAAGGGGTTAAAAAAAAAAAGAAAAAAAGAAATACTGTAAAATGAGTCACTTTTACATCTATTTGAGCTTGGTCGAATTACCGCGCAGTGGCCGGTACATGGACAACTCATACAGGCCATAATGCAACACTCCCTCAGTCAAACTAGAGGCCGGTGCTCCTGCTTTTCAAACGTGCCTTAACCGCTGTGTGGATCTCCACTGCTTATGCTTCAATGTCTCTTTTTATCTTGACATAGGGATATTTGACATTTAACATATCTGCATTTCTTCAATCGCAGACATAAAAAAAAAAAACAATGCTGTGATGAAGAGAAGCCGAGGATGATAACGTGTGGGTAGCGGAATGGAGAGGATTCAAAAAAACAAAGGATGTGAAGGCAAAAACTAAAATCTCCGAGCTAATTACGCGCTGCATGTCGGATTAAACGGAACAGAAGTTTTCCACTAGTTGCCTAAAACTGGCTGAAGCCGATGAGGTTTTTTTGTAGGAAGCGATGCTGATTGAAAAGACGGGCGTTTGGCAGCGTTGTAACAAACCGCGACACAGAACAGTGATGCTATGCAGCGGTGAAGAATGTCAACAACAGGTCCCACTGGATTGAGGATTGTTTGATTACTGAGGTATTGGTGTATGTTTTCCTATCAGAACCGTTTGTCCTATAGAATGACTCCCCCCTCCCACCCTTGACCACCACAACCACCAAAACTACACCCAGCAGTGAGGTTTGTGTAGTTCTCAGGCTCTAACGCGTTGTAACACGGAAAACCGGCTGATTAATGGCAGTGAAAGCTAAAGAGGGGGTGTCGGACAGAAGGGAACGCCACCCGATCGCCAGAGCGGCTCCTTCCTCGCCGTGCACCGATCCCCTCTCTGCTTTTCAGGAAATGCATATAACCAAAGAAGTGTGACTTGAAACAGTAAATTATTGCAGCTCTACTTCACATCTGTTCATCTAAGTTCATTGTTCAAGAGAACTTGCAGTCAGAGGTAAGTGGTCTAAATGCTCATGAGACGTAATAACTGCGAGCTGTCCCCTCTCGAAGGAGGCTGCGGCGTTTTTGACTCATCACCGCCGACGCAGTGAGCGCGCACCTCCCGCGACGCAGAGCTAAACTAAAGCAGCAAACTGATTATCTGTGAGACGACCTGGCGAGGGGGCTCAGGTTCAGTTGGCAGCGTTCATCTCAGTAGTCCCCCATTCATTGAAAGACTGTAACAAAGTGGTTTCGTATTATGTAACTGTGTGTGCAGCACACGGAGGAAAAGTTCTGATTAAATGATACAGAATGCCTCTTTTACTGTAACTGAGAAGAAAAAAAAAAAAACCTATGCTACCACCAGCCGTCTATCTCCTGTCAGGACTCTTGTTCACAGTGTGCATGCTACAAAAAAACTATTCTGAATGATCTTTTTCAAAGCTGTAACAAACACAGTTCATGCAGATTTTTTCTAGCACCCTCCTAAACTTTTAAACGACGATAAAAACTGTAGAATTTTGCTGAGCGCGGACAGTTAAGGTTGAAAAAGACTGATGAGAAGACTTGTGTCAACTGTAGAGTCAGCTTTCATTGATTCAGGCAGCAGATGCACCGGCTCACCGCCACTAACTTTGGGCTTGTCCACATGTATACGGATATTTTCCCTTCTATTTGAATTATTTCTTGGCCTTTTTAATGGCTTTAATTGGATAGTGCAGCTCCAAAGAGTGACAGGAAACATGGTGAGAGAAGAGAGGGGGGGCGACATGTAGCTTAGGGCCAATGTTCGGATTTGAACCCTGTTCCACTACAGCGAGGACACTGCCTCTCTACTGATCGAACTCCATTTCTGTTCAAGCTAGCTCCCTTCTGAAAAACAGATCTGTACGCAAAACTATTACAAAGGCGTAGTAACCTAGAAGTGTTTTCTTTTTAAATTCATATTTTTTGGGCCTTTTCATGGCTTCTCGTCAGCTTTCCGACTCGCACCTCAAAAAACCCGACCTAGTAAAATCCACCTACCTCGCTTATCAACATCTTTGAAAGCTGTAGGATTTATTGTTTATGAGCACTAATGTCTCATCTGTGCCTCATTAAATCAGTCTTAGACACAGTACTGGCCAGCTTCTATCTATGGACATGTTGCTTCGATGTTTTTAATGCGCAAGATAATGTGAAGTGCAACGTTATCAGCTGGCATTGCTAACCTGGCTAGAACTGGTACTCCCATTTGTTGTACTGGAACGCAGTCAACTCCTGTGTGATTTCATTCCAATCTCCAACTTTCCGCGCTAAATCAAACACACCGCGTGTACTGAGCTTTTTGTATTTGAATTAAAATGATCCAAGACCAAAGAAAAGCGAAGTAGTAAACTTGTAATTAGCACTGGCAGTGCTAACAACAAACTTATATTTGTGTGAGCCAAACAACCAGATGTCTGCCGCGTTTGTGGTTTCATACGCACGCTCATTACACAAAACACAACTTGCGTGTGATCAGGAGGCTAAAAAATAAAGAGGAAAATGTTGCAAAATATCCATATATCTGTGGACATGTCCTAGACTGCATATATTAAAACAACCACAAGACTGCAGAGTCACTGACCTGGTGTATGTTAAGACTGTGGAAAAACACGTAACACTCTCCAGTTCATGGCACGCGTATCGGCTGAATCAACAACTGCAACGGTCGCACATCTGTCTCCAGTGCAGGCGGGCTGGTGGAAAAGCTGAAGCCATGAAGTTTTTTGGACCCTTGCGCGTGCGTTCAGTGTGGTACGCTACAGTGTGCGGTTGAGTTGAGGTGATTGTGTCTGGTGGCTGATCTCTCTCAAGAACAACTGTCTGCTGGCTCCGGTGACATTTACGACGGGCGCGCTCGTTTCTCTGTCACAGCCGGAAAACAGCAGAAAAGAAAAAAAACAACAACTGCAAAATCACTCGAGATGAGACCGTACGTTCAGCTACACAAACTAAATAATGTTGCACTGTGTTAAAAAATTTAAATGCACGAGGTACTACATTAAGAAAGTGAAATTATCCCTTCATTAATTCTTACTCGAGATGCTTCTTCTCTTAACAATTTCTTTACGCGGAATCTAAGTATAAAGCACAGTGTTTTTTCACAGCTTCAACGAGCTAAGGTGGCGAAATCAAAGCTGTGAAATCAGAAACTAATTCTCTTCATTTCGTTCCTCTTGGAGGTATGTGTTACTACAGAGTCACCACGCGTTAAAACCATCCTGGTTGAGACTGTTGTGCTTATCCTCCTCACGCACGTGTGCATCATCCTACGCTGATGTGCGTTCTGTTCGTCCTCTCTGTGGCTTATGAAGCCAGAGCGCTCCTTTCGTCGATTTCTCTCCACATGAAAATACACAGCAATGAGAGTCCAGGAGGGTGAGATGGTTAAAGGTCAGCCAACGGGAAGTCCATGTTTGGAGAGGAGGGCAATCTAAGGATCAGAAAAAAGGTGCTGGTGGGCTGAATCCCTGGAAAAAGAAAAAGAAAAAGAAATAGTATAAGAAGAAATACGCATCCACTCACTTCCATGACCAATGCCTGATATATGTGAACATATGTAACCTTTGTATGGTGCGACTCAAATATGCGTCTCCACGTCGGTGTAGCCGGGCAGGATGTCTCCATTGGAGCAGCTCTTGGGCTCCTCCGCCGGTTGGGTGCAGGGCAGCATGTGGGTGGTTGTGGACGTCTCCTCCGGTGACGCCTGGCCTCGCTGGAGCCTGCGGTGGATCAGGGGCACAAAGAACAGCACCACGCCCCCCACCATAGGTGGAACCCCAGCCAGAGAGAAGGCCACCGTGTAGTTCCCAAAGTAATCATGTAGGAGACCTGGGCAGAGGAGGCGGGGGGGGCACAGTTCATATTAATAATGACAGATTAGGTGAGAGGGACGTCAAAGAGAGGTCCGGCAGCAGCAAAACTCCGTGCAGATGTTTTGTAGAACTTTGACGCTGAGCAGTTTAAACGCTGACGTATGTTTGAGTGCTTGTTACAGCTGATCAACCCTGCACTAGCACAGAGGATTACTGTCACTACTGGATTTAGGACTAGGTAGCTGGCAAGGTAATGTCTGAGCAGACGTTTGTGTTCACACATACAGCTCCTACATGTAGACTCTGGGTAAGTCCAGAGCTGAACCCTTCTTGCAGTTGTTGTCCGCTATGGAGGAGTCAAAGCACATAACTCCTCCTAAAACAACATATATATGGGTCAGTATTTGATGAGGTTGGAAATCTATAGTGTCGGTATCACTCTATTACTAACAGGAGCTTTAAATTTGCAGCCCACAACATGCTAATCATGTGCTTCTGAGTTGCTGGTCGGCATGTTGTTGATGTTCGGAGAGGCTACCTCTGTGTGCCCCACTTTCCCCCCGCGGGCTTTTATGTCGAGCTAAACTAATGAGGTTCTGGCTCCAGCTCCATTTTTAAAAAACACACAGGCCCGAGAGAGTGGTTTCACTTTTCTCATCCGACTCTCTGGGAGAAAATGCAAAATGCTGGCCTGTTCCTCTACAACCTAGGATTGACATGCAGTATACATCATATACATTCATTCTGTGATATATCTCAAGTTAATACTAATCAGTCAGCCAGTGGAATTCAACAAGGACATTGTACTATCGTATTACAGTGCAGCAATCTCACCCTGTCTATAGCATTTATCTACCTTTGAGCGAACAAAGTGTACCTACAGTAACAAAGCTAGGTCAGCAAGTTTAACACGCCGCTCTGTATGTTTGATCCACCGCAGAGCTTGTGACATAAGGGCAGCGGGAGGGGTGTGCATTTAAATTGTTGCACACAACATATGCATTCTTGCTCCCGAACTGTACAGCCTGTACTGAACAACACATGTTGACACAGTGATTCACTCATTTAGACTCCAAGGAGCCGGACTGCTGATATATAACAGACTGATCTCACTTCCCCATTTAATGTCTTACACATCCACAGCAGAGAAATTGTTTAACTACAAGATTAGCATCTGCATCTGTGGTTAGTGAAAGGATGATTTAAGCCACATGCTACAGTGCTGTACTTCATGTCTAAACCGATGTCTCTGTGTGGAGACTCTTAAAGTGACGTTCTGCATGGACTGGGTCCTATTGCCTGACACAGGGAGAGAAAAAAACACCTGTCGGACTTAAAACCAGGGGGAGCAGTGGGGGAGAACAAAACTCCTGACAGCCAAAATGTTTCTGCTGCCTGACTGTATCACATGCTACCAAAATCAATACAAGGAAACTAGAATAATGTCAGTATTTAAAAAAAATAAAAAATGTGAGGAAAAGTTTTTGCCTTGGAAAATAAAAACAGGAGAAAATTATAGAGGAGAAAAAAGTTATTTTCTTGTTTCATCTGGTAATTTTTTTTGTCAGAAAATCAGGTAAATGCCCACAGATATCCAAAGCTATGTCCACACAAAGCTTTGAATATCACAATTGTGACGTATCATATTAACACCGAATAAAAACAGTTTGATAATGTGTCCTCTCGAGATATTCGAAATGTCTGTGAGCTCACAGCTTTCATTTTTTCCTACACAAAACCATCAACAGATGAACGAAGAAGATAGCTGACTAATTAATGTAGAATGAAAACACTGGTTAGTTGGAGCTGTACAGTAAACATTTTCTCTTCTGAATAATTTTTACTTCTGTTCTCATAATCTGATTTTAGCGATACTTTGTGGATGAAGTGTTCAGTGCTGTAAAGTGTTCCTTAACAATGTAAGGACAAAGCTTTGTATATTCAAACCAAGATTATGTAGAAATGTGGCATTTTGTGCAATTTGGCGCCCCCCATAGCTCCTGAGTGCAAAACCGCCCTCGAAAATACAAATCCCAGGCCTGCAACAATTTGTCAGAGGTGGTGTAGGCGCCAACTGTTGATGGCTCGTATGTTGAGGTAAATGTGTGCCACGCTGTGATCCGACCCTCCTACTGAAGTAATACAGTGCAGAAATGGAGGGGCAGAGTGGCTGAGACAGGGACACCATTCACCCTGTTACAAGACACTCGACATGATTTTGAAGCTGTTGTTTTAAGCCAAACAAGTCACATAATGGTGCCTAAATTAAATCAGATTTACGTATCGCATTCTCCAAATATGTGAACTAAAACAGAAATGAGTCAATTGTTTAATCAGAGTCTGTTTTTTTTTAAACTAAACTGCCTGAGAGATTTAGTTTTGACGTGTGTGTGAGATGTGAAAGAGGTTTGCGAGAGAGAGAGAGAGAGAGAGAGAGAGAGAGAGAGAGAGAGAGAGAGAGAGAGAGTGCACAGGGCAGTCTGAGTCATTAAATCAATGTTCTGTTCTCGTTGCTATTCTATATGCTCGTCTTATCAGAGAGCCGGGGAGCAAAGACGGAGAGAGGGAGGAGGTAAGGGAGACATAAAGGGAGCTGAACACTGCCTGTAGTTGCTTTTTTTTTCCTCCCCGGAAGACAAATCACTTGAGACAGCTTGTAGCTGGCCGTCAGCCCAAAACCTCTAAATACAATCCATCCTGCGACGCATTTGTCTTGCTCTCCCTTTACTCCCTACAGTTGTTCTATCCTTACTCTGCCAATATCAATCAACTTGTGCGCTGCAGCTGCCAACATCCCTGAAGTCAGTGCATGGAGCCGGATCACTGCAAGCTCATCGTGGATTATATGGTATAAATCACAGTCTTCATGTTGTGAAGAGCGGTACTAACAAAAGAGCGCGCTTCTCACCAGCGATAGGTGGGCCTGCCGTCATGGGAAGAGACATAAGGCCTAGAAGGTACCCAATGGCCTGCGAGGCCTGCATGGGCCCGACCAGCTCGAACGCTATGGGGGCCATCATGGTGAGGAAGCAGCCGTCGCACAGCCCCAAGAACACGCACACGACCACCAGCCCCTCGAACACCGAGCACTGAGGAATCAGCATGGACATCAGGCCCAGAGCAATAAAAGACACCACCTGAAACACACAGCGAAGACACAATTAACAACTCTCTCCGTTATCTCTCCCGTTTAAGAGAAGGTGCAGCAGGTTTTTAGCTTGTTTCCAGTGTTCCTTTCTTTGTGTTGTATTTACAGATGTGAGTAGAGAATGTCTCGCTTCAGAGGTCACTGGCAAGCTAGCCGGGCATTCGGTTTTAACTTTAATGAGTCGGAGACATTATTCTTGTAGGTGGAGAAGACAATATATACCCATTAGTACATGGTCCGAAAAATTCTAAGCTAGTGAGGCTAACACCAGTGTTAACTTTTCCAACAGGATAACATAAGTGCTAGCTTCTCTGACAGGCTAACCTGAATTTGTTAGCTTCTCTGACAGGCTAACATCAGTATAAGCTTCTCTGACAAGTTAACCTCGATGTTAGCTTCTCTGACAAGCTGTAAATAATGTGATCAAGACGTACTGATTCCTCTGAAGAGCTAGCTACACAGAGGGGATCTGAAACCGAAAGATATCAACAGTGCTTATATTTGCATATTACTGTAGCTGCCATTGTTACGATAATTAGTAAAAAGTTTAATCAAATGTCTTTTGTTGGAGGAGACAAGAAACACGCAGTACCGAGTACCAAGGACTGGTAAAGAGCTTTTTTCATATGGTGCAACAACAATCATCTGATGCTCAATATTCGTAAAATGTTTCATTCCTCTGGACGTTCCTGATACGGCGGTGGACGGTGACCTTGACCTTTGACCGTGAAATTCTGATCAGTCCGTCCTTGAGTTCAAGTGGACGTTTGGTGTTCAGGTGAAATACAGCGCGATGGGATGGACCTGAAGTCAGTGAGGTTGTCATTTTTTGGCATAAACTGTTAAATAGGTATCCAGTATGACCTGGGATGTAAACTCAAAGGGTCAAAAGGCACATTTCATTTCATCTCGCCTACATGTTATGCTTTCGTACATTTCCTCACCTGCATGTAGATCTTATGAAGACCGGGAATGAGGTCACCGATCTTACCAAAAGCGAGGCGTCCCACCCCAGATGAGGCTCCTATGCAAACCAGTAGTACCCAGTCCTTCTGGTTGTCCTTAAACTGCTTCTCTACAAAGTTCATCTGAGACACGGAAAGAAAAACAGACATGTGAGTTTTGGCTGTGTGTTCGGCGGGTCAAATGTGACGCATAAGCGACTCTCCAGATGCTCCCAACAATGAAAGAGCTAACAAAGATATCGACACAACCTGCTGGTGAACTTTTTCATATGTTTTTGTGCTCCAGACACAAAAAGTCAACAAACTCATCAAATGGGCGTTCGTTTGGTGGAGCGGAGGAATCGTCCATCAATAACACCAAAGCTGCGATCTTACAATAAAATGTCTTCATCCACGGACCTCTGGAGCAGCAGGACAGGAAGACCCAACGCATATAGGTCAGACCCTCCCACTCCCATCAGCCCTGACTCCTCAAAAACATTAAACCGCCCTCTGAAGTCTTTCCTGAACAAGCTGGTCATTGTGAAATATTTGCTCTGCTTTGAAGGGTTCTACATTCATCAATGGCCATAGGATAGGCATGTTTAGGGATACAGGGAGGCCATACAGGAGAGGTTTCCTGAGGTGGTTGAGCCAATACAAAGGCCGGGGCTGTGTTTACATCTGGGCCCGGGCCTGAAACAACAGGACTGACAGAGGGAGGCCGGAGCTGGAACATCCGACATCTGGATAGAGGGAGATCAACTTCACAGCTCCACTCCGCAGCTTTACACTTCATCCTCATCCTCCACTATCTCGCCATCTCACACCAAAGTCGGCCATAGGTCATGTGCAGTCTATGCAAATACACTCCCAATTCTGGATTCTGTTCATCATGCAAAGTTAGGTAACCACACATTGACTTAATAGTAATTTGACTTTGACTCACAGAAAACCCATTTAGTCATCCCTTTTTGCAATTAACTATAATGTCAGTATTTTTTAAAATATTGTCTACAGCTGCAACAATTAAGACAGAAGTTCAGTCAGGTGGAAGGCATCAAATTAATCGCCAAATTTGATAATAGGTTAACTGGTCCAAATAGTAGAGTAACTTTTAAAGAAATTTACAGCTTCTTGTATATGAATATTTTTGGCTTCTCCACTCCTCCATGACAGTAAACTGAATATATTTGGGTTGTGTGAGTATGTCATCTCCAGCTTTGAAAAACACTCACACTTTTCAACATTTTCCAATTTCACAGACCAAACACTCATTCAACAATTCAATCGCCAATGAAAATAATGATAAGTTGCATCCCTGATATTTGAAATGGTTTGGGGGGGATGCTAATCAAAAATGCTCCTTTTCATCTCACCACTGGAGGGGCGTGTCTCTGTTTGATTGACAGGAGTCGTCAGGCTATGCCCCAGCAGGGGCACAAGACACAAATACCATTTTACACCAACATTAGTGAATTCATGTGTTTGTTTGTTTTAAAGCAGCTTAATATATTATTACGCAACTCTGATTAATGAAGACCATAATGCTGTTTATATATCACTATGAATAAAGAGGTCAGGATTCCAACATTTTTGCAGTCACATACCATAAATACCCAAGAACATCACGGTATGTGTTCCATATTAGGAAATGTTTTAGCCCACTAAGATGAATGAAGGACTGGCAAGTACACAAACATTTGTATAAACATACAATCTTCCATCAAAATCTGTACATTAATGTAACATAGCACACTGGTACTACACAGCAAACTAAGATGGAAGATTTCTTGAACTTTTAAAAAAAAACAGCTGTGAATTTACATTTAGCCAATTGAAGGCAGGAGCAAAAACACAATGAACATGTTTAATCGGACTACATGCATGCCCATTATTGTTCTTACCAGATGAATGTATGGCACAAAGTAGCCCAGTACAGCTGTGGCTACTCCAAACGCCCACACCCGGTATGTCACAATGTGAAAAACACGCAGGTTGAAGTACTTCCTGACTCCAGCCAGGAACCTGCTCCACCTGCTCCCGCCCTGAGCTGTGGCCCCCGACTGGATTTGGGGATTTGCAGGACCCATGCCTGGTGGTCCCATGCCTGGTGGTCCCATGCCTCCTCCAGCAGGCAGTAAAGGTTTAAATAGCAGTGCCAGCAGGGCCTGGACCAGCATGAAGAGGCTGAGGATCTGGAAGGTCCTGCTGAGGCCTAGAGGTTCCACCACCTCGTTGAGGAGAACCGGGAGGCCCATGGAAAAGAGGCTGGCGCCGGCCGTTACCACACCATTGGCCAGGCCCAGGCGCTGGCGGAAGTAGTGGCCAAGGATGACCAATGTGGGCTGGAAGGCAAAGGAGGAGCCACAGCCAAACAGTATGCCATATGTGAAGTAGCGAAGGCCCAGGGAGCTAGAAAAGAAAAGAAAGGGAAAAAAATGTAGTTATAATTTGACCATGTGTTTTTGCCTTTTTACGATTGTACATAAACACACAAGCTATAAAAGATAATTGGCCTCATTCAGTTAAAGGCTTGCGGTTAAAGACAGGGTACTGATTATATTTCTTTATATAAATTAGAATTTTCTCATGTCTGATATCTGTAACTTCCTTTGGGATGAATAACATTCCATTTTATCTAAACCCATAAAATTGCATTTAATTCTGGCTGCTCTAACAGATTTTTGAGGATGATTTCACAGCAATTTTAATTTTGTGTTCCTGTTTTCTTGATCGTATTTTGCTCTTTATGTTAGCTCTGGCTCTGCTCAGCTACTGTGAGTGTCCGTGTTAACTTCTCTAACAGGCTAATATCATCTGTGGTCACAAATGGTGTAATGTGGAACATGGCCAAGTTGGCAAATAAGGTGCAAGTGTATATATATGCTCTTTGAACATGTAATGGACATACATCAGAGGCACACACTGAGGCAACAACAAGTGATGTCTTTCAAAAATGCTTACTTTGCAAAGGATGTACTGAGCAGCCCTATAAAAGCCAGCGTCGCCCCACCCACAGCTGTCTTCCTACAGCCAAAGCGGTCAGTGAACATGCTGACCACAGGTGAACAGAAGAAGATCATGCCCATAGCCAGGGCTCCGACCCAGGCTGGAGAGGAGAGAGAAGTCATCGTCAGAAACATACGAATACACTAAATGTTGAAGTGATGACTTACACTGAACACAAGACTATCTATAGATAGTCTACGATCACAGCTCATGTAACACAAAATGCACCGTGTGCTGTAAAGCAACACAACAGATATGCAGTATACAGTACGCTGCGATGCATCTGATATACAGTAAATGCAATGAAGAGAAAGGGATTCCCTTCACTGCACGGAAGCAATAACTCATTTTTGTCATGTCTAATATTTCAACAGCCTCTACAGCGTGTTAGCCCACACCATACGCAGCTGAAGAATTTGCCTTGAAGCAGCTTACTGACTGTCACACAGTCAAACAATTGTACTGTACATACCGTCCCAATTGAAAAGGAGAACAGGATTTCTTTGTTTGTTTTGGCATGAAAAAATATGACAAAACAGAAACTAACTAAACCAAACCCTCCTTTATAATTTTATGTCATATTCTTTTTATTGCATATTGCATTCTGTGAAAACTAAACAAAACGGCCTTCATGCAGGATTTTTTTTCTGCAAGTCATCATGTTTGGCCTCATTTCTTTGACTGTGCCACCTGTGATCAACCACTGTAACCGTGCGCTACGTGTTCAATCATGCAACCATACGTATAAATGTCATATTTGAAGATGCTTTGAAAACCTGAAAGCCTCTATAAGCACTCTTTTTCTCTCTCGTGATTTGCTATTTATACAAATTTATGTAACTCTTTATTGTGCAGACACAAGACACACTCTATAAGATCGCTCATGGTGATTAAGCAGATCAAAAAGTGGATCAAAGTGGATAGTTCTGGCCTGCGGTGTAACGTCCATCCAGTGGTAAAACATAATGAGCCACAGTGATCCAACAGAGACACAGCGTACCCTGGAGTGCAAACAAACAAGTGTCTGGGCCAAGTCTCCTGGGGAGCAAAGGTAGCTTTAATGTCTACCGTGGTGTCTGGGTTGTGGGTCACACTGATCCAACAGCTCTGAGACCAGACAGACTGATAAACAACTGGATGGTCTGGTTTACCCGTGGACACGCGTTTGCAAAGGAAAACATGAGCTCTAAAGCAAAACACGATTGTTGTGAGGGTTGACCTATACATCCTGTACCATACAGGTATACATTTCCCTAGATTTATTTTGAAACAGAGGTGGCAAAGGCTGGAGAATATGTGTGGCAGGAGTGGCGTACACAGTCTGCGTGCTCACCTTTAGATTGCCATACGCTTATAAAAAAAATAAATGTGTCTACAGAAATTTCAGTCGAGACAAATGACAGTATCTATTTTGGCGAGGAAATCATTGCAAGAAAAAACACGGCTGCAGATTGTGCAATGCAACAAAAATGCTGAGTAGTTTTTCCTATTTGGTGGTGTGGTCATACAATTCATGTTGATTTGGAGTCACTCCTTTCCTATGAATTTCTGCTTTCTAAATCACATACCAGCACACAAAAAGCACACTACTGAGGTTTTAAACCCGGTCCAATTCATTACAAATACATTTGTTTGACTCAATTACAGCAATTCATCAATTACTTCTTTCAGAAACAGTATGTTTCTATGGTATTTCCCCGTTGCCTCTAGTCACAGTGCTGCATGTCACATGCACGCCTGGTACAGAAGCCTCAAAGCAGTCGCTAATATGTCACAATTGTTTCGTATTTTTTTTTCCCCAACAAAGGCAGCGGCCAATAATACAAAAGGCGACCCGCCTTTAAGTTAGGCAAGAAAAACTCTGCATGTATACAGTTGCCGGTACACAGTGCAAACTAGAAAGTCCAATATTGTATAGTTTAAGGGTGTGACTGCACCCGAGCCTTCCTATAGTTTATTTGTCCAAATTTGGGGGGGGTTGTCTTATTGAACATGTACCTAAACCATTTTCAAACTTTACCAACAAAATGTTCAAAGTTTCATCTTGGCTCTTAAGGCATTAGCAGATTTACTAAAGTATACAGCAATAGGGGAAACAAAATAAAGTGGGTTGAATACCATATGAAGATATGCCTCCTGACCCATTTCCTCAGAAACGATACAAACAAATATATACCACTGTGGCAGGAGTGGCGTTCACAGTCTACACGCTCACCTCTAGATTGCCATACGCTTATATAAAAAAATATATGTTTTTTTTTTTAGAGTGTCTACAGAAATTTCAATTGAGACAAATAACAGTATCTATTTTGGTGAGGAAATCATTGCAAGAAAAAAAACGGCTGCAGATTGTGCAATGCAACAAAAATGCTGAGCAGTTTTTCCTATTTGCCGGTGTGGTCATACAATTCATGTTAATTTGGAGTCACTTCTTTTCTATGGTATTTCCCCGTTGCCTCTAGACACAGTGCTGCATGTCACATGCACGCCTGGTACAGAAGCCTCAAAGCAGTCACTAATATGTCACAATTGTTTGGTCTTTTTTTTCCCCAACAAAGGCGGCAGCCAATAATACAAAAGGTGACCCGCCTTTAAGTTAGGCAAGAAAAACTCTGCATGTATACAGTTGCTGGTACACAGTGCAAACTAGAAAGTCCAATATTGTATAGTTTAAGGGTGTGACTGCACCCGAGCCTTCCTATAGTTTATTTGTCCAAATAGGGGGGGGTTGTCTTATTGAACATGTACCTCAAGAACTCCCACCATTTTCAAACTTTCCCAACAAAATGTTCAAAGTTTCATCTTGGCTCTTAAGGCAGTTAGCAGATTTACTAAAGTATACAGCAATAGGGGAAACAAAATAAAGTGGGTTGAATACCGTATGAAGATATGCCTCCTGACCCATTTCCTCAGAAACGATACATACAAATTAGGGCTGTCAAAAGATCAATTTTTTTAATCACGATTAATCGCATTTTGTCCATAGTTAACTCGCGATTAATCGCAAATTAATCGCAATTTTTTTGGCACATTTTTTTCTGTTCTAAATGTACCTTAATGTATTTTTTCATGTTCTTAATACTTTTAACAACATAAGAAAGGTCAAATATACTTGCATTATGAAAATGTTCATTCAACACTTCAAATCATGCAGGAAAATAAATCCAGGGTTGTCTGCTTTTGGCGAGGGGGGGCGACGGGCTCTCTGCATCTGCCGTCTGTTTGGCTTGCAAGTGGTGTCCACTGACACTGCACGTTTTTCTTCTTGTCAATCAGTATCACACTGATGATCGCCATAGCTCCGGTGCAGCAAAACAATAAAAAGTACGACTTGAAATTCAAACTTTCTGTCGTGATATATTCAGAGGAAAACTCGGGAAAAGCAGCCGCTAGACGTGTCTCTGTCGACCCCAAGAGAGTGAGAGAAACGGAGCTTCAGCGTCTGTCCAAGGAGGACAGCAGCAGCGCCAGGCTGCCTGCTGGAGGGAGGAAGAAGGCTAGCGAGGAGCCTGAGATAAACATGCGGGGATGAGTTATCAGCAAACGGGCACGCCACGAGAGAGTGTCCCGCAAAATGATCAGGGCGATGGCGAAACAAATGTCCGCCACCGTGAATGACAGCAGAGATGAGGAGTTTGCAGCGAGTGCTGCTTTTCAGTCCGCCGTGTTTTTAACGAACCGCCAGCCCTGCTTCTTCTTCTTCTGATTCCCTTTCTTCTTCTTCTGCCACCCTCTGAATCAAGACTACGGGTGCCGCCGACGGCCGTAAATCATACAAATAGCGTTTTTTTTTTTTTTTTTTTTTTAAATATACTGAGCGTTAATCGCGCGTTAAAAAAATTGACGGCGTTAAGAGGACGTTGCGTTAACGCGTTATTAACGCGTTTACTTTGACAGCACTAATACAAATATATACCACGAGGGACAAATCAATGGCAGAGTCTCATAAGATCCGGTTAATCCACTTTACTTAATAAGCCAAGGAGTGTGGGTTTGGATTCCCATAAGCACCTTAGCATTATACCATGCACCGTACTGCACCACTGATCAAGAGATGTAACAATCATTCTCCTAAAGGACTAAGTATGCTTCAAACTACCCTCTACCCTGCTCTTTTTTGGTCTCAAATACAAGGCTCGTTATTTGCTAAATGCTTTAATGTGCTCACCAGCTAGCTGCTCACTTTGCCTGACTTTCTTTTGGTAACAGGCCCCGCCAACTACCTGCTCTGGGTGAAACTGATATGACACTTGAGAGTGAATCAAAACAGGAAAGTTGCAGGACTGAAACATGGTGTAACAGAGCGTTTCATGTGGTCGCCTGTCGCTGTATACCTCCAGGGAACGACAGGAAACACCAGATGATACATCAGAGAATTATTATTGTGAAAAAAACCTTTAAAACATGACCTCATCCCTGAACATTTCTGCCCGAGTCACGTCAGATAGAATTTCAATGGTGGTTGTTTAATAATGAAGACAACAACTACCCTCGTGACTGCGCATTTTGTTTTCATTGTTCCATTGAGCAAATGTTATCATATTTGCCCTGAGGGGTGAACATATGGCTCTCAAGGATGGAAATAACACGCTTAAGGGCATCACAATTGAACAAAACATTGGACAGCTCTGTAGCACTGACTTTGGCCTATGAAATCTTCAGTTAAAGCAACTGTGTAGATGATGGAACATCTGCAAACATATGGGGAGGTGAAGTCAGTCTTGGCACTATGGGAAATGCAGTCATCCAATGATCCCCGTGAGTGGCGTCCTATTTCAGCGGTAGGATTCTTTGAAGGTGGTCCACAAGACAAGCTTGCGCAAAGACACAGCGTAAAATCTGAAATAAATCACAAATTTAACGGCATATAGCATGAACATAGGCCTGGAAAATTAACCCTGCAAAGAGAGTGCTCAGCCCAAAACTCCTGACAGCATTGATTTGGGTTTAGTTTGGGTTACAGTCCTCTGACGGCTGGAGTCTTTAAAATGTATTTCCACAGCATTGCGTGCTTCTACTACTGGGCTACTGGGATCACATCCGTCTTCACTGGTACTTTCCCAACTTCTCACATTCCTTTTTATTAATGTGAATGTCACTAAACAGAGTCTATTCTATCACCAGCTCCACTTTCTTTTTCTTGTCCATTACCGTGTTTCCAGCTCGTTTATCTGGACGGAACAGTCATTTCTCAACCACCCAATGGAGTGGCTCCCATCTGGACTTCCCATCTACTGAAATATGTATGCTGTTCCAGGCTGTATCTTGCACACTCTCTTAGCGGTTCTCCCTGAGGAGTCCACTGAGTCATAAAAGGGTTTACGGCTTTTTCCCTGTATGGTCCTCTGGTACTACAAGATGGGTATATACTTGGTATGTTACTGCAAGAGTGATTTCACCGCTGGAAAGATGGCCATTGCATAACACTGGGCTGTTTATGCAAAGAAAAACGCTAATATTTTTTTAAAAATTGGTGATACATGGCGAGAAAAAACAGACAAAAAGGGCTGAGATCTTCTCTTATCAAAAGGTAGAAACAACTACAATGTACTGCAGTTTACAACTGTTCAATAACACGTACTGCTAAAATTGTAGCGATACAAAGCTGGTTGAAGTTTCTTAAAGTTCCTGTGATACTGCAGTTGTGAGTACGTGTTAGATGCTTCTTTGTAGAACAGACCATTAAGCCTAACCTATGATGCTGATGAGTGTCACCTGACAGAAATTAAAGAGCCAGCCTACATTTTTATATTTATGCTTTCGGGAGGTTTCAGTCATCTCCATGATAACAGGCGCCATCCTCCAGCCACTAAAGTGATTAACCCATCACACTGCAAGAGAAAGTATGACAGTGTCCGTGACAAAAAAAAAAAACGTTTTTCCAGGTGGGTGACACGTCATTACTGGAGTGGAGCAATACCTGTCATTAGTGTTGAGCACCCCTACTGTAAATCATGCTTTAAGATGTTTCCCTAACAGAAGAACTGTACAGACAAAATAAGACAGAAACTTAGAGGGGGGACAGAAAATATATGTCATGGTACTGGAAACACTGTGTAACTGACAGTTATAACTGTTCAATATCAAGGATGGAGGTTAAAAAAAAATCAAGGACTACCTCTTGCAACTAAGACTGTCAATTTGTTCCTTTTAGATCCTTCTCTGGTTGGATAAACAGTACTATTACAAGGAGACAGGACCACACAGAGACAGTATAGAGGAACGTGGAAAAACCGACAGAGGGAAGGACAAAACATTAAGCCCCTCCTCAGTCCATTACCCAGGTTCAAGAAGAAAGCAGTTCGAGAAGGAGAAAATTGTTTAACTGGAAGCAACACTAATCCACATCTGAAGCTATGTGATAACTTCAGTACGAGTAGTAACAGCAGCACTAGAGAATACAGGTTGTTATGGTAAATCACAATTACTTCACTCAAGCCTCCATCCACAGGCCTATTGACAGCACCACAGTGGAGAATGTGATTGCAGCCCCTGGGATAAACAGTTTTAAAGCATGATGTACAATCCATGCTACTGTTTAAAAAACCTCAGCACACTAGATACAACATACAGGGTACAACCTACAATCAGAGGCTGAACAAAAGCAACAGAGACATGTCTCACTCCCCCACTTTTTCTTCTGTTTTCTGGCCGACCCAACCTCCAAACCTCCATTTCCCCCCATCCTGGCACAAGTAGGAAGTCTCTGAACGGACTGAGTGGAGTGTACTCATTATAGATGATTGGGTCTGAACACTTACACAACAAAAGAAAAAGAACATAGTGAGGGAGACTGAAGCAAACTGAAAAGATGTGTGTGCATGTGTGTGTGTGTGTGTGGGTGGCGGTGGTGATGGCGAGGTTGGCTTAACAAGCTTTCCTCTCTTTACGTGATAGATGCAGTCTGACAACCAGAGTGACACTGAAAGTCTGTATAGGATCTATCTGTACATCCGTGGAAAAAACTTCCTGCTGATGGGAAACACTGTTGGAGACATTGCCATTTAATGTACCGAGACATTTACCCAAACTGAAGAACAAAGCAGAGAAAGAAAAAGAAATGCATTGTTTAACACAAAGCAAATGTCAAAGTATGTGACAATGCATCTCAGTTGATGCAAAAGTAATGGAACTAGTCGTGTCGCTTGAAGTAAATAAGTAAAGTAGTGTATTACTTTTTAAAAAAGCACCAGTAATGTGTAATAGATAATTGAACTGAATACTAGATTATGTTCCATTTTTATGTACACACTTGAACATGATTGACGTCATGTGTGAGTTAATAGCTGAAACCAGAGTGATGAGTTCAATATCTTTATAAACGTCCTGCATGCCACCCTTTCCACTGCTGCGAGCACACGGACATCGAGTCATTCATGTTACGTCATGATCTCTCACTCCATTCAAAACAAAACTTACATTTACACATGCATTTACATAGCTGCGGCGGTACAGACTGTTCTGACAGTGACACCATTTTGCTGCGTCTGCCCTATATGCCTTAATGAGGTCTGAATGACAACTTTCAGGTTCAATCTGATGGCGTTCACATTCCTATCTGATGAGCAGTGCAGGGCCCTCGGCTCCTCAACCCTCGCTTGTTTTGGACAGATGGTAAAGTAGGAAGTGCTTTCAAAGAAAACTGCTTACAGCTCACTCCGTGGATTATCCTGGCTAACACTTTGTTCCAGGAAAAGTTGCTGCTGACCTTTTCAAATAATTTAAAAGCTTTGAGCAGCACCGAAAAAAATGTGATTCACTTTCAACGAATCAGGTGACTCTGAGACACATATCCTCAAATCTGGACAAATTAAATCAAAACTATCTGCTTAGACAGATGCCACTGCAGTCAAAAACAATATTATTTGGAATTTGAATGAATCAGCTCTTAAAGGCTAAAATAAAACTGTCAGCATTGTTTTCTTTCAAATCCAGCATGCCAAAATGATCAAAAACACATCACTCGGAGAACCAAACAATAGAACATATAGCGTGTGAAATTGTCTATGCACTCTCAGTTAAAATAACAATAGCCATGCAAGTTTTTGTAGTATCAACAGAGAGGCCTGGTACGGAAGCCAACTCCCTCCAGGCCACGTTAACTGTCCTTCACAGGTGTTAGAGCCGGACAGTGGGTTGTTATATGACGTCAATGAACATTTTCAACTGAAAAACAGACACTAAAATATGCAACTACAAATTAGGGGGAAAAAAACAGGCTCAACAGTCCAAGTTCAATTCTATCAAGCCCAAAACAATATCACACTTGATAGCCCTGCATAACTTCAAGTTTTAAACCACCCATTACTGTTTGTCCATAATTTAAGCAGACCAGATCTAGGATCCAGGGTTTAGGGCAAGGGTTAGAACTCACTCATAGATGCCACCCACCTAAATACGTCTGATTTATTATCACATTTTTTGAAATTGAGGTCATTATTTCCTGAGAAATTTATGAAAATGTTTTTTAAAAAAAACAAGAGAGAGAAAAAATAAGACAATTCCGGATCCACATCAAAAGTTAATGGGGCCTGTTCTGGCCCGGGACCCATCCACGTTTCATTGAAAAATCCATCAATACGTTTTTGTGTAATCCTGCTGGTTTGGTTTCCTTGAAGATATTGTGTCTGGTATCTTCGAGACTATCAGCCATGTTTACCAGAACAGAAGCCTGGAAATGGTTTGGTTGAATCCTGACTTTTTAAGTTAAACCCTCAGCAATCTTTTTTTAACTGTGAAGAAATTATGGTTTATTCTTCATGGGCACACAGCAAGGACATGGTCTTGGCAAAAATCCATGAAAGCCGAACAAGCTAACTCAGAGGGTGGCTAGCAGATACCCAGCGCAGGAAAATGGTAGCAGGTGCAGAGAAAGAGGAACGAAAAAAAAAAGAAAACATATATTAATATTTTGCTGTCAGAATTCCGCATTTTCACTTTCAACAAAGCAGCTCAACACAAGCTTAAACTGTATAACGACAAGGATATCATAAACCTTTGTTGTAGCATCAGCTCCCTAACTGGCTACTTAGCAAACAGTACATCAGGTCAGGCAGCATAGTTTGCAAATGACTGTCAGTGTAAAACAAGTCATCTGAGGGGACCAGCTGTCACAGATGTGAGAGAGGCATCTTCAAACAAGTCAGCCTCAGCCGTGTGTGTGTGTGTGTGTGTGTGTGTGTGTGTGTGTGTGTGTGTGTGTGTGTGTGTGTGTGTGTGTGTGTGTGTGTACAGTGGAAGTCACTGGATGCTGTGTGTGATGGTCCCCGTCTGATGTTTACTTGTCATATCATGCTCCAAGCTACAAATATTTACTGCTGGGCAAACAGCTTATGTTGACGCCATCAATAATGCAATATGGGGTGGGGTGTGCAGATGCATATTGGGCATGTTTTCAAAGAGTACAGTGAGTTACGTGACTGCAGCAGCACGATTTTACTGCCTAAACTTGCTCTCAGACTTCAATACACGTAACAGGCGGCCTCTACCTCAGGCTGGTGGGATTCTCAGCGCTTGCGTTTCTCAAACGTGATAACATATTTTCCACGCTGGCTTCTAGTTATGAAAAAGGATGATGCTACTTATCGCCTACAGACTCCCCAAATGTGCTGTCGAAGGAGAGTTTTCTTTCTTTTTTCTCTCACCTTTCCATTTGCACTTTTCTGGATTCGCTGAAGTTAAGATAAACTATCATTAAACAGAAACCGTCCATGCCCGGGCCTGATCATATGTATGCACCTGCTTAAGAGTGTATAGAGACTTTAGAGACTCTGATTCCAGCCTGAACCCAAAGCCCTGCCCTCTGGAATGCCAAAAATGCCACAGTGCTCCCCGATCTGCCAACCTGCGATTTCCAGCTCCCCTGGAGATGCTGGTGAAATCTGGGGCAGCACAACTACAATACAGCACTGCACAGAGCGCAGCAGTATGCTAATTATGGGAGACATTTGCCTGTGAAAGCACAGACCCCTGTTTGAATCACAGACTGTTAACCGAATTAATAATACTTTGCTTTCAAGACATGTCAGCCAAATCTAATATGACGGAAGATTACATTCTGACCACAACTGAAAACATTAGTGTTGAAACCAGCAGCTACATTTTATTTAATTGTTCATCTGAAGGCCGAGGGGGACCACTGAGTCTCTGTTTTAAAGAACCACTTGTTTCGTATAACTTTTACCATACTGAACAGAATGCGCTTTCGGTCAGAGACGCTTTCTAAATCTTGTCCAACTGCAGCTTCAGTATAAAAAATGTTTAAAAGTAATATTGATTTTACCCTTAAACTAATGGTTGCCGAGCCAAGTAACACAGAACAAGGTCACACAAAGAGGACAGAGGCATCATCGAGCACACGAATCGACATTTGGAAACAGGCGGAGCACATCTCAATCTCTGACTACTTTAACTTGCAAGTTAGCACACCGCACTCAAAGATTACTGCTGTCACTATCAGTTTATCTTGTTTATGGATCATTTCAAATATGCAAAGTTTTAAACGTGGCAAATTGCCACATCGGGAGAAAAAACAAGTTAAGCACTGTGTAGAAATTGATTGATTGATTGAAAAGTGATGCATGAAGATGCATCAATAATCGTATAACAATCGCATAGTAGCCGTCCGAATCAGAGTGAAATTTTGAACTGCCTAGACATTCCCGCCCCCAATTAATTTTGTGGCAATTAGGGGATGAAACTAACAATTACTTATATCGTCGATTAATCTATCGGTCTGTCAGTTAGTTGTTTGGTCAATAAACTGTTTCCCAAATACCAAGATGAGATAATGTCAGAGGAGTAAAGTAATCTGAGAACATTCACATTGAAGAAGCTGGAATCAGAGGAATTTGACTTTTCTTTTTCTTGAATGAAATCACTCAAACAAATCAATGGATTATCAAAATAGTGGGCAATTTATTTAGCAGTCAACAACTACTGGAATAACCGTTACAGCTATAGCAGCAATGTTTAAATCCTTCATTTTCCTGCTTGTGTCGTTAGAGGCCTGATTTGTTATGCACCGAGTCTGTGGTATGTGCATGTCATTATTACGTTATTGGTGGCTTAAATATTTAATAAAAACTCTCTTCACGCCGAAATGCTGCTGCGAGTAACATTTATAGACTAAGTAGAGAGTGACAGATACTGGATTTTTGGGACCAATGCAAAATACATATGTAATGTCAGGGGAACAAATCTGGTATTAATATTCTTATACACACAGTATGTGTACATAACACAATTCATTTGCACTGATCCCTCCAATGTGGTAAATCAAAACACTTTATGTACATTATGGAGGGAGGATATTTTACATAGTAACAGTAAACTTTGCTGTTTAAATGGCATCAGTGCTGGGCATCTTTTTCTGCATTATGTCTGCACATGTCAGACAAATTATACACTGATACCAATACATCTGTGATGGGCCAATACTGGCTGATTGTATCAGCCAACCAATATCTTGGTCGGCTCTGAATTCACCTCTTACTTATAGAGCTAGTGTTACAGCATCAGTGTTCCCTTCATGCCTTGAACGCGGCCCAGAAATTCTCAATAACTGATAAAAGAATATCAAGAATAATCCAATCAGCCTCTGCTTTTTGTCTCATCAGTTTTCCTTTTGATCCGTTTCACACTAGTAGCGTATGAATGAAAATCATTTCAGGGTGAAATGAAAAATTAACCACTCACTCACTCACCCAGTCTCTTTCTTCTTCCTCCCCTTCATACACATTCCCAGTTGTTATAGAAAAAAAAAATGCTGCAGCAGACAAAGAGCTCTAGTTTGAACTTCTCTGCCTTATTTGGCGCGCCCACGTTCAATCACACATCAGCTCACAAAAGTTCACTCGCTCCCCCGCAGATTATAAAATCCCCACAGTTTTTGTTTTTAAATTGAAAGGAATGCACTCCCATACACACCTTGACATACCAGCAGTTTTGTTACTGCTGCGGACGCAGCGGGAATATAACCTCGGACCATGCCAGGATGAAATCATTGAGCAAAACAACACCATCTGTAACTCATAACCCGCTCACCTCTCCTTTATTACCGTATTTCAGGCTGTTCTGATTCCCCACTTGGTACTTCTGAGCCGTTTCAAAATCTCTTGTTTACCCCTCAGGGTTTAATGAATACCCACAATAATCAAGCAAGATATAAAAACCTAATCACAAATTCCTTTGCAAGATTTAATCACTTCCCTGTCTTTTCTTGTCACCTCCTCTCCTCACTGTCCCGCAGTTTATTGATTGGGAAGTACTTTAACTTGTTTTCAAGATGTTCCAGCATGTGAATTTCAACTTTTACTGACTGTTTTCGACTGGATGGCTGTTCAAAAATGCCTTTACAGCTGTGATTGTTATAGTTAAGCTGTTCAGGACTCGGCACACAAGCTTAATCCTTTCACATACAAGAATGACCGGGGATCAAATCCAAGACACGGCTAGAGCCGAAAATCCTTATCAAGACAAAAGAAAATGGATGGCTCGATGGAAATATCTTGACAGCAACTGCTCTGTTGATCTAGTTCTAAAGCCAAACTCAGGGTCTCTATCTCACAAAACCTGAAAGTAACAAGCTAGCCCCCAGACGTTGCAATTTCCTTTCACATACAACCCAGAAAACGCAATAGGTCATTAAAGATATTAACATGTGCTTACAAAAACAACTCAAACAAGCTCCATCGTGTCTGAGCCTTTGATTTCTCTCCCTCTGTACCTGTTTTTTTTTTTTTTTTGCTTTCATGCCGATGAGAAAGGGTTGATTTTGTTCCAGGGAACAGTCTTAGAGCCATAATCCCTTCCCACATCCTGACCTTAACCTTTGCTGGTGATTGTGGAACTTAACAGGAAGTTAAGGAAAAATACCCCCTCCTGTTACATGCGATTTCCCCTCCTCACGGACATTTCTTTTCACTGAAATCTGGACAGATCATTGCAAAGTTTCACCCAACTGAATGTGGATCCATGACAACAGAACTGCTATAATTGCTCACTTAGCCTGTAGATGCTACAGTGATTAACAGCCCCAGAGTGAGAGGCTGAGACTCTTTAAGAGCATCAAGGGACCAGACCTCCACACACAAAAGAGATGCTTCACTGGCGATAAATTGGGCTATAATTTCAGCTTTTGTGCTCAACATTTCCAAAAAGAAAAATGTCAGTTTCCGACTATTAATAGAGGATCAGCTGGCTCGTAGACTGTTTTCAAACTTCCCCTTGACGCTAATTTATCGAGATAAAACAAGAGTGAACTGTCTCATTCCATGAAAGGAGATAAAAATCTATCCCTTTGTCTACTTGAGGCTGCATCATAGTCAAGTTAGCAACACCCAGCAAGAATACTGTGAGAAACCATTTTGACATTCACCAGTGAAAGCTTTATCCTTAATGAAATGGTTTAAACGGACTCATTCATGGTGACAGAGGGGGGAACACTGGCCTCATTCTGGTCACGTACGCCAGAATAAGTGTTCAACAGCAGCTTTATTGTGATAAATCATTATGAGTTCCTGTAATTAAATCATCATGAGATCTTGAAGCTTTTTATATGCCACAGCGGCTTAAACATGGAAGCAACATCCCGCTCCAGTCCAGCGAAAGGGAAGTTTCTTGGATAACATGTTTTAAGTACAGTAAGCTCGGGTTCACGGACTGTTCAGATGTCTGCGGAACATTTCTATAACTTTCATCCATCCAATGATGTTATCAGGGGCCAGTGTGACAAACTGGAATGGATTTGCAGCAGCAGCTGTGGTGTTAATGAATGGATAGGATAGGATAGGATAGGGAGTAAACAGTGGGTCTGTTAAATGCCTGTTAATCATTCATTCCACATCAGTGAGGGAACTCTCAGAAAACATGCAACTCAACTCAGGCATTTTAAGAATGAATGAAGAATAAGGGAATACAGACCGCAGATATGTATGGGTGAGGCATTGACTGTATGTAGCACTGTCTTTACCGTGCCCTTTAAGTGCAGGGTAAACCCGCATGAACTCTGAGCTGACCCACATCTATTTTAGACATGTCTGTGACACATACAGTAACTTATAAATCATATTTAAAAAAGGGGGCACTGTGTAGTTCTGGAGAAGAAATAAAAAAATATATATATATTTTTAATATTTATAAGAGGAATTAGGCTCAGAAATATTCATCTTGTCCCATATCTGAATAAACAAGCTGTTCTCAGACTGAGAATAAGGTTCCCAGGACACTGTTTGTAGCTAGACAGGTGGCAGGGTCCGCCACAGATAAACGGAGTGAAACAGAATCAAACTGCGTTCTTCAAGGTCTATTTGTGAATTCACTTTACCCATAAAAACAAAGAGTTTGTGAGTTTTAATTTGTTTAGACATTAAAAAAAAAAATCAGTCGATGAAGATCTTTATTTTCTTTCCCAAATTTCCCAAAAACTACATAGTGCAGCTTTATTACTCTGATGACGACAGAATTTGTTTTGATCAAATTTCCACCTTTTAATCTTTCCAATGATTGTAACCACAAAACACAGCCGGGACAACTTCTGTCCAACTCTCCATGCTTGTGTTCCCCCCCTCACTGCCAGGCTCGGCTCGGCTCGGCTCGGCGCGCTGTCCGGTACTCACCCACTTTGAACTGAGACGTCTTGTCGTCCGGGTTCGCGTGCTCCTTCACCAGCATCAAATGCAGGATGCCGAAAGAGTTCTGAATCCCGAAGATGGACCCGTTGCACCAGGTGGCTGCGAGCACCACCAGCCAGCCGTAGCCCCCCTCGGGTGGGACGAATCCGGCTCCGTGGTGGCCGTGCGTGTCCACCTGGACCCCCGCCTCAGAGTCAGAAGCCGGCGGCGGGGAGAGGGGCGGCTTGCACCCGGCCTCGATCAGCTGCACGTCGCTGTCCTCATGCACCACTTTACACTCGCTGCCAGCCGCCTGGTCGTCCTTGCACCCGTCTGCTTCTTGGGGAGCATCTCTCCGCTCCATCTGAGGATCTGCAGCCGGCTGCTCCGTCAGGGAAACTCCGCCGGACGGCTGATTGTCTACACCGTTGATCCCCATGCTGTGTGGTCTGGCGGAGAGTTTACAGTGGACTCTTGGCGTACATGCATGAGATATAGGTCACTGACATAAGCGGGACCGATTTGAATAGCAGATTTGATTGGCTATCTGTCAAAATGTGCGAGGCAGACCGTCCCTTGGTGACAGACAAGCCTCCTACACGCTGCGTGTAGCCAAAGTCTGAGCGCCAACTTTACCGAATAAACCTGCAGACGTTAAATGTCTCATTCTGGTCGGAGGTCTGTATTTTTCCAGGAAATCGCAAGCGCCGCCTATTTCTCCTTTAAAATGTAAGCCCCGTGTGTTAAGCGGCAGCCTATGGAGACTTAAACCATGTATTTACTTTTGCTGCCTTCCCTGCTCGGTGCCAAACACGGATCATCAACCTGTGAAGGCGCCCGTTCAGCCTGGACTCCGCTCCGTGCTGTCAACGCCGCCCGCGCACGGTGCGCCACATCCCCCGGTGATGAACGACACGGCGAGGCGGTCCTCGTCTCCTGTCCGGTATCTTCACACGGTGTGAAATAGGTAGGCCCGTGTGGTTCCAAGAGGCTGTCTCGGCTCCGAAGTGTCAACAGAGCTTCGGCCGTCATTCAACAGCTCGCCCCCGCCTCCCGCCTCCCCTTCCCGGCGGATGGACTGTTGGAACCAATGGCGGCGCTTCAGAACGCTGACGGTAAAACTGTGGGACGAGCCTGCGCTTCGGGTTTTTTCGGAGTCACGGAAAGACCCGAGCGGTTAATAACGTCCAGCCTTTAGCCTCATCTGACACCGACGTTAGCCTACTTTCCTCCCCTCCGCTCCGACTTGACTGACAACTCCGTACAGTTAGCGTCCACGGTGGCATCTGCTTCAACCGTGTGCTCGGTCAGGAGAAAGAGGGCAGGTTGATGAGGATGAAATAACAAATGTACACTCTGTATTCCCCGAAGAAGGGACATGTAATGGTGTCGTTTAAAGGCACGTCTGCGTCCGCTTTACGTCGGAAATATGTTTTTCTCATTGTATGCGAGGGGCGTCGTTGGTTCAGACAGACAGCGAAGAGCTAGCTAAGCTAACGTCAGGTATGCTATGGAGCAGGTAACTGCTGTGTATCCGTTAGGTAGCCTTAATAAGTATGAAAAACACAAAGCTGTATGTTTTAATAGTTTTCTGCCCCATGTAACGCTACAGTAACTTTGCCTTATATTTCCTGTAGCCTACATTCACTTAATGCATTACTAATGTTACTCAACTACTGCACAGTTACTGACACTGGTGCTTTACCTGAGTATATATACATTTAGGGCGCAAATATTGTACTTTCTATTCCACTACTCTTTTTTGATGACTAATAATAGTTGCTATTTACTTTTTTAAGTAACTTGTGCTGCCTGTTTTAATGGGTTACTGGTACTTTACTGGAGTATTTACTTTTACTTTTTTCTTTCACTTCCACAACATTTAGAAATCAAATAATGTACTTTCTGTTCCACTACATTTATTTGATAATTAATCATAGCCACTATGTACTGTTTTAAGCAACTAATTACTTTTTTAATTAGTGGTGTTTAATTGTTTCCTCCCCATGTACTTTTTTATATTTACTTCAAATAAAAGTGCATAAGTATTGTAAGCCAAATCTATATATAGCATTAAAACTAAAAGCACTCATTATGCTTCTTTTAAGAGACTGTATTATTTGAATAAGCTGTATGTCAGTGTTTCAGCTGCATGGTAGATGCATTATCCATCTGTCGAATCATTATAAGTTTTTTTATAAAAACATAACAAAACAGTCACTGCAATGTAAATGTAATGGAGTATAAAGAAGTATAAAGTTCAAAATAGAAAAATACTTAAGTGAAATCAGAATCAGGAATATTTTATTGACCCCCGAGGGGAAATTGTTACTTTAGAGTTGCTCCTTCTAGAATTAAGATATCCAATAAGAGAGATTTGAATAGAATATAAATAGAGAAGACAATAAGAAATACAAGTCAGTAAGAATAAAATTAATTTATCAGTAAAACTAATAGTTTGAATTCAACTACACATATCACAAATTGTGTTTTAGTAAATGTAGTTATTTTTCATCACTTTTATCTTTTACCCAGATTAAACATCGGAATACTTCAGTATAGTCAGTGTATCTGCTTAAATCATGATGGGATGATAATTGTGTTTTGTCTCTGAACATGTAGGTGAACTGTACAGTTTACAAAGATTGATTTTTATTTTTAGAGAGAGCGGAGGCTAGCAGAGATGATCAAAGCGAGATAATTTCACACTTAAACAGAGTTTTCAAGCAGCAAAAAGCGGTAGCATTATACATCCTCTTTTGTGTGATATCAAGGTTGTGGTTCTATGTGTAATAATACGTTTTAATCTAAAATACTGATGAAGATTTCTTCAATTTCTCTCAGTTTCTTGTTTGTTTGGTTATTATTTCTGCCCTTTTTCTTGAAAGAATAATTCAAATCCCCTCAGCCTATTTACCAAATCTGCAGACTCAATTAGATAACCTCAAATAGGCAAGAGCCACAGCTACATTTTTCCCAGGGATGCTCTCCGAGGACATCTGTTTTTTGTGGATTCATGTGATAGGCGACGAAACACGTGTTCACCACTAAGTGGAGCTAAAACTCTGTGCAAGTTGTTTGTTCTGGATAGTGAGAGCAAGGTCGGGAGTTATGCAACATTTTATGACCAGTGTAGCTGATCCTCGAGGATTTTCTTAATGTGTTACAGTTCAGTGGATGTGAAATCACTTGCTTTGGTCTACTTCGGATAACACAACACAAACTTTATGTGATATGATTAATCAATGAATAGGCCTTTTTCATTCAAAACATTTTGACACATAAAATCTGTTTTGTCAGGTTGGAGCTATAAGTGATCAGTCAGTGCCCCTTTTAACCCGATTAAGTCGCCACATCACTGTTTTCTCCGCTATAATTAAGTGTGAGTTTAAAGTCCCCCAAATTTAATACTTAAGTTACTGAAATGACACAACACAGCGAACAATTTAAAAAACTTTTAAACTATCTTTTAATATCATATAGAACAGGTGACTTTAACCACCAAAAACATACTGCAGTATATTCTGTAAATATTGATTATGATCTAGTTCACTCCAGCTTTCACGTCCGCAGGTAACCAACCAAGACCTACAGTACAGTAATGCCAACATGCCCAGTTTCCACTCACACATTGTATACTTTATATTGTGTAATCTATAATCTGTTTGAGGTGTGACACAGTCTGTTGCTAATCAGACAACACCTGAGACATATAAACATGTGATGCCCATCTTGGTTGCCATAGCATCACCATGTAATCCAATCAAAGCAAAGCTTGTCTGAGTTGTCCTGTCTAACATCAACAACAGATGAAAAAATGGGTATTCAGTACTTTTCCTCCCCGAACAAAAGTTGACGGATAAGTTTACTCAAAAAAGAAAAAAAGAGTCATTATCTGCGCACCCCCTGTTGTAGACAGTCGGGTGAAGTTTCGTAGTTCACAAAACATTTTTGGAGTTTCACAGCAAAACAGCATTGTATCATTCTCCCTCAACGATGTAAGAATAAGAGACTTCGTTTAAAATCATAAACAAACAACTGAAAAAACTTAAAATTGCTGTTTACAGCTCATCTGGTGTAGTCCAAGTCTCCAGACCTTGTAGAGACTTGGATTACGGCGAACAAGCTGTTTTGAGCACTTTTATATTTTCCATTGTTTTTTTCACATTTTCAAACAAGTCCCCTTCTACTTAAGATGCTTATGAGAATAAAACATTTTCATTTTTGGGTGTACTTTTCCCTACATATCTTTCAGATTCACTTGAGTAGGGTGGACTTAAATTGAACTCTGTGACTAGTGACCCACTCTTTAGATTCTGCATTGTTTATTATCGCACAAACATGAAGTGACGTTGGAATGTGGGACATTGTCATTAAATGTAGCTAATACATCATCACACGTCTGCTTCCAATTATCCTCAAACAGGGACAGCACGACTCATTCCACTCTACCCACTCCGGCTCCATAGTGTTTTTAGCTAAAAATAACCATTCACACAACTTCAGAGAGTCTGGTTACAAGACTACTCCAGGATTCCTTTTGAATGAAGTGGAGGTTAAAGGTGACAGGGACACAGCCAATAGTAGTGCTTCCTGTTTAAGTAGGAATGCTTCAACTCCTCAGAGAGGTGTGGGCAGCAGAGGGAATGAGCATCTGTGAGAGGCCCACACATTTCTGTAGTCTGGTGAAGTCAGACGCTGAAAGATGAAGCCTGACAGAGTGAGTAAAAATGAAAGTCAAGTGCTTTAAAGGGGACTTCCTGCCTTAAAATACTAAGGAACATACGAAATTCAGTTCCTGTGAGTATTAACAATCTGTGGTGAAATCGTGGCACTATCTATAATCAAACGATGGTGGTGGTGATACACGCAGGTTGTCTCACACATGTCCATCCGCATGCTCAAACATGCTGTGGTGGTGGGAGAGAAAATGCACTGGTAGGCGAGCATGACTCACTCATAGTGGCTTCCTTCATTCCTCGGGGGCCTTGGAACCACAAAACTTCAGCATGTCGGGCTGTCAGTTACAGTGGAAAGCTGTATTTAGTGAATACTGTCTCCTTAGGGATGTAGTTCACTTTGAAGTACTGAACAGTTCAAATGTGAATGCTGAACATTTTAGGCTGAGTCATGACTACTGAAGAAAAAACAACAAATCATATCAGTGGTACAATCTGAGCACCATTATGTGTCTGCCTCCTGTGCTGTGCTTGGTTTCACCTGAGAGTCCAGACATTCGTCACAGATTGACCAACCTGCCCCACGATCATGAGTTTTATTGAACAAAGAGCTGCTTATTACTCACCATATTGTATCACTAAATAGGGTTTAGAGTAGTTTGAAGTAGCTTAGTGCATGTCATACGCGCTACAGCATTGGTGTAGTCAAAACCACGTAAACTGAGACATAAAGTAATGGGCAAAACCAGAGTGTATCAAGACCGATACAAAAACCAAGAATTTGAGGGGTTGAGACCAAGTCATGACCAAAACCAGAGTGTAACAAGACCGATACAAAACCAAGAATTTGAGGGGTTGAGACCAAGTCATGACCAAAACCAGAGTGTAACAAGACTGATACAAAACCAAGACTTTGAGGGGTTGAGACCAAGTCATGACCAAAACCAGAGTGTAACAAGACCGATACAAAACCAAGACTTTGAGGGGTTGAGACCAAGTCAAGACTGAGACCAGAGTGTATCATCCAATTAAAGACCAGGACTAATAAGGGTTGAGGCCAAGTCATGACTGAGACCAGAGTGTATCAAGACCCATAAAAGACCACAACTTAGAGGTTTTAAACCAGGTCATAACAAAGACCAGAGTGTATCAAGACCAATACAAGACCATGCCCTTAAGGGTTGAGACCAGGTCATGGCCAATACCATTGTCCACCACTGAGTCCAACACTGCATGACACACTTCCAATAAAATGTGAGGCATGCACACCATTAGTCATAAAGTCATACAAATAATCTGAAGGATTTGCATACATTTTTTTCACAGAAGACAAATGAAAATTCCTCCTCATTCACTTCTTTTATCACCATATTTGTGTTTTTTTAAATAGAAATGCCTTTATAAAATGATCAAAATGAGTGAAATACTTTACTTTGATTTCTATGAGCAAACAAATACAAAGCAGATGAAGTCAACTTAACCATCTTTATTCAATATTCCTTTCCCATCGAAGTTAGTTCCCCATTGAACTAACGCAGTTTATTTTATTTTTGTGCAAACGTTACTTTTTCTGTGTGACTCTTCCCATAGAAAACACGATTCAGTACAGTACCTAGCAAACAATTGTTCAGCACATTGATTTCCCTGAAGTTGTGGTCTTGAAATGAATTCCAGAGTCGTCTTTGTCTGAGACCGAGCCAAGACCCAGTAAAAATGTGGTTGATTCTAAGACGTGGCCGAGTCCTTCAAAAGTGGTCTCAATGATAGCCAGAGGCAAAGTACAAGACATAAATAAAAGTCAATATAAAATGCACCGATAGTTTGGGGGCCCTGTAAACATTTCACAGGCTTGTTTGTGTTCGCCTGTCCCTTCTTCACTTCCCTTATTTGAACAAAAGAGGAGCTCTGTTGCTTACTGATGTAATCTAAGCCGTTCACAAGTATGAGCTCACTAAAACACGTTGCAGATGAGTTTGACGTCACTTCTAATATCAGTGGACTCTGGACTGTACTGGTCACAGACTATTTCTGATCACCCACAGTAACAGTGACACACATACAGCAGGCCCACTATAATCCCATCAATCAGTGATGTAATGTTTTATTACATTACTGTCAAAATGTCGGAAAAAGTATTGCAGATCTTTTTCTTCTTTCCTTTAATAATGGCTATCTAAATATAGATAAAACATTATCATTCGGATGGTCTTAAATCCCAAAAGGAAAACAATTAAATGATTAAAAATTCCATTTACTTGATGTTCCCACAGTGCAAGACCGAGGGGAATTACTGTTGGAATCATTTTGAACCCCCTTTGATTCTGAATTTGATTTCCAGCCCAGAGAACTTGATGCTGAGCTTCCAATGTCTCTCACCAATGACCGGTGAGTTCTTACATTCTTATCTAACTCTGAAGTACCTCAGTCTCATCTCAGTCTGGATGAGCCATTGTACGGTGTGTTATTCTCCATGTATAAAACATTACTGAAACCCATCCTACAAAATTACACCTGTAAAGAGAATTTTCTACTGTCTAAAACCATGAAAGACCACTCAGAGGTATAGAGTAGTCCTCTCAGTTGTCTGTATCAAATTAAGCTTTTGGGGCAGACAGTTACAAACGTTTGAGCAGTAATGTATGTTTCCTTGTATATTAAACTTTGTCAGTCCAAGCAGACAAAGATGAGTTGTTTCAGAGCTCACACACAAGTTAAAATAACAATACTTCAGATATAAGATGATGATATACAGAGTAATTACTATGTTGGAAATGTGAGAACATTGTTGACATAGGAACTCAAAGTTCCAGGAGATGGATTGTCTCATTCAGGAATGAGTGCTGAAATGAATCACTTGGACTTCTGATAAGTCGCAACAACCTGTACCATCCAGTAACAGGCAGGTTGTTCGAACACATCAGCTCCCGGCGTTGCAGACAGTGGGACAGGCTGTGGGTGGAAGAGATTGTTGTCTCACGCAGCCAAAACAACCCGAAGCTTAGAGCCAAAAAATGCAGAGATGGGGGTAGATTTGAAGAGAGGCCCACCTCTTTACATCCTGCGATGTAAGGGACGTTTATGCATTCCCCAACTTTCCATCAGAATGTGTTGCATTATCATTAAGACATCCTTTTTATGCATAAATCCTTTGACTCCGATGACCATGCAACTAAACTTACAATAGCTTATTGTCAGGCTTTTTATTGGCCAACAACGTAGCATAAATAGACTTAAAAGTCTGATGCTGTGAGCTAATTATTCCTAAAAATTCAAGTAAGAAGTGTAGCTCCCAGCTTTTACTAAAGCAATGCAGTTTAGCTCACAGCCTTCTTTATATTTTGAATCCTTCAACTTCACCACAATTGCATGTTCATTTTCCTTTAGATGCTATATTTCAAACAAATTAAAGCCAGCAACTCTTTTTAGCGGAATTATTTCAACAAGCCATGAAATGTTCTACACATTCCATACATTATTGGTATTATACAACTTTAAAGCCAGCAATGCACTTCAGCATCAGCATTCGCCAAGGTCTTTCTGCTGATGGGAAATATCATGAGGTTTGCAGGTATTTGGTCAGCCAAAGTTGGACAAATTCTTCCTGAGAGGGGCATGTAGTCCGTATCAAATGCCATGTCAATCCTTCCAACTGTTGTTGAGATATAACGCTCAGAATGGGAAGCTTCTGATGGCACAAACATCAGGGGAACTCCAGGATATCACCAGGACTCTCCGATGTCTGCACAAAAACCTAATGAAGTCTAGATGGAATGATGAGTTGAAAACTTTACATCTGCTGTTTGAGGTTTCATTGTTTGCCTGGCTTTTTCCTCGAATCAGCGACCCACTATGGGAGATCATGGTGTGTGTGTTTGTGCGTGTGTCATCCCATCGGCAGATTATTTCAAAGCAACGTGCCCTGCTCCCATATGACGACAATAGCCGAGACTTGAAAATGTGCAACATCATCACTGACGCCCCTTCCTCGAAGGCAGCGCAATTTACGAGTAATCCCCGCGTTGTAAATACAAAATGTCAGCCTCTATCCCCAGAACCTCCCTAATGAAAAACAATCCTAACAATGAATACCAAAAGCTTGTCACTCTGCATCTATGAGTCATCCGCATTCCCTGTGTGAAAACCCCTAATGCTACAATCGTGGGCATAATGACAACAGTCTTGCGGCATACGGAAATACAACTTGAAATTGTCGGTCATTTATTGTAGTGGGTTTATGATGAGTGAACGGTTCACTGCATCGAGCTATGAAACAGACGTGCTACACAAGGCTACACCTCAGGTTCTGCTATAGTTAAGCAACCCTTTCTGATTCTTCACATTGAATATTGAGTCTGAATGCATTCACACAAACGTTCACACAAATCTGAACACCACATGTTTTCCCCAATGAGTGCATCAAACTTTGTATAAAAATAGTCCGTAAATCTGCTCTCTACTTCCTGCCGTAGCGTCTAAGTGGCTGTACAATTAAGTCTTTATCCAGTGTTTGTTCATCTCTCAATAATTTAATGTTTCATATGATTAAACCAGTTTGTCTTCATGTGGACATTCTAGGCTGATTTGTAGATAGAAGGGCACACTCTCACAACCCCTAATGCAGTTAGTTTTATGTTGTTGGTTTTGCTTTTTACTGCTTGGTATGGAGTCATTGGAGTGCAATAAAAGAAACTCTGTAAAATGGCAATAAAATGAATATGCAAGCAAAAGGGAAAATAATGAGGCATAATCAAGGGATTTAAATGAATACATGACATTATATTTGAATTTAAAAAATAAAGCAATAGAAAATATGTGATAAGTATAGACTACATAAATGCATAAAAATGCTTTTATTTCTTATTTTAGATTTTGTTATTGGTCTCAATATGTCCACCTTTATTTTTTTCCTCATTTCTTTTTACATTTTCAACATTACATTTATACTTTCATTTGTTTCTCTTTATATCCCCACATTTTCTCATGTACTTCTTGTATTTATTCCCCTTTATATTCCCACATTTATTTGTTCGCCTTTTTAATGGAACTTCTCGGACTCCATGGTTAAGACGCTGTCCCCGCATGTGCACATAACAATAAACAGACTCTATATCAACTCAAGTTAAAATGAAGCTGTTTATTCTAAGTAAAAGCAGCCATCATTTTGATTTTTTTTAGTGGTTTAGTCGAGTATATCCTTTCAAGCTTGGATGTTAGTAAAGACGCAGGCCTCTGTCCTGGTACTTTTCCTCTCATCTGTGCAATGTGGGCACTTGGCATAATCAGGAACACGCCTGCTTTGCCAGCTTTACACCATAAAAGGATGAGAGTAGAAAAGGCTTGATCGTTCCCCTCTCCAGCTTGTCGCAGTGGGGGCTACAGGAGGTGGAAGGGGGGTCCATAATAAATACACATGCGTGCATTCCTCACCCCCCACTTAAAGGCACACATAAACACACGCTGACGTGACCCCAAGTGTCCTGTTGGTTTCCATAAGAACACCTGTGGCGTATGCAGGAAGTCTTAAAGAAAGTAATCAAAAACAGGCATCTACACCTCCAGATTGCACAAACACATACTGCGACAAGCACAAGCCTGCCTTACGCTGCCGCTCTGCAAATTAATATGCTAAGCAGCAAGCACACGGTGCACATGGTGACGCTGCCTCCAAGCCCCCCCCCTTACTTTCCCAACACACATTCATAGAAAAATTCCTCACAAAAGAAGAATAAAAAAGGGACGATGGCTGGGTGGAAGCCCTGTTGAGAAAAGGAGAAGGAGGCAAGATGTGGGAAGAAAAACAGGCAAAGAAAGAGTAAAAGGGGAGGGAGAGGCACCGAGGGGAGAGAAGGAGGGGGTGTTGAGGAGGAGGAGGGAGTCAACTTAAGACGGTGAGAACAGAGGACTTCAGTGAGCACACGGTGAGAGCAGACAGAGAGGGAACAACGGACAGAAACAGAGAATTAAGACTTGGAACATCCATCAGCAACAAACAGGTTCAGTAGAACATCTTTAACATTTTTCTTAACTTTAAAGCTACATACAAAAATACTGCAATGGTTTGATGTGTATTTCTGTGAAAGATGTAGTCATCATTGAAAGGCAAGAGAAAACATCCTCTGAGTGTAAGGATTGTTTTTAAGTTTAGCAACAGAGTGTAAAGTAGAAATCCATGTGTGTTTTGATTCACTTTTGGGTTCCCACAGAATTCACGTGGCTCGGTGCCAGGAGTAGATGGATGCGGTGATGGGGTCGCCCCAATAGTTGTGTTTTATTTTTTTAACTCCCTGGACTCAGCATTTATTTATCTAAAGCTGTTTACGGGACGGAAAACAGAACATCGCAAATGTTTGATTACACACAGCCTCATTTCCGAGCCGTAAACCTTGGCGAAATAGCATCCCAGTCAGCGAGCCAACGACATTTGTTTCTTGTCTCTCAACAAACCTTTGTAATCTGGTGATAAGGGGGGGATCTCTTATCCTTAGAATCACTGTGGATCCTTCTGTGGAATGATGAAACCAAGTTCTGTATTTTGATTTCTGTGTTTTGACGCCATGACTACTAGAATAACGCCTTAATTTCAGTTCCTTAGTCACTCCCGTATTTACAATTTAAACGTAATTACCTATAATAATTATGATTTTAATTGAAGTATTGACCAATAATAACGTATTTCCCCTTTCAGACTGAGTAGATAGATATAGTGTTAGTGATTTACTTATGGATGTATTATTTGTAATATTATTTACGTCATTATCTGTCATTTCTGCCCACAGAGATGACGTCACATCGCAGGAACCTGGTTGTGCTTCTCATTTTTCTGACTACCTCGCCTCTCCTCACCTCCCACTTTTTCGCTCGCGCTGCCTCCACTTCCCCTCCCGTCACCCGTCCACGGATCATATACTTGAATGACCTAGACGACCCTGACGACCCTGGGGATGAAGATGGGGGTGAGCCTCCTATAGTGAAGGCCTCCGCGAGAACTACTCTTCAGAAAAAAGCAGAGTTCTGCCCTTACAACCCCTGCTCGGAGGAACAGGAGTCATGCCACAAACTTGCAGATGAGATTGGGTGTCTCTGTCCTGGGATCAGCGGGGATGATGTGGCCCCTCATGCGCCACGGATCGACGTGCTGCTGCCAGTCAATGTAGGGGAACACAAAGGGAAGGTGCAGATCAAGTGGTGCGCTCCATCTTCCGTGGTGTCCGGATACAGGGTGGTGATTGAGGGAAGAGAAGGAGAGGCCCAGGAGTTTGAGGCCCGTTCACGAAAGGGTTTTGTCGGAGCTTTGGAATCTGGGACTAAGGTGTGCGTGGAGGCGCTGAACAAAGCAGGATCCAGCAGCCCCTCAAAGTTCTCTTGTCAGCGGTATAGCCCTCAGAAATCAGATCATAAACTGCTGGCTGGGATCATAGGCGGAGGAGTCGCCCTCCTAATAATTGTCATCATAGGAGCTGTGATCCTCTGGAAGTATAAATTGTGTCAAAAGGCAAAAGGAGACTCTGCCAATGGACTAGGAAACCCTTCTTACAGCACAGAGGGAACGCTGTGATCGAGACCAGTTCAACACAGACAATCCATCCTCGTCACACTGAAAGGACCTCAGGACACAAAGAGAACAGTGACCGTGTAATCATAAACAAAAGCATAATAGTTCCGGGGTGTTGTATGATCGATTATAGAATGAAAGAATATGCAAACATATTGGGAGAAAGAGGTGTAGTGTTCCGGGAATAACACCTGCAAAGTTTGTTTGTTTGTTTGTTAGTTTGTGGTTAGAACTACAGGTTTATTTGCTGGCAAATTAACCCTTGTAGGTTTACTATCGTGTTTTTTTCATGGTTGAATTTAACTGTAAATATTAATATTTTTAGGATATAGTGACGGAAACTTTTGTGATGAACTAAAACTTATTTTAATAAAAACTTTGTAAAAAAAAATGGCTTTTGTTGAATTTTTGCTTTAATCTGAAAGGACGGCCGACATTTTGTTAAGATCAGCGAGGTCAGAAATGAATGAAGAAAAGTGTGTTTTCGTGAGGTGACACAGGCTGCAAGGAGAGCTCGTGGCTTGACATCACATCTGAAACGTTACTGGGGGGATTGAACAACAGTCTGTACAACATTTCCTGTAGATTCCTGTTGCCAACACTTATCGAACCATTCATTGATCCCTTTTATGTTGTACAGAGGCATCAGCAATTTTTTTAGGTTTGCCCACTCGATTGGAAGAAGAAGTTATGTTTAAGAACTTTTATACTTAATATGTTGTAAGTATTTATGTTCATGTAAGATTGTAATTCTACTCCACTACATTCCAGAGGAGGCAGATTGTACTTTTTCACTGGATTATTTGAAAGCTTTATTTAATTTCTACTGTGCAGATGAGATTTTACTTACAAAACAAATGATCAATTTATAAAGCTGTTAGACTGTAGCCGTACCTCAACCCAGCTGCAACATTTCAATTTATTTAATCATGCATCATTATCGATATCAAAACCTCCACTGATTCAAATCATCTAAAAAATGAATATTGACCCTTAGTATACAGAATAAAATTGATGATGATTTTCCACTTGAAGTTTTGATATTTGATAACATTTAATATCAGGTAGCTTACTTAAGTACTATTCCTATGGGGAACTTTCACCTTTACAAAAGTAATATTTAAGCACCATATCTTTACTTTCACTCAAGTATGACTTTTGAATCATCACTTTTCACAACACTGAATATGTTTTTATGATAATATAACTTTCTGAAGGGGGCCATTCTGCATAGTAAGTGCCTTTACGTTTGATACTTTTAGTCTCTTTCATTCTTGAATTAGATTTTTTTTTAAGCAGGTGATCCCTTCTCTATTGTCGGCACGTATCTAACAACAAAAAATACATTCATGAGCTACAACTTTTATTTTGAAAGTCTCGTAAAGGTACGGTTTTCTATAAGTCACGTCCTATTGGCTAGTTAACAACGTCTTTCAAGCCAAGCCCCGCCTTTCCCCGGCGTCTCAGCCAATGATTTGTCAGTAAGCAATTTGAGGAAGACGGTTTATTGTTTGTTACGTATGACGGAATCATTCATAACTGCTTCATTAAAACCAGGATGGCGGACTCAGGTGAGGCTCTTTCACTTAATTTACCGAGAAACACTGAAGGTAGACATGACTAACCAACGCCTATATTGATTTGACGGATAATTTGAAATATCTTTAATGTTGTTTGAGAAACTTTTTCGCTAAATATTTAGCTGCTACTTGTTTATAGTTTATGATAACCTGTAACTAACGCCGTTGAAGTGGCATTAATGATTGTCTTTGGATGACCTGCGTCAGATTACAAAGTACATTAAGCTAGCTATCTCTTGCACAGAATTGTTCAACTAAAATGTAAGAAATATTAAATTAGGAAATAACAACTTTGTTTTAGGTCAGTTATTGTGTACGTAGAATGACTCAGCAGATAATACAGGCCATGTTAAAGCTAATTGTGTCCTACGGGAATGCCATCAGATCACCCAAGCAACAACCCCACACAGGTCTCATAATCGTTTGCACACTGTAAGGCTGTTGCATCCAGGGCGAGTGGGTGCACTTTACCTTTACTCCTACATTTCAGACAGACACACACACACACACACACACACACAACACAGCCTGATTTACAAACACGTGGGGTGGGACGATCCCACAACCTTTTCATCAACAAAACTTCCATCCATCCTAATTCTTCCTTCCCCAACCTAAATAAATAACACATTACATTCAATCACCCACTATAACAAACCCATCACCCCCTAAAAAAAACATCCCCACATTACAATCAAAAACCAAAACCAACAAAACATCCATCCTAAACCCACCATCAACCACCAAAACACCCCCAAACTAAAAACCCTCACCCCCTAAAAAACAAACAAAAACACAAACTAACAACCACACCTACAAAACAAATAAATCCCCTTAAATACAACCCCCCCCAAATAAAATATAACCTCCACAAAAACATCCCAAAACATAAACCCAACCTTCCCCAATACACTCCAATCCCCCCCACCTTAAAACATAAAAAAACAACAATCAACCTACCCCAAAAACAACAATCCCCTCCACAAAAATCCCCCCCCCCCACATACAAAAAATAACACAAAACCCTCCTCCTCTCCTATTTCACTTTTACAACCTACACATAACCCACCCTTATTAAAAAAAACCAACCAAACCTTTATATCCCTTTCCACCCCCTCCAATACCAATCTCCCCTTCCCCCAAACAACACAACCATAACCCCACACAACTCAACCCCTACCCCTACAAAATAATACACTATAACACCCCACAATTATTATTTTTCTCCATTAATAATCATACCCCCCCCCATAAATATCATCAAAAACATTAAACCCCAAAAAAAAAATACCCACCCAAAACAAACTAAAAACCATAAAAACAAACCTTTAATAATAAACTTCAACTCACCTACAATCATCATACTCCATCTCCATCCCACACCCCACCTACATCTCCCTCCATCACCACACACCTATCCTCATATCTACAACCAACAAAACCACCACCCTAACTTAATACCAATTTAATAACTTCACCCTATTTACAAATATATTGTTAACCCCCCACACAACAAAAATCCCCCAACAATAAAATATAACCATAGGACTCCAGTCCATTTATGCCTCCCCTCTCCATCCCGCCCCCCCACTAACCCTGCTCTCTTTCTGTTAATAAGGAGGTGTTCTGTGTGGTATGCTAGATGGATAGGCTAGGGGATGGTTTCTATTACTCATCTATCTGCTCTCTCACCCACGCTCTAAGTTTCTGCTTTAGCAATGGAGCCAGAAGCATTCAAGGCCAAATACGGAGTAACCAAGCCACCGTTGGATGCACCCGAGGTGGTGTTTCACTGCCAGATGGGCAGGAGAGGAGCAACGGCCACAAACGCAGCCTGTAAACTGGGATACGTGAAGTAAATAAGTTGCTGGCTACCATACAATATACACTCACAAACACAGCATCTTGCTTTTTAACAGACAGCCCCAAGGCTCCTACATGATTAGCCCTTCCTGCTGAGCTTTGGCTGTCGTCCTAAAATTTGTCTTCTGTCTTCCTTTTTCAGTGCACGTAATTATGCCGGAGCATACAAGGAGTGGATTGAGAAGGAGGGAAAGTGATTGGAGTTAACTATTTAAATCTATGTAGTGGCATACATATTTATACTACCGACAGTTGTGAAAGCCTGACAGACAAAATAGAGCTTTTTTAAAAAAAAATGTTGTTGTTTGTTGGATGCAGCTTTGCTTTCATACACTGGATCAATGTACTGAAAATGTATGAATTAATACAAAGTAAATAAATTATGTTGTCCTCTGAGTTTTTACGATTATTTGTGGGGATCATTATCTGGATGTGCGAAAATGGGGGAGTAAAAAAAGAAATTACATAGTTAAATGATTTACACACACTGGTCGCACAAATCCAAAACAAATAGTGCAGGTGGCAAAAGTACACACAGTCTTTACTCAAGTAGAAGTACAGGAAAAAAAGATTGATTCCACTTCTGTACTCAAGTAAAAGTGAGAAAGTATAGTATAACAATAACAAGCCTGTTTTGAAAATGTAAAGAGCAGGAAGTACCGATATTTGTGTTAAAATGAATGAAGTCTTATTTGCAGTCTATGATTACACACTAACAGCAAAGGACAGATTTAGTACACTTGGTTTTTAGACTATAATACCTAGAATTACCTTAAAATATAATATACTTCTCAATATGTTTTAGCAATATTGGGATATTTTAGCGTTTCACTTGATTGTTTATTTTGTGACATATCTGAATTTTATTATTTTGTGTCTTGTGAATTTTTTTGTTTACTTTAATTGCGTTTGACTTTTATTTCATATCCACGCACACACATATATGCAATCCTTATCCCAATATCCCAAACTAATTCTGAGTAGTGAAGAATGAATATATTAAATATGACAGTATAAAGCAAGACGAAATAAAGAGATTGACAGTGTGCTGGGCTTTTTTAATACTTGGTACAGATTTCTTGTTTGACATATGAAAATCATCTCAACAGCACAGTACTTCTAAATTCCTTGCTTTCAGGTGCCTAATTAATAATTAACTGAGGTAATTTAAACAGATGTGTTATTGATTTAAGAGACATCTTGTATGAGATATCCCTCATGTTATTTCTCAGGTGTAAAACCGTCACCAGGTGTGGAAGACTGTGAAGCAGGTTAACATCTGATCTGAGAACAGTGGGCCAGGCAGCTTCCACTTCAGTTAATCCAATGAAGATGCTAACAGAAATACAACAGGTAAAGTTTTAAAATATCATCTTTCTAGGCTAGAAACACAACGTATGTGCGTGTCAAATAATGTTTCACTTGACATCTGATCTCTGCTCGTCGTTAATTGTTTATAAAAACACAAAGAGATCAAGCAACGTCTGAAACGAGCTAGCATAACAGTAGTGTAAGCTAGCTGTAGCTTAGCATGTTAAAGTAAGAGTTTTGTGTTTCAAGGTGTTGCGGTTGGTGATGATTTTGGCAAAGCAAAGACGAAGATGTGGTTTAAAGACCGCAGGAGGACTTTTGGTGCTTCTGTGGACTGAAACAGGAGATTCTGTTCAAAGTCTGAGCTGCACTGGTAAGTCTTCAATCTACCTGAGTCAGAAAAGTCCCACAGGATGTTCAACACTTCCAATAGAATCGAATCATGTTTGGCCCTTTTAGGATTTATTTACTGGTTCCAATAAAATCCAAATACATTTCTGAAACTCCTATAGGAACTCTTAATAATGAGTTTTTTATGTCATATTTAACATGAGTCTTTTTCTGTCTGTTACAATAAAACCCACAGTCCTAATGTTTCATTTCATTTCAATTTTAACAAGAAGTAATAAGCCACAGGATTCTCATTTACATTTGATGCTAGATGCTATTTGTCCAAAGTGACTTACAGTAATTCACACATACACTGATGGCGGTGGCTACCATGCAAGATGCCAACCAGCACATCAGGAACAGTTTGGGGTTCAGTATCTTGCTCAAGGTCACTTTGACATGCAGACCGGGGGAATCGAACCAGCGATACTTCGATTACAAGATGCTGGCTCTACCCCTGAGCCACACAGCCGCTTGTTTCTTTTTCCAAATCTTGTGATCAATTCTTGGAAAATCATGTTAAGGCAGTGCTCTACAAATAGCATATTGAAAAATTCGCCATAAAACGTTGACATCATAATCGTAGCTGCTTCATCAGATTGACCAGATTGTGCCTTTAAGGTCTGCAGTTATCCCAATTTGTCGGATAGCAATATTTATCAAAGTTGCACTCAAATGTGCTTGAACAACAGAAGGTATTTTGTATACAGCAAAAATCTGTACATTTGATTAACACTGCTTTAAATTTATGTAAAATATAGGTCACATTTAGACAAATTTCTTTCTGAGGTGAAGCCACTCTCAAGTTCGAACCATCATTAAGAGAGTCCCTAAAAACATTTATCCCGCAGTAGATGTAGCAGTATATTCACAGTAAATAACCAGAGCTAACTTCTAACTTTGATCAGCTTTAAAAAGTGACACATTTAAGATGGTTTCAGTCAAAGCCGTCAAAGGTAACACAGGTATTAATCATCCATATATACATTAAAACTGCTAACCAGTCAAAAAAAAAAGAGAAAACGCATCACCACAATAAGATTCCATGACATATTGGTCATTTATTGCATAAGATTTTCAGCCTGGACATGAAGATTAGCGGGAAACTAGATTCAAAGTTGGCATCTCTCCCCATATTTTAAGGAGTGTCATGCTGATTTTCATTTCTGTACAGTACAGTGGTATTATATGGTCAGAAAATCATATTGCGATTATTTTTGACAGATATTGTTATTGCAGCATTATTCCTAATTTAGTATTAGTATTAATTTTTAACTAGAAAAACTACTGAAGTCACGACGATGTGACATTCGTTGGGGTCTGTATCATACAAACAGATGTTCTTACATCTGGCATCTCTGCAGTCTGATAGTAATTCATTATAATGCTGTTTTGTCGCACATGTTACCCTTATCAAACTTTGAATTTTAACAATTTGAATATTGCCCTTAGCCATATTGATACTTTGATACTTTTAGTCTCTCTCATACTTGAATTTGATTTTTTTTTTTAAGCAGGTGAGCCCTTCTGTATTGTCGGCAGGTATCCAACAATAAAAAATATATTCGTGAGGTACAACTTTTGTTTTGAAAGTCTCGTAAATGAAGGGTTTTCTATAAGTCCATCCTGTTGGCTAACAACCAACATCTTTCAATGCAAGTCCCGCCTTTCCCCAGTGTCTCAGCCAATTATTTGTCAATAAGTAATTTGAGGAAGGCGGTTTATTGTTTGTAGCGTATAATAGAATCATTCATAACAGCTTCCAGGATGGCGAGCTCAGGTGAGGCTCTTTTGCTTAATTTTCCGAGACACTCTAAATGTAGACGTGACTAACCAATGCCTATATTGATTTTACGGATAAGTTGAAACATCTTTAATGTTGTTTGAGAAACTTTTTCGCTAAGTATTTAGCTGCTACTTGTTTATACTCTATGATAACCTGTAATTATCGCAGTTAAAGTGGCATTAATGATTGTCTTTGGATGACCTGCGTCAGATTGCAAAGTACATTAAGCTAGCTATCTCTTGCACAGAATTGTTCAACTAAAATGTAATAAATAATTACTTTGTTTTAAGTCAGTTATTGTGTACGTAGAATGACTCAGCAGATAATACAGGTCACGTTAAAGTCCAACCGGAAGCTAATTGTGTCCTACGGGAAAGCCATCCGATCACCCAAGCAACAACCACACGCTGGTTTCATAATCGTTTGCACACTGTAAGCTGTTGCATCATGGGCAAGTGGGTTCACTGTACTTTTACTCCTACATTTCACACACACACACACACACACACACACACACACACACACACACACAGCCTGGTTAGAACAAGAGTGCCACCATGAGGGAGCAATATTTCAGGAATGTACCCTGAAGGTGGAGGAACATTAACTCTGTTTTGTTCTCCTGGTACTGGCACTGATACCTCAGTTAGTTGACTGATACCAGAGCTTCTCTTATCCTCAACCTAAAAATCTGTGTTCGATTTAAGGTATCATAAGGGTAGAACTGCTGCGGCACTAATGTCTGAGTCAGAACTTCCTTGACGTTGGTTTGTATCTGCTCTTGTTCCTCAGCATGCAGGTGCATATAACAGATACAGTAGTTTATTTTGTTTGCAAAGGTTATCAGCCTGTGATGGTAAGTAATAAATCTTGTGTCGGGCTGTTTTAATGACTTCATTTTTTATGCAATTTTATGGGACTATTCAATAAAGCCGTATCAGACTTTGCAAAGCCGTTAATGTTGTTCCCTTCTCTCATTGCCAGTCACCAAGGAAATCTCCTATGAGGATCTGAAAGCACTAGTGGGAAAAAGCCAGAATCTCTTTCTGGTTGATGTCCGCTCGAAAGACGATGTAGAAAAGGGACGTATTCCAGGATCTGTTAACATCCCAGGTGAGCTTCTTTTGAATTAATTTATAAGGGGGAATAGAGAATAACAAGGTTACAATATATGATTGTGTACAATTGTCTAATAGTGAGCACAGACTTTCCTCTCTGTCCTTAATGTAGCCTTAATTAAGGCATGGATGAGGGTCTGAGCCACAGGTTCAGAGAGGGAGGGCCAGAATCTGGAGATATTTTTGAGATGATAAAAAGCTGATTTTGTGAATGAAAAGATAGCGTGGAATCAAGGATGACACCCAGGTTGCGGACTTCCGTGGAGGGGGAGATAGAGGAGCCATCCACGTCCAGGAGAAGATCTCCAACCTTCTGGAGCAGCGCCTTGGAGGCCACAACCATAAGATCTGTTTCATTGGTGTTTAGTTTGAGTAGATTTGATGTCCTCCACAGTTTTATATCATGCAGGCAGCTGACGAGTGACTGTGGGGGTAGCTGGGTGGATGGTTTGGTGCAGAGATATAATTTAGTGTCATTAGCATAGGAATCGAAGTTGAGACTGTGTTTGCGAATATCTGACCAAGGGAGAGCATGTAGATGGTGAAGAGGAGGGGTCCAAGCACAGAGCCTTGAGGCACACCCTGGTTGACTGGAGCTGGGGTGGAACTGGAGTCTCCAATGGTGACAAACTGTTTCCTGTTTGGAATAGGACTGGAACCAGGAGAGTGCCGTACCGGTGAGGCCAAGGTAGTCAGATAGGCGTGTAAGGAAGATGGTGTGGGAGATTGTGTCAAAGGCTGCAGAGAGGTCCAGGAGGATCAGAATACTGATGTGGCCAGAATCTGCAGCGATGAGGAGGTCGTTGGTGATCTTGATGAGGGCAGTTTCTGTGCTATGGCGTACCCTGAAGCCAGACTGAAGGGATTCATAGAGCTCATGGTTGGAGGGCGGCAACTGCACTTTCCAGGATTTCGCTCAGGAAAGGAAGGTTGGAGATCGGTCGGTAGTTGTGTAAGACGTCTGGGTCCAGTCCTGGCTTCTTGAGGATGGGGGTGACCGAAGCTGTTTTGAAGATGGACGGTACCATGCCAGATTCTAGGGATGAGTTGATAATGTCCACAATGAGGGCGCAAAGGGCAAGCAGGGAAGACTTCACCGGAGTTGTTGGCATGGGGTCCAGAGAGCAGGTTGAGGACAACCTGTAGCTGTGTATGCCCAGCCAGAGAGAAGGCTGCACACTCAAATGAGGTGACATTCAGCACTGGAAGCTTGGGCTTGGTGACGAAGACCAAGATATTTAATCATAGAGATGGAGTTTGGGGTGAAGTTACAGCAGAGGTCCAGGAACTTCTGCGCTGAGTATTTGAAGACCATGCTAGCAGCCGCGAAGCAGCGACCATCCAACATCGTCGCGAGTCGAGGGAGGCCACAGTAGCAGAGGAGACTGATACAGGAGCCAGGTGGCGAATAATCCTGAGGTTGTAGTGCAGGGAGGACCAACGGAGCAATGATGGATAACCCACATAGAACTGAGTACGCCTCAGAACAGGTGATCGACGGGGCTAACAGCTGATTGGCAGACAAACTCTGTCTGAAACACTCCATTACAGCTCCTGTCTCTTAAAGGCCCCTCTCCTGAATACCCAGTATGCTCTGATTGGTCAGCTCACACATGCCTGAGCCAGCACCGCTAACAATAACAGAGCAGCTGTGCTAAATTCATTCTTACTTGCTAAACGTTAGAGTATAACTATGTAAGTTATGCAAATGTGTGACATTGTGATGTAGTGTGATGGGAAAACCCCCCCAAAAGCACAATATGTCTCCTTTTAATGTTTATGTCCATCATCTGTCTGATCTCAAAGACCCTTTTCTGCCTTCCTCCCTTTCATTCAGTTGATTCAGTAGAGGCTGCTTTAGCAATGGAGCCAGAAGCATTCAAGGCCAAATACGGAGTAACCAAGCCACCGTTGGATGCACCCGAGGTGGTGTTTCACTGCAATATGGGCGGGAGAGGAGGAAGGGCCACGAACACAGCCTATAAACTGGGATACGTGAAGTAAATGAGTTGCTACCATACAATATACACTCACACACACCATCTAGCTTTTTAACAGACAGCCCCAAGGCTCCTACATGATTAGCCCTTCCTGCTGAGCTTTGGCTGTTGTCCTAAAATTTGTCTTCTGTCTTTTTTTTTCAGTGCACGTAATTATGTCGGAGGATACAAGGAGTGGAATGAGAAGGAGGGAAAGTGATTCGAGTTAACTATATAAATCTATGTAGTGGCATAATATTTATACTAACGACAGTTGTGAAAGCCTGACAGACAAAATAGAGCTTTTTTTAAAAATGTTTTGATACAGCTTTGCTTTCATACACTGGATCAATGTGCTGAAAATGTATGAATTAATACTAATGAAATAAATTATGTTGTCTACTGATTTTTTCTGATTATTTGTGGGGATCGTTATCTGGATATGCAAAAATGGGGGGAGTAAAAGAAGAAAACTATATACTTTAAAGAAAACAAACAGTGCAGGTGGCAAAAGTACACACAGTCTTTACTCAAGTAGAAGTACAGGAAAAAAAGAAAAGAAAAAAAGCATGTTTTGAAAATGGAAAGAGCAGAAATTACAGATATCTGTATTAAAATGAAGGGAATAAAAGTACAAAGTCTTATTTGCAGTCTATGATTACACACAAACAGTAAAGGACAGATTTAGTACTCTTGGTTTTTAGACTATAATACCAAAATGACCTTAAAATATAATATACTTCTCAAATTTAGTTAGCAATATTGGGATATTTTAGCGCTTCACTTGATTGTTTATTTTGTTACATATCTGAATTTTATTATTTTGTGTCTTGTGAATTGTTTTGTTTACTTTAATTGCGTTTGACTTTTATTTCATACACACAAACATATATGCAATCCTTATCCCAATATCCCTAACTAATTCTGAGTAGTGAAGAATGAATATATTAAATATGACAGTATAAAGCAAGACGAAATAAAGAGATTGACAGTGTGCTGGGCTTTTTTTAATACTTGGTACAGATTTCTTGTTTGACATAAACAATGATCTCAACAGCACAGTACTTCTAAATTCCTTGCTTTCAAATGCCTAATTAATAATTAACTGAGGTAATTAAAACAGATGTGTTATTGATTGAAGAGACATCTAGTATGAGATATCCCTCATGTTATGTCACAGGTGTAAAACCGTCACCAGGTGTAGAAGAGTGTGAAGCAGGTTAACATCTGATCTGAGAACAGTGGGCCGGGCAGCTTCTACTTCAGTTAATCCGCTGAGGATGCTATCAGAAATACAACAGGTAAAGTTTTAAAATATCATCATTCTAGCCTAGAAACACAGCGTGTGTGCGTGTCAAATAATGTTTCACTTGACATCTGATCTCTGCTCGTCGTTAATTGTTTATAAAAACGAGATCAAGCAACGTCTGAAACGAGCTAGCATAATGGTAGTGTAAGCTAGCTGTAGCTTAGCATGCTAAAGTAAGAGTTTTGTGTTTAAAGGTGTTGCGGTTGGTGATGATTTTGGCAAAGCAAAGACGAAGATGTGGTTTAAAGACTGCAGGAGGACTTTTGGTGCTTCTGTGGACTGAAACAGGAGATTCTGTTCAAAGTCTGAACTGTACTGGTAAGTCTTCAATCTACCAGTCAGGAAAGTCCCACAGGATGTTCAACACTTTCAATAAAATCCTTAAGGAATCCTCTTTGGCCCTTGTAGGATTTTTTTATTCTACTGGTTCCAGTAAAATCATTTTAATATTCAAAAACCTTTCTAAAACTCCTATAGGAATTCTTAATAAGGAGGTTTTCATGTCACATTGGTCTTTTTCTGTCCATTACAATAAAACCCAGAGTCCTAATGTTTCCTTTCATTTCTTTACATTTAGCAGAGGCTTTTTGTCCAAAGTGACTTTTAGTAATTCATACATAGTTTGCTATGCTAATCAGCACATTAGGAAGAGTTTGGGGTTTAGCTTCTTACCCAAGGACACTTCGACTTGCAGACCCGGGGGAATTTAACCAGCAACCTTCCAATTACAAGACACTCTCTCAACCCCTGAGCCACAGCTGCTTAGTTCTTATTCCAAGCAGCTAGTTGAAAGATCTGTCATAAAACACTGACATCATAATCTCAGCTGCTTCATCAGATCGACCAGATTGTGCCTTTAAGTTCTGCGGTTAATTTCTGTTAATTTATTTTTTATTGTACATCACAGGGTTGAACAACCAGTTTCAAACATTTGTACCTTTTTATGCTGCCTGAAGAACTGAAAAACTGCAGTATTTATCAAAGTTGCACTCAAATGTGCTTGAACAACAGAGGGTATTTTGTATACAGGGAAAAACCTGCACATTTGATTAACAAATAAGTGTATGTAAAATATAGCTAAATAATAACTCATACAGTAAACAGCATCAAAACATTGATACAATTCACATTTAGACAAATTTCTTTCTGAGGTGAAGCCAGTCTAAAGTTTGAATCATCATTAAGAGAGTCCCTAAAAACATTTATCCCGCAGTAGTTATGGCAGTATATTCACTGTAAATAACCAGAGCTAACTTCTAACTTTAATCAGCTTTAAAAAGTAACACATTTGAGATGGTTTCAATCAAAGCCATCAAAGGTAACACGGGTATTAATCATCCATATATACATCGAATTACACTTCGGATAAAAATGAGCAAGCTATGGTGACACACATGTATATCAGAGGCTGGATTTCAGAGAAATCTGACAAAAAAAAAAAAAGTGCTAGCCAGTCTAAGAAAAAGAGAAACACGTCACCACAATAAGATTCCATGACATGCTGGTCACTTGTTGCATGAGATTTTCAGCCTGGACCTGAAGATTAGAGGGAAACTAGATTTGAAGTTGGCATCTCTCCCCATATTTTAAGGGGTGTCATGCTGATTTTCATTTCTGGACAGTGTAGTGGTATTATATGGTCAGAAAATGATATTGCAATTATTTTTGATAGATATTGCTGTTGCAGCATGACTCATGATTAGTGGGAATAATCATTTTGTGTCACAATGTTGATTTTTTAACTAGAAAAACTACTAAAAACACAACAATGTGACAAACAAACAGGTTTTCTTACATCTGGCATCTCTGCAGTACGACAGTAATTCATTATAATGCTGTTTTGTCGCACATGTTACCTTTATCAATCTTAGCCATATTGCGATTAAAATTGTATTTTTAAGAATTGTGCCGCCTGATATATACCAGCAAATACTGCGACAGTGTTCACATCTATGGTGCAGTTGCAGCTGCCGGTCCTTGGTGCCGAGGGATTCAAATGAAAGCTCTACAGCCTGGTATGTTTGCACACACACCTGCCAAATACACACACCTTCAGCTTTTATTCACTGGATTTCTAAGTCACCTCTTACATCTACACTAGACCTGAGAGATTTGGAAGAGAGCATGCTTCCCTGTGCGTGGCCGTGTCCCCCGCCCGACCCCGAGGAGCTGTTTGCCTTCACTGATCTGTACGGTTACCCCAGATTACTCCTGTCATTTCAGGTACAAACAACGGTGACCCTTTACTAGCAATTAATCAGTATCAGTGCTTGAGCATCGTCTTGTACTAAAGCACTAAAGTATCGTCTCTGTCTGCCAGAAGAGTGTTGCAAGATGTCTGTGTGGGATCACTTCACTGATCTTTCTAATTAGACCAAAATCATTCGGATGTCAGTGATTATGTCTACACTGAATCCAAAAACACATTGCGAAGCTATTTTAATTCAGCGCCGATTTTCCTAAATTACGATGTGATGGATAGCCTGTGAGCGACGTATCTTCTGTTTCTCCGTGTCTGCATTTTCAGATGAATGCCAGACTTCTCTGTCCAGAGTGGTGCGCTCGTTTGGAAGCGTTCCTACACACATTCAGTGTGTCTAACGCTGGGGTAGGATCTGCTTCCCCCTGACGTGTATCCACAGCATTCAGGTTTGGCAGACAAAAATTGACCGCCCGTTCTTTTTTTCCAGATAAAAACCCAGCTCAGATTCAGTTTAAATCAGCGGATCGTCCAGCGAGACTTTAGGTATGACCGCCGACTATTCTTTTCTCTTATTTCTAACAAGCTTCTCACCAGATCGAGATGACAGATATCAGAAAACGAAATGATGAAACAGTGTTACTCAGAACTGTTTCTGGACATGCCCTCCGCACTGATTCCTCAATTCAGTGACTCACCACTGATTCATTCGCAAAGACTCCGGAGAAGTAGTTGGCTGACTTTGTTTTGTTTTTATCAAACACAGCGGTTCACTTCTCTCTGTTTTCATGAAGTGTTAATTTTGTTTTCATGCTCTTGCAGAGTGAAGACCACGAGTAGAGTTGCACTGGCGAACCAACCGTCGCTGATCTTGGACGTCACTTCTAGCACAGAGTAATGCTTTTCCATATTAGAATTGTAGTTGACCAATGTTGTCTTAGTTTTATTTAAAAAGAATAAAAGAACCAAATGTCATCTTCATCTGTTAATGCTACAAACACCCATTGAAACAGGCAGTTGATACTCTCGCCTTTTGTTAAAAGGCCACCAGAGTGGGTGAAGACAGGACGCTGGTGTCTGGGAGGACACCCCGTCCTTGGAGGCAGGTTGCCGCTCAGCATCCCACCTGAAGCCATGGACCAGGGCCTGTTCGGGGAGCTCAGCATCCAGCCTGTCGCGCTCCTCAGCCCCTGTGTGCTGCAGTACCCCAATCTGCCGACGCAACTCACTCACATAAAAATATCCTTCCCTGATTTTACCACATTTCTCTTCGTGAGTTTCATGAAAATAATCTGTAGCCGCAGCCGGGTTGTGGGAGCCTCGGGATTGAATATCTGCTATTTACAGAGGGAGGTGGTTCAGCTGGCTCCATCAGACTGTGACCTCAGTGCACACTGGGACAGTCCTGCAGCTGAGTCTGAGAGCAGCAGGGGTGAGGGTCAGTACCTCCCGAGACTGAGGCCAGGGTTCTCCCAACAGACTGGTAGTGAGTCACTGCTCTAAGCCAATGAGTTCAAGTATCTCAGGGTCTGGTTGTGCCAGAACAAAACCAGTATAAGCCGGCTGTCATAGAGACCTGATATGTGGTTTAAGTATGGCCATAATGGAGCATGTTTGCAAAGAATGGAAAGGAGCAGAAATAGAAAACTTGCCTTTTTTCTAACTGGTTTGCTTTTCTTCCAGCCCTCATGACCAAAAGAGTGAAATCGTGATACGATTTCAACCCCCCAGATTGGCTGTGCTCACATACAGTAGATACAGTAGATAGTGAGGATTGTGATGAGCTCAGACATCTGAATAGATCTGCTGCTCATTAGTGTCGCCTCAGTTGAGATGGTTTGGGCATCTGATTTGGATTAGGCTTCCTTGACTGCACATGTGTCCACGTGTTGGTATGCAGCCCCAGTAATGTTCCTGTCACAGGCCCCTCTACCTTCCTCCAGAACCTTCCTGAACATCTGGACTGTTGGGAACTGGGCCTGCACGGCCTCCGCTGCTCCTCCTTTAAAGGTAGACAACAATAACTGTCAGGGCTGTTTTTTCCTGGACGGGCTATTAATGAGAACCTAATGTGTGTTAGAAGTCCTGGACACTTAATCCTATCTTGAAACGTGTCCTTCTAAAACACTGAAAACTGTGATAACTTCCTGACTATGACGACCGAATGGAAAAAGACTAATTTCAACCACCTGTGTTTACGTGATAGCGAATGCGCCCTGGCCCGAAGCTGCTTGTAAAAACGGTACACAAAAAAGACTTTTATTACTATCCGAGCGATGGAAACAAACAGAACAACAGAAGAGAACAAAAGAACACACACAGAACACAGTAACGTAAAACAGAACTCGCGGAGAAAACGGCTCCAACAATGAAAAATCTGGGTTCTGGCAGTGAAATGATGGTCACAGCATTTTCGTTGTCTCCTGTGAATTATGTTCGCATCTAAATGATCCGCACAAGTGGTTTAGATTTAAAGCAAGTGGTTAGTTTTTATGCACATAACAAAAACAATTCTCATAGCGGAGAGTTGGGCTGTGGAATTTGGGGGGGTGAGAAAGTGTTTACGATGTGTTTACATGCTGTCTTCTTTACATTTTTTACTGTGACCAGCATGTAATCACAGACTAGTCATGCCTGAGTTTAATTTATTTCACATTATACAACACAGGGTTGCATAACAGAATGAGAATTTGTAGTTCCGTCATGCTACAGAAACAAAGAAAACATATAAAGTTGCACATAAACATGTTTACTGTAATAAACATGTAATAATTCTGTAAGGCATTTTTTTTTAATTATTCATCTGGCTGAATGGAACAAAAGCAACAAGCTGGTGATGATTATGTGGTCGGCATCTTCACGTTGAAAGTTTGACATCTGGTCACACTGCTCAGTGAGTTTGACTGCATTCGAGCGCCGAGCATCAGTGATTGCGACACAGAGATCACCTCTCCTCATTCCGCCCAAATCCACGCCGAGGTTAGCCCGTCGAGTGCAGCACCTTGGTCTGTGATGTTGTCATGACGACGGGGCTCTGTAAAGATGTCAGCACCGCATCTAGTTCACATCATTTTCATTTTAGTTCATGTTTAAAAGAGACAACTGGCGACATTACAGTTCCCCAAAATGAATTCCCCTGAATATCAGATGAACATCATCTTAGGAGCATTTTCTTTTGTTCTGAATATTGACAGAAAATGGATTTCATGACAATCACTGAGTGGGTCAAAGGACTTGACAAGACAGTGGTTTGGTCTTCTTGTGTGTCCAGACAACAGTCAGCCTCTCTGAATTGAATTCTGCCTTCTTCTATGTTTATAAGCCTTTAGGGGCACAACATGTAATCTCTGCTGCTGGGAGTCTTTCCATCAAAACAAAACAAAAGATGTCACTAGCACGGGATCATGGGAGTTGTTGTTTTCAGCGTTAAACAACAGCCATTGTGAATGAGGATCTGTCTACAGGACTGAGGCAGAGATGTCCAAGGACGAGTTTTATTCCCGTTTGCCAGCTTCCTTCCTCGCTCTCTGAAGTATCAACTGAGGTTTTCCCAGAAGTTCTGGCGGCAGGAAACTAAATGAAACACACCATTATCTTAACGTGCCTTCATCAGAACTGAAGAAGCCTCTTGGATGAGAGGTGAAACATCTGGAACCATTGTTAAGTCAACTGCTGATTTATCCGGGTTTGGGATGGGAACATTTGGGATGATGTAAGGACACAACTGAACAAAACAAACAAAGGTCAAGTTGTTTTTTATATATTTTAATGCAGAAATACTAAATATGTCTTTCAATAAGTCCTGGGGGAACTTGAATTTTTCTTCCAGGCATTAAGTTTGGTTAAAAGGTTAAATCTAGGATTACTGTAAATCGTGTGAGAGAACTCATTTGAGCTGCACCGGCTCTGTGTAAAGTGACACTTTGTCTGGAACTATGCTTAATCATCACTAAATAATCTCCATCTGGCGCAGACTATAGGTTACAATATCAGGCAGTTCGGATAAGTGTAGTAGAGTCATACCATGAGGAAATCTAGAGTTGGCTGATTTATCAGAAACGGCTCTTGCTTAATAAGTATTTCTTTGCCTCGTAGATTTCACAGTGAATCACAACCACAAGCAAAACCACAAGTCTACATAAATCACGAGTAGCTTATTCATTCACAATAATAACAGATAAAAAAGCCCCGTAAAACAGTCAACTGCTGTCTTTTTGCTGAGAGTGAGCAGATCCTCTGTTACAAACACTACAGCAGAGAAGTTTGGTGTCCGAGAAAAGACTTTGTAAACATCTGTTAACTCACTGAATTTAAGTACAATGTGGTTTTAAAACTAGAACAGTTAGAGAACATTATAACAATCACTTGCCCAACCCAAAGGTGTGTCTACCATGACCACAATATTACGCACTCGTTGAGTTTTATAACCCCTGGACCATGCAGTGTGCTTTCAGCCAGTGTGGACTTGCAGTGTGTTTACTCTCCAAAGTGAATATCATCATCAATAATCATTTTTTTCTCTGCAGATCTTGTGCACAGCGGTGGCACAGTGTACACAGTAGAGCAGGAAAACTGCGAGGATTCAGAGCAAGAATGGAGTCCTCCCCGAGCGCAGCAGAGGCTCCTGCTTTTTCTCTTCCTGCAGCACAATGATCCCTTCACCTGCCAGCTCTCTGACATTATGGGTGAGAGACAGCTGCATGTACACAATCACAAAACACTGTGTTTAAAGCTGGCCTTTCTAACATCTTGTTTTCCCTGAATCCGTGATCCTCCCGCAGCCACAGAGGTGCTGATAGAGCGCCACCTGGAGGCGATTCTGAACAACAACAGGCAGGCGGTCACAGCGGCCCTGCAGACTGGGCTGAAGGACACACTGAAAGTCCAAAATAGCAGGAAAAAGGCAAGTCTAACTGTCAGAGAGGAAACATTCATAATCAGAATTGTTTTTGTTTTCGTAACTCTGACAAGTGTGAAGTGCCTCAATAGTGGTTTGTCTAATCAATTGACAGAAAAATGGATCAGCTGCAGGTTAAATAATCAGTTTGTTGTTGAGCAAAGATATCATATACTTGCTCGTTGCAGTAGAATAATCAGTTGAGTGTTGACGATGAAAATTCATAAGTAATTTGAGTCTAAAATGTGTTTATGTGTGTGTGTGTGTGACATTAAAGGACCAAGAGAAGCTGCGTTCAGCTGCTGAGGTGATTCTCAGTTCGTCCATCAGTATTGTGAGCTGCAGCAGCAACATGGACTTCAGAAATGCCTGCCTGAACCGCATGAAGGTGTGAAAAATGTATATGCAGTTGTTTAAAATTGATTCACTTTAATAACTTTCTGAATTTGCTCTTCTTTAAATTCATACAGCAACATACTGTACATGTATGCTTGTTGATGGTGCGACAAAAGGCAGATGTGCATCCATAATATATGTGTTCATCAGGTGCGTGACACTCATGAACTGTCAGCCTCCCTTCGTACATCTCTGTGGAGGGTGACAACATGGAAATTCATTCACAAGAGAAAATGCTACACCGCTCAGGTGAGCGGGATGTTTGCTGTTCACTGATACCAACTACTAACTGTGGCAGCACCTCAGTGCTTTTAGATATATTATGTTCAACCCACACATCATTACTTTCACAGATGGAAGAACATCCTGAGAGTGATGAGCTGACCAGAGCAGAAATCTGAGAGTGCCTGTGTTTGTCCTGAAAGAGTTCTGTTCTGGTTGAAGGCTGTGAAAGCACTCACGAGTGCACATTTTATAGAAGTTTGGTGCTAGTACATGTTGTAAATAGAATGGCTATTCAGCTTTTAATTTAAAGAATGCATTGTTTGTGTTACAAAAGATGTGATTTTCTTTTCTTTTTTTGCACAGTTCTGAAATAGAAAATCTTTCAAAAAATACATTGAACTGAATCTCTGAACTCCTTTGTTGATGTTTTTTTTTTCTATTATGTACCACTATGGTATCATCAGTGTTGTAAAAACTACCCAAAGTCATACTTGGGTAAAAGTAAAGAGATCATATTGGAATATTGCTTTGGTAGAAGTGAAAGTCACCCATACAAATTGGACCTGGCTAAAAGTAAGTAATATTAAATGTACTTCAGATTCCACAGCAATTTTCTGGCAGAAATATACTTAAAGTACAAAAAAATGTAGGTAAAAGTGATATTTACATATATTTACAAGTATGTATATACTGTATGCTATGGAATGCAATATTTAGCATTTTTTCTAATTATTGATAGGAGTGTGTTTTTAATCAGATCGCCGATAAAATAAATTGCTACTTTGGCTCTAACGCAGCATGTTAACTGCAAAGTAAAAAAAAAAAAAATAATAATCCATGTTTCGTTGTTTTTGAAACACTGACAATAAACATCTATCTATCTAACTAGTAAAGTTATCAAATTAATGTAGTGGAGTAAAACAGTACAGTCAGTAAAGTTGTACTTAAAAAAAATTAAATAGTTTGACACAGTTGAATGGCACAGTTACATTCAATTCCTGTATATAATAACATCTGTACAATACGTTGGCCACTAGAGGGCATTGGAGGCTTTTATTTTGGTGGCGCCGCCAACTTCCGCTTAAGACTGTTTATGAATGTGACGTAAGTTCCGGCCGCCAACAGCGACAGCAGTTTTTCGCGGTAAAATGAAATGGCCATCTGATGTTGATCAGATTTATTCCGAGTTCTCATATCTTCGTCAGTCGTGTAGATAACCGCTGCGGTAGTATTCAGTAATAGCGTTGTTCTAAAGAAGTAGATCGTCGGCGTTGCTATGAAGTGAGAGCAAAGCTAACGTTAGCTAGCAAAGTATCAAAACATTAGCGTACTACTTGGACTGTACAGCGTTTATAGAGGAACGTTTCAGCGTGCAACAATGGCACTTGTGACCGGAGAGAGCCTCAAGTCGGAGCTGGAGGTGTTCGACATACCCTGCCAGGATGACTCCGTCCTCGACAAGAGTAAGAAACAACACCTGCTTATGTTAAAGTCGGCTGGAGAGTTAAGCTTTACACCGAAATGTGTTAGCAGAAGAAGCTAAAATTACTATTGTGATATAAGTTGCCACCACTGGAACACTGCAGGCTGTGACGTTATGGGATTTGACTTGTGTTATTATCTACCTGTCTGATGTTTAGAGTCGTCTGATATGAAGATATGATTGTGATGTTCCGTGTGTACAGTGTCTGTATAGTGACAGTTTGTGAGGTTTCTTGTTGTTTGTGTCCTCTCTTCTACATTTAGTCACACTCATGTGTTTCTTTCAATGTCTCACAACCTTCACAGTGACCGCAGATCCCAACATTATCACCACATTGATGTTGGTATAGAGGAGATTACTCAATAATTCAATGAATATGCCATTAAATGCTTCAAAAACTGTTAAATAAATCAAACGTGACATAAATTGTTGTTTCTGTTCGATTTTGTTCCTGTATTTGTTTTATCTTTGCATTAATATCCTTATTTATCAACTTTGCCATTTAATGGTTTATTTTGTTTACTTGTTTATCCATTTTTCTTGTATTTATTTACTTATTTACGGCATAAATGACATCATAACAAAGCAGCAATGCTGTCAGAAATGTAAAGGAATATATAGATAGATTGATAATATGCAAAGGGAAAATAATTGGCTACTGACACGCACCTATAAATACCTACATTTATTTTTAATCTGATTTTTGATGCATTTAATGGCATATTAGTTTATTTATTTAGTCATTATGTATATATTTGTTTTGGCTGTTTAGGTCCTCCATACGTTTATGGGACCTGTCTAAGTTAGATTAACAGTAAAATGAAAATTAAGTCAAGAAGAACATAATGAATTTCAATCATGTTATGTTATATGGCGAACAAAAGCGTCTGTAATCATCACCAAATCATTGCCGTCACATCTCGTGCCTCTGTGAGCTGTTGTTTAAGTCAGATTGTTTTTACGTCTTTGCTTCAATCTGCCTTCCTTCCTTTACCTCACATGTCTTGTGTCCCTCAGTGGTGGAGCAGTGTATCTGCAACAGGATACAGGCGGATGAGATGGTGTTGGAGTGGGTGGCCTACAGCACCACAAAAAACGGACTGAAACTCACCATGGACACCCTGGAGCAATTTGAACATGAGGTAACAGGGACATGTTCATATTTTGTAAAATGAATCGTGTTTGTTCTCGTCTTGGCTCCTTGAACTTGGACAGTTTTGTTTTCATAGCCTGTTAATTTTCTTTGCAGGTGTTAAACAAGAAGAACAAATCCAAACAAAGCTTCAGAAAAGAAGAAACTCAGAACAGAACCAGAAACATCCACACACTGCAGGACCTGTATCCTTCACTGTGAACTCTCCAGCACCCTCTCTTTGTGAATGTTTATCACGAGTGTGTGATGCCATTGTGTTACAGTCTTTGACCTCGTTTGTTCAGAATCAGGGCCGAGGAAGAGGAGGAGAATTTACTGGACTCCTACTCAACTCCTGCTAAGGTAAACTTTGCATTCTCTTGACTTCAGACAGTGTTTATATTGAGATTTGCATGTTTAAAGCTAAGTCAGTGACTCACTTGCTGGCTCTGTAGTGAGTGTGAGTCATATCTGTGCTCTACATGACTGTTGTCTGTCTGTAGGGCTCTCAGAAACGAGCACTCACCACTCCTGAACACCCTCAATCAAAGAGGAGTGCAGCTATTCTGGCCAGCCCGGGTCTGCTGCTGTCTCCCGCCAGCTTTTCTCCCAGGTACGAAACAACAACAACAACAACAACACATGGCAGCAGTCAGTGAGCTGCTGGAAAGAATTCAACAAACATTAGTTGCATTATATTGGTGGAAGGAAATGAAAAGCCTTTCTTCTCGTCTGTCTTTGGAAGTGCAACGCCGTCACAGAAGTACAGCCAGCGAGGAGGGAAGGGGGAGGTGGTGGTCACGTTCGGGGCCGTGCAGGGCACCCGCTGGGCAGGCAGGAAGGCGCTGGGCGCAGGTGTCCGGCTGGAGCTCCTCGAAGGGTCTGAAGACTCCCTCAGCTCCAGCTACAAGTACATGTTCCAGAGGCTGCGCGACGTGCGAAACGGTAACAGGCGGCGTGTGAAGTCATTGACCTACTTTGGACGGAAGATTTCTAGATTTGTAGAAGAGAAAATGTTGAAAACTTTTTGTGCGGCAGATTTATTTACAGTCACAGATCTCACACGCGTCTGTCCCATTTCCCCCTAAATGTTCTGATGCCAAAACAAAAAAGTAAAGCCGCTCAAATAAATAGAAAACAGTATGTTTGATTATGACAGATTGTTTGAAGGTGACGATCTGTGTGCCTGTTTTCTGCAGTGTTGACAGAGAAGATAGAGGAGCTCGGCGAGGGCCTCAAGACTCACTTCAACATCGAAGAGTTCTCCCCCGTCTCTCTGCCCGCCCAGGTACAAAAGTGTTTACTAAGGTGTTGAAAACATGGTGGACATCTTAGATTTATAATTTTAGATTTTACCCAGGATTATTCTCATTCCTCACTAGCAAGCTCGTAGATATACAAACTTTATTTTAAGCTGTTGTAAGCATTGTCATCGTTTCAGCTAACTTCCTGTCTGTTTTGCAGTTAGCGATCCTCCTCCCTCCTCTCAGCTTTAACATGTTAATCTTGACTTTTTAATACAAGGAACTAATTAATTAGAATGTAATTGTATTTGTATACACCTGAGGAGTTTGCTGTGTTTCTGTCTCTTCACCTGCAGGACAGTATAACAGTGTTGGGTCAGGTTTGCTGCGACAGTAACGGCAAACTCAACGCACAGTCGGTGCTGTTGGAGGCGGGACCGGAGCAAGGTGGTCAGCAGGTACCTGTTGACCTATCAGAGCTCAAGGAGTACTCGCTGTTTCCTGGTCAGGTGAGCAGAAGGACTGAGGAAATTACACACGGGTCGGCTTTGAAAGGCGTTTTAACTGTGCGGCTTTCTGCCATTTCTGCTACGTATTCTGTCTTCGTAAGACACCAGCTGAGAGTGTTTTGTGATGGTGGTGTTAATGAGCGGTGGTCTCTCCTTTGCCTGCGCACTGAAGTGTGTGTGCAGCAGGTTACACAGACCACCGAGAGAAACAGAGCGTGCCAAGGAGCTGGGCTGGAGACTCACCCAGCATCTGACCGAGAACTCTGACAACCATTCAACGCTTCCCACATGATGATAAATACCTTTCTGCACCAACTTCGAGTGAAGATTTATCTCCTTGTCTGCTCTCTTTCCTCAGGTGGTGGTGATGGAGGGGATGAACACAACAGGAAGGAAACTGATGGCTTCCAAACTCCATGAGGTCGGCAACAATTTAAAGATTATCCCTTTACAGAACAACTTTAACTAGAAATATTGTTTGTAAAACCTTTTAGATCTGCAGTCGGTGTGTTTGTCTTTTAATGATGACCTTTTCCTTTTCAGGGAGTGCCTCTTCCTTTCTACACTTCTGAGGTGAAAATGGAGATGGATGAAGGTAAGGAACGATGTTGGTTACTGTTTGCTTCAGTGGGTCCTGTTAATGTCACTCAATTTTCTGTGTGTTTATAACATTTCCTGTAAATCTGGTGATTAAATTGGTGTTAGTGCACCTTTAAATCTTTCAGCTTCAGTAGCAGGAGTGACTGTGCAGGCTGCCAAGCTTTGTTCAGACTGCCGGCAAATCAGATTTGTTTCTGCGACTGTCTTGCATAATTATTTGCAAGTGATCAGATCAGATTTTTTGTGTCCAACCATCGGCATGGGTTGCTGTGGTAACAACGTAGGTGTCTACCTACACTGGTGACATGGCCTTCCAACATGGGAGCATGAGAAATGGAAATCCATCACCTCCAACTATCATGCTGTCCAGTCTAAGAGCAGATCTATTTCATTGTTCAGTCCACAGACTCAGCAGCACTTCTGTTACTCTGGATTTGATGTGCGTTGCGATATGTGTGGCACAGATGACACTTTGAAATATGATAGAAGTAGCCAGAGCGTCAGGACCGAGCCTGTAGACATCCAATTTGATTCGCACTTTAAATCACCTCAGCATGCGGTTTGGATTCGACTGATATTTTGTGTTTGTTTGTTTTCTGCTGCCCAGACTCAAACAGTCTGGAAATACAAAAAAATGGATGTGGGCTGGCCTTCATCACTTTCACCTTAGTAACATTCACACACATCTTCATGTGATTGCAGAGCCGACAAATGTCCTGGTGGCGTGTGGACCGTACACTCCCTCTGACAGCCTGACCTTTGACCCTCTGCTGGACCTAATCAGTGTCATCGTCAGGGATCGGCCTGATGTCTGCCTGCTGGTATGGTTACTTCTTCGCTGTCAGTCGTTCTTCGAGTTGTCACATGACTGCCTGTTACGTTTGGGTTTTCTAACTCTGTCTTCTCTTCTCCAGCTCGGCCCGTTTGTGGACTCCAAACATGACCAGATTGAGGTATGTTCGCCTGTCGACCTGCTCGTGACTTCATCCCAGAGTACTCAGTGTTCTGCTGTTTTTACATTTTCCTGAATTCCTTTTGCTTGCTCTTTAAATCCTGGTTGATCATAAATGTGTGACCACCTTCATCTCACCTGTTTCTCCAACAGAAAGCCCAGGTGACCGAGACGTTTGAGGCCATTTTCTCAAGATGTGTTGAAAGCATCGTGGACGGCACCAAAAGGTGAGACTCATATTTCCCTTAACTGTGACTAAAGCTCCTGAGGACCTTTTTAAAAAGCATCATGGTAGCTTTTAATGTGTCTTAATCAGAAGCTGTTACCGTAATGAATGAATCCTGTTCTTTCATCCAGCGTTGGCTGCCGTCTGGTGTTTGTGCCGTCCCAGAGAGACATCCACCATCACTTCATCTACCCACAGCCTCCCTTCACGCTGCCAAACCTCAGCAAGGAGCAGGCCCAGGTCAGACTCACAGAGGGATTTTACATTTAAACCAAATTAACTTCCAGTACTGTGAGCAATCATGGAAAACCTCAATGTAGTAGAAAAGTTTTTAACTTTTGATTTCAAAGATAAATCAGCTCTTACAAAGTGTCTCTCCTCTCTCTGCAGCGTGTCACCCTGGTCCCTGACCCCTGCACCCTGCTGATCGACGGTGTGACCTTCGGCCTGACGTCCACTGACATCCTGTTCCACATGGGTGCAGAAGAGATCAGCTGGTGAGGAAGAGCGTGTGCTCAAAGTTTCTCATCTCTCATTTTTTACATATCGTCACCCAGCAGTGAGGCTCAGTTAGGAATACATTTAAGAGGCCACACTTTCAGGCCCAGGCAGTTTTTGACAGTTTGAACATTAGTTTTTACTTCTCTCACATGAACAAACATCCTCTCTGCCTCCATTCTGTCTTCTGTCACTAAAGCGGGATTTCTATTGGAGGCAGCAGAACATAGTATTGATTATATATTTCAATCGCTCTCTGTAATGTGTCGTGTTGCAGTGGCACTGGATCGGACAGATTCTCACGCATCCTGAAGCACATGCTGACCCAGAGGAGGTGAGAGTCCTAACGGAGTTCATTTGTTCTTTCTGTTGTGAAGATGACCATCATCACTGACCCATTGTGTGTGTTTTCACTTCAGTTACTACCCGCTGTACCCACCTGTGGAGGAGGTCAACATGGATTATGAGAAGTATCAGAGCTTCGGTCAAATGCCGCTCACCCCCGACGTCCTCATCATCCCCTCTGAGCTGCGCTACTTCGTAAAGGTACAGAACTGTTTCTGCGTCATGATGGGCGGCTTCTTTATAGATTATGTACACATTATGTTTCATTCATTCACAATTAGACGTTGAGTCTATAAAATGTCAAAAACAAAAAAAGGGGGAATGCTCATTACAAACGGACGTATAAGAATCTGTAGGTTCATCAGATACATTTTTTTGTGGTCCACTAATCATTGCAGGTCTAATCAAGTCTTTTGAACCCTCCTCTGTCCTCAGGATGTGATCGGCTGCGTGTGCGTCAATCCTGGACGACTGACCAAAGGTCAAGTGGGCGGGACCTACGGCAGGCTGCTGATTCAGCGCAGCGCCGCACCGGACGACGGGAAGAGAGTGAGCCCCTGTTTGGCTGCTCAGGTGGTCAAAATCTAAAAAAAAGGAGATGGAGACTTTTGGACGCTCGTTGTCGACACACATGAGCCGACTGTTTCCGAGGCGCTGCGCTCTGCAGACGCGCTGATGTAAAATATGTTGAAAACTATTCACTGTGCTGTTGAAACCCACTGGTTTATTTTTTTATATGACAAACATGTTGAGAGTGAAACTGTCATCAGATCCCAGAATCATCTGTTTCAATAAATTATTGTTACCCCTGTTCAGTCGTTGTGGATCTCTCTCGTCTCTGAATCTGATGGGAAGAAAAAGAAGCCTGCTTAAAAATTAGATTTCTTTATTAAAAGTAAAATAAATAGTTGTTTTGATGTGTGTGTATATAATGTAGTGGAGTTATTCCAGCTGAGTTCACTTTTACTTTTGTGGTGGAAATGATGAAACATTTAGATATCAAAAAACAAAAACATCTGTTCCACCTCGTTTTTCACAAGTTGTTTTAAACAAGTTAAACTCCAGGTGAGTGAGGGAGGATCGTGTCCTTCACTCTCAGGGTTTCCTCTCGCATTTAGTCATAAAAGTCATCAAACTCTTCAGAGTCACTTTGATGGTCTCTCTTTGGTGACGTCTCCACTTGAAAAATCTGCACTCTGTCACAAGTTCCTGGAAAAGAAACGGAACAAAAATCAGAATCGGCATCCTTTTAAAAACTATTTTTTTCACATGCTCAGGTTCTCGATTGTAGTGATTTGTTACCTTTGTCTTTCTCCTCCGCTTTTACGTTTTTCTCCCTGAAAACGTGAGAAATAAAAGATGAGATGCGTGTTTCAGGATTTTCTTTTTCCCATCTAGTAAAATTTAAAAAAACAGTACTCACTCCTTTTTCTGCGATTGCTCCTGAGGTGCAAGTAGATTCTCGATGTCCTCATCGCTGTTCTCATTAGAGTCAGAGGATCCTGTTGTCCCCTCATCATCCTCATCCTCCTCTTCCTCTTCACCCGCCTCCTCAGGAATGATGTGCATCTTTTTAGTTCTGAAAACAAAACGGATTGTTTTTAGTTCGTGTGCTGTTTGTGAGGAAGATCGCTGGCTCTTTAAATCACCTTACTTGCTCTGTGGGGAGATGATGCTGTCCTCGGAGTCTCTCTCCTCTGGTTCTCCTGCTTCGTCTCCTCTCTGCTCCTCTTCCTCCTCTTCCTCTGACTCTCCCTCCCCCTCGATTTTGTCATCCTCTCCTTCACTCTCCTCCTCGTCCTCCTCTTCATCTTCGGAACCTTCTCCTCCGCTCTCTTCGTTCTTCAACCTGTCTGACTTTTCTTCCTCGTCGCCCTCTTCCTCTGACTCCTGCTCCTTCATCTCCTCCTCTTCCTCCTCCACATCTTTCACCTCCTGCTTTTCATCTCCCTGACTCTCCTCTTTTTCTTCCTCTTCTCCATCATCCTCCTGTTCGTCCCCGTCTCCCGGATCTTTATCTTGTGCCTCTTCTTCCTCCTTTACTCCCTCGCCGCTCTCTTCAGAGCCGCTACTCTGGCCTCCACCTCCTTCTTCAATCTTTAAACTAACACTCCCTGATTCTTCCTCCTCTTCCTCCTCCTCCTCCTCCTCCTGGGATCCTGACTCCTCTCTACAGCTCAGTGATTTAGCACCAGGACTTTGATCCCCTTCCTCTAATTCACTCCTGGACTCCTCACCAGTAGTCTGACTCTCTGAATCCTCTCCGTTGCTCCTGCTCCCTTCCTTCACCGCCTCCTCAGCCCTCGGTGATCCAGCAGCCATTCCGGCACTCCTTCTTCCCCTCCCGCTGGTTCTGCTCTTCTCCGATGAGGCGTCACTTTTGGCTGCTGTGAATGCAGCAGTGACGACGATGGCGCTGGAAGACCCAGATGACCTGAAAGGAGAATCGCCACAAACATTTAATCTGATTCCAGTTCTCCATCTTATTATTTCTTTTCGACAAAATGCTCTTCTGCGTGAAAGTCCCCATGTCTGATGTTACAGATCTCTAAACTGAACCTATGTTGTCTTTTCCTTTATACTTGCCCCTTTTGGCAAAATGTAGATCAATCGAATCTGCTCAAAGATTCCCACTTTAGCCTTTAATCAATATTACCTGTAATGCTTGAGTAAGAAAAAGATTACTTGTCTTAAAAACAATTCCATTCCAATGTCTGACGCCCTGACTGTGACTTACTCCTGGGAGCTGCTTCCTTCTCTGTCAGAGGAAGGACGCCGTGATCCTCCTCTCTTCTCCCTCTTCTCTCTGCTGGCCTGACTGGACTCCCTGCTGCTGTCGCTGCTCTCTGCAGGGCTGCCGGACAAACGAACTGACACAAACATGGAAAAAATTACAACATGTGAAGGGAAAGATCCACTCAGGGAGATAAAAATGAGTCAACACGCACTCATATTTTCTTTTCCCCCCACCTGGTTTCACGTCCAGCTCCTGTGACAAAAGGCTGCTCCCGCTCCCTCCACCTCGCTCTCCCTTCGAGCTCGGTGCTGTGCTCATTTCCACCGCCTCCCTCTCGGGTGGAGGCTCCTCCGTGTAGAGCTGACCCCACAGGGCCTCAGAGCCCGGGGGGATTGCTGCGGTCCAGGACCAGTCGGGCTGCGGGGGAGTCTGCCTGGGCCAGGGGTGATGATGGCTGAGGTGGAACGGATGTGAGAAGACGGGAGGCGGGAGGGGAGATGGAGGGACATAAGAGGAGCCCTGAGGTTGATGAGGAGCTCTGATCGGAAACCTGGAAGTCTGGGTGTGAGGGTGGGTCTGCCAGGGAGGCTGCATGTAGGGGAGATGAGGGGGGCCATCTTGGGTGTAGTCGAAACGGCTGTTGTGGCCGTAGTGCTTTTGAAGTGGAGCAGTTTTTTGTGGCTTTGTGGTTGACTCTGCAAACAAAGATATGATTTAAATTCATGTAACCAGCTCTGTGTGCTTCTGATGCTATAATAATAATAATAATATAATCTATAGGAGAGCGGGTCATTTGTCTACACCATCACTCGTTTGTTGTTTTAGGCTCTAGGACAGGCATAGAAGGTCAAATCTAATGTCAATCAAATGGCTGCCATCTCAGTATCTCTGGTTTAGAGGGACAATGGCATCTGCTGTGAAATTAGTCAAGTTTTTTGACAGATAAATGCACAAAAAAAAGCATTCACGATTGTAATTTTTGCCATTTTGTCAACATTTAATCATGGAACACTATGTTTTGGACTGATTGGGTTACTGAAATTGATCTAGTGGACATTTGGGAATGTTACTGTAATAACTTGGTGAGTTGAAAAAACTTTGTCGTGCTTGTTTGTCAGCTTGTTTGTTTGTTGTTGTGGTTTATTTTTCTCTTGAGATTGCATGAAGAGAATCACCAGAATCTAAACTTTGCAACGACTACAGCATGACCATACACTTAAACTGAGCCGTTTGCCTATTCGCTCGGCTGTGTTTGTAAAGTTTGGTGATCTAGCCGGATGATCTGACTTTTTTAAGAAGTGGGTGAGGAGGAGGACAAACCTGCAGAGGACTTCATCACTTGATCTTCTGCATTCTTTAAGCACGACTTCAAAACCTCCTCCATTCTCTGTAAAAGAAACAGACTTTTTTACATTGCCGAGCTTCAGGGATCATTTCGTTAAAAGCCATTAAACGTGTGTTTTACCCGTAGAATCTTTTTAACGGAAAGAAACAAGATAATTCCTCTTTGGCAGTATGAGATAGTAAAGATTACAGTTTTGAGGACTAACACACACTGTAATTTGCTTGTACCTTCCTCTGAGCGGCCTGTTTTTGCTCCCTGAGTTGCTGCTGCCAGCGGGGGGCGCTCTCCTCCAGGTACCTCTCATACTCCACCTTGGAGAAGGTCAAAGGTCAAGCAGAAGAGAGTTCAGCCCCAGAACTTTGCAGAGGAAGCAGTAAAAGTACAAATTAAAAAAAAAAAGTGTGTTTTCTGTGCACCCGAATAGTTTTCATATTGGCAGTGAGGGTGAACATCCCTCTCAGTGTGACCTGCGCCTCATCAAACTGCTGCAGCAGCTGCCTGTTGTGCTGCCGGGCTGTGAGCTCTCTCTCCTTCAGCTCCCGCAGACGCTGCTGCAGGTGCATCTTCCTGCTGCGAGTGACACACACACACACACACACAAATACACAGAGTCAGAAATTAAAAAACATTCACACCAACAGACTGAATGATGCACAGTGGAGGCATCTTGTTGCCTTTTGTCTGTGTTCTTACAGATGCTGATGACTCTGAGGGGCTGAGAGTTCGGCCTGAAACAACATCGGTGTGTTGACACTGTAAGAGAAACGCTGCATCATACACACTCCTACACTCTGTGGTAAACTTTCCATTTTAAGACATTTGCTTGGTCAAATTACAACAAACTAGACCATATGTTACTGTATGTAGCAGGTGTGTATTATTTCAGGATCATATCAAAAATCAGTCCAGATACATTATGGTATTTATCGTTGAGAATGATCATTATTGAAGGAGGAAAAAAAGTCCAAGACTCAAGATTACCACCAAGATCTTACCTGTTTTTTAGCCTGTGCTGTCTTTGTTTTGCGAAAGTGTCGGTCAGATGCCCAAGAGACAGTGAATTCTCCTTCGGTGTGGCCATGACTGCCGGCTTTCAGTGGATGCAGAGATTATCAGGGATTAAGGTCTACGCTCTGAAGGGGGAGGGACCTGCTCCCAGTCCACACATGGGCGTCGTAATAGAGTTAAACAGCAGTGACATCTTTAAAATGCCACACAGCTAACCAAGTTGTTGGAAAATTAAATTACATACAGCTTTTAAAGCCCTTAATGTGGCAAAATATTACAAATGAGTACTTACTGTACCTTTCTTACTTTTAATATTATTTTTAATGCAGTTACTGGCACATTAATTTTATTGTTGTTGTTGGTTTTATTTTAGAAAATGAGGCAATACGTTGTGCATAAAAAGAGAGATATTACAGAAGGCATTTTCAGAGTTTTTGGTCCAATAGTATAACGTCTTAATTCAGGACACTTCTCCCTCCCTCCTCACTACATGCTTCTGCTACAAGGAAATAAACAAAGACAAACAGACCCCCCCCCCCCCCCCCCCCAAAAAAACAAACAAACAAACAAAACAACAACAAAAAAAAACACAGAACAGAACAAATAAATAAATACAATAAATAGAATAAAATAAAAATAAATGTGTATACAGGGACTCAAGTTAATTTATTTATTAAGTAATTTATTTAATTATTTTTTTTGAAAATGTATACAAATTACAAATACATGCAGTGGGCATGTTTGCACAAACCTGTTTTAGATTGGAGAAGAAAGCAGAATAAGCAATATTATGCTTTACATACACAGATATTGTTTTAACCATTAAAAACAAAACACTCGTACTAGTAAATCTACCAATCGAAAACAAAAGTACTATAAAAACTACATTAGTTCTTCTGTCATTTGTATTTTAAAAAGGGGCACACATTTGTTTTCATGGGACGTTTACAAGCGGAAGCACAGCGTGTTGTTGCACTGCGGATGTATTTTCATGTAACACCCATTGGCAGAAGCTTGTTTCCGTCCAGTAGCATATCAGCGGTGGGGAAAGGAGCGAGTTTAGAGTGAGTTACGGCGTCACACTTCAAATCTTACAACACATTATTGTATCCCGAAGATTCCTCAGGTATTATTAATATCACTCGATTTATTTATTAGCGAAGACGAAGCTAACGGAGCGGTTATTTAGCTAACCGAGCTAACTGACAGTTAGCAGAGTGCGTCCGTCAAACCAGTCCTTCCAGTGAGTCGAACATCACGCAGAGCTGGACGGGCAGGAAACATGACGAGTTTTGCCGCTAAAGTGTTTTGCCGGGTAGAGAAGGTTTGTCGACACCTCCCCGTGTTCCTCAACACCTTCCTGGTGTTCTCCATCACCGGGGAGGTGAGCTACCTGGTGCTGGTCGAGGCTCCGCTGGAGGAGGACCAGCAGAAGACGGTGTGGTCCTCCAGGTGGAAGGCGGTCCACCTGCTGGCCCAGTACTTCATGCTGGTCAACATCTGCTGGAACGCCATGCTCTTCCTCAGAACCAACCCCAGCATCAAGGGGGTGTTCCTGGGAGGAGAGGGCGTAGGTCAGGGGTGGAGGTAAGAGGAGTGACACATGGACAGTCTTGTTAGAGTAATCATAGCAAACAAACAAGATCATCTGCCTCTTCACTGAAATAAAGACAGAGTTAACCAGTCCAGGGCTCAAACTAATGATTTTCTTCTTTGTTAATTAAACCGCTGATTATATCTCAATTTATTGTTTAGTTGTTTGTTCTTTAAAATAGCAGAAAAAAGTGGAAAATGTTTCCCAAAACCCAAGATGGTGTCATTAGAGGAAAGAAACCAGAAGATACTTTAAACTAAAGAAGCTGGAAACTGAGAATTTAGGCTGTTTTTTTCTGAAATAAATTACTCAAACTAATTGATTATTTATGAAAAGTATGATTGAGTTAATAGTTGAGAACTTATCGTTTTATCGAACACCTGTTCCAACTGATGGTCACAGATGTCATGTTTCAGTTTGAGTAATAAAAAAAGTAATGTTAATGTGATATGTTGTCTAGTCACATCCCTGACTATAACTGATTAGTATTTTCTCTCTCTTTGCCCACACAGGTACTGCTATACATGTGAGACACACACTCCTCCTCGCTGCTCCCACTGCTACGACTGCAAAGTGTGTGTGCTGCGGCGGGACCACCACTGCGTCTTTTTCGGCCAGTGCGTGGGCTTCCGCAACTACCGCTACTTCATATGCTGCTTGTTGTTCATGTGGTCGGGGCTCCTGTACGCCACTCTGATGAACGCAGAGGTCTTCATCGTCATCCTGAAGGAGGGCGTGACGGTGCACAGCGTCCTGCTGCTGCTCATACCCTGGATCATGCTGGTTTCAGGTGGGATGATCTGATTTGGGACATAGTGGTTGTACCGTTTCATGTAGATGTTGTACTCCTACAACTGTTTTTGTACTTCTGTCCTTAGTTTGCTGACTGTTCCTTCTCTCCTCAGGTCAAGTGTCAGCACGTGCCTTCGCCTTCGCCTTCATCGCAGACACATGCGTGGTGGGCTTCCTGCTGGTGTCGGCCTTCTTCTTCTTCCATCTCTTCCTGATGATTCGGGGACAGACCACCAGGGAGTGGTACTCGACCCGCCGGCCCTACAGCCTCGGGCTCCTGGGCAACCTACGTAACTCTCTGGGCGTTCGCTGGTACCTCTGCTGGCTCTGCCCGCTCATCCCATCACCTCTGCCCGGAGACGGGATTCACTTCCAGGTGACGGGATCGCTGGAGCCCAGCCGGTAACAGCTGAAAATCTGAATGCTAACGAGGCTGTGTGTCTTTACTTTCGTGGTGATGGTTAATTTTATCAGGATCAGCAGCAACAGCAGAGAACATCACCTCAGTTAAAGAGGAGGTAGCTTGGGATGGGAATAAGGAGGAGTAATGTGGTTGTTAAGATGTTACCGTCTACCAGCATCTTCTCTGTGCTGAGACGAAGAGTAATGGGTACGCTGACCCTGACCTAAAGGTAATCTGTACAGTCGTTGAGGCTGGCCTCGGATAATAACACAGAAAATTGAGCGTCCCTCTTGAATACTGAGCACTGAAAATGTATGTAAACAACACTGAAATGAGAATGTATTTTTTTGATTTATAGACATTAGTCATTTTTACATTTTTGCAACAAGCACTCGCAATTGTTTTTTCACTCCAGGGTAGTTACGACCATGACAGCTAACATCGAACTTTCTCCCACTGTTAACTTGCCTGAAGATGAAGGTCATGAAAACTTTCGCTTGCACTGCTCCTGAATCAGCTGGTGTACGTCAGCTGCCATGACGATGGTGTGCTTGTGCTTACCACTTGTCCACATCCACTCTCGAGCTCCAGCTGAGAAGTCTTTACTGAAGATTGTTGTTAGACAATGATAGCACTGAGGCTGGGGGGGATTAGCAATGATGCTGTAACACCTCAGGACAAGCTTTGTGTAAGAAAACTATCTACAGAAATTGTACATTTTGCCGTTTACAGAAGAACGTGAAGTCTACTTGTGGACATCACTTGAACAGTGTTTCCCTCTCTTTCACAAACCAAACTAACATACAGTGTAGCAACATGGCGTGTCATGACTCAAGCAACCGCTGTGTCCCAATTCCCTGCTGCATGCTAATTGTGCACAGTATATACTGTATGTTAATCTTTATAGCATCCGGTTTTTGCAGTTTGCATACAGGAAATCGGCGTACTTTACAGTTTTTTATATCAGTTTTGATACACTACTTGCGCTGTGAGGCATCAATCAAATTGTGACCTTTCACTGTCAGAGCCAGTTTCATTTAACAAGAGACAAATCAAAACGTTCTGTCGTTTATATTTTAGTTTTTTCTGATGTGTTCCTGGAGCCGTTCCAGCTGACAGTTTTAAGAATACTTTATGTTTTCACTCACAACTTGATTTAGTGTGGATTTGGGACACAGCTAATGTGTCTTGCAGCACTTGATCACTGATCAATTTTGTTCCTTCTCTTTTGCACTTTTGATTTTATAATTTTGATTCTCCTGGCCTTACATGTAGTGAAAAAATGACCAGCCTTTGTTTTGACAGGTGCTCTTGTTTACCCTACAGCCAAAAATGTTGCTCTTAAGAATTGTTTATTGTTTACTTAATAAATCTATATATATATATATATATATATATATAAAAAAAAATCTGTGTATCTGTTTTTTGTTTTTTTTGGTGCTATTTCATTTGGGTTCTGCCATTTGAAAATGACAGTGTGCTCAATAAATTATTTCAAGGGAACAATTTTTTTTTTATTATTTAATTATAATCGTGCGTACATGGGTGGAAAAAAGGTAAATATTTTTCTGCTTTTACATATTTTAACTTTATTCACAGAATCATGAAATGAAAGTAAAAGACAAGCAAAAAAAAATATATATACAAAATTGAAAAAATATCAATTAATATTGACTTAAACATAGGGTTTGAAGCAGGGTTAGTTGGACAGATTAAATGTCTAACTTCCCTGACTTTTTATACATGATTTTGTGTAAAATATTTGCTACACTGAGTCCAAATCTTTGGAGGACCAAAACTGCCAAAATCCCAAATAAGCACAAAAATTAATCAACAATTAGTCAAATTCTTTGGGGTGGTGGGTCGTGATGGTCACCAGCCAAAGCATCAGTATTAAACAGTTGGCAGCAGTTAGCGGTTCCTCTGGTGATCTGCTGCCCTTCAGTAATTCAGACAGGTGTTCTATTCTTACATATTGCAATTTTAAATGGAAAAGTAAATAAATAAGGGAATTAATACAGGGAATGAGTAGAGGAGCAAAATAAAACAAATATCCATTTATGTCACATTTTATAAAATTGATCAATGCTGACATATTTTAAATTAATTCAATGTCGGTTATTTTGTATGCATATTTCTGTATTTATTGACTCATTTACTTATTCATTATTGATTATGGCAGTTGTAGCCTTCCATACAAATAAAATCCTGCTGTGCTATTTAAGTTTCAGGGCAGTGCATCATGCCTCTAAATAAAATGTTGTTAAATCTCTTATCCTTTGTATTAATGCCCTTAAAGTTTAAGTTAACATCTGTGTTATATATTGACTGTTCATTACACACATTGCTCCTTCACTCACACCTGTCTGAGCCATTTTCCTTGAATGACGTAATTAATGAAACGTAGCCTAGCAACCGGCGGTTCGTCTTCTCCTGCTAGCATGGACCGTTACTGTTCCTGCCAGCTAACCTGCAGATCAATAACGTACTAGCCTGCTGCCCTCTGCATGGTAGCCTTTTGGATACTATATCCAGAATTTGGGTTTTCTGACTGGTAAGGCTTTTTTTGCCTTGTTTTCAGAGTGGATGTCAGTGTAAAACATCGTCGGTTTTGGTCAACTTGTTTAACATTTGGCAGTAGTTAACTAGCTAGCGTTAGCTAACTGCGAAATACTAACATGCGTGAAATGTAAGCCTTCTAGCTAGCTAATTAAAGTTATGGTTACCTCAGTTCTTTTAAAAACATTGCAGTATGAGTTTTATAAAATTAGCTAGGTTAAGCAGCACACAAGTTTACATCAGCTAGTTGTAAAAAAATCAATGAACTTGGAGTATTTTAATATGATTGTGCTTATTGGCTAATGTAGCACTAGTCATGCTACATTTCCAGGCTTTCAAAGGAGCAGATCTTGAAGAAAATGCACTTAAGTTTGAGTGTGACAGACTCCAGAAATTTTTCAGACAAACTGGAGTTCAGCAAGTGTTCTAAGTAACTGAAAGTAGAGGCAACATGTCAGAACACATTTGTCTTACAAATACATGTAGTGAGTTGAAAATTATAATATTTTCCTCAAAAAATGTTTGAATGGAAGTATAAAGTAGTAGGGAGTCAAAATACTAAAGTGAAGTACACTTACCTCAAAGCAAGGACTTGGAAAAATTGGAAAATGTATCTTGTGTTGCTCCTTATGATTTAAATCTTTTTAGACAGTTGGTTGTCCAGGAGCACGGGGGAGGAATAAGCCAGCAGGATGGATGTCACGGAGGAACATATGTGAGTGGTGGTCCTTGAACATACACTCACACAAAAAACATTTTTGGGTTGTGTTACTTAGCAGCAATATATGATGCTTTTTCTCTTATGTGTGTGTGTGTGTGTGTGTGTGTGTGTGTGTGTGTGTAGGACAGCGAAGGAGATGCTTGAGAAAATAGCTGAGCTGGAGTACAGTCAAAGCCATCTGAGGGACCTGAACACTGAGATGAGGCACTGGCTGGATGTTGCAGATGATGAGGTGGCGATGCTGCGCTCAGATAACGCATCCTTCAGGAAACAAGTGAAAGCGTAACGAGTCACACACGATTATCCCTACTGTTTGAACTCCCTGCTGCCTTTGACACAGCCAAGCTCTTCACCACCAACACTGAATATCTTTGAACCTATAGTTGTTTGGCACTTGTCCCACACGGAGTACCACAAGGTTTAATTACAGGTCTTGATAGGTTTTTTTTCGGTTTTGTTTCATTTGAAAAGATCTACATGGATGTTTTAGACTTCCATATGAATTTTTGTCTACATTTTAACCTTGCCTAAGCAAGTTACAGCCATTTAAAGCCATAATTCTTTTAGTATCTTTATGTAAAAAAAAACAGGTGTAATCCTATATGTCATGTTGATGTGTCCAATAAAGTAGAGACATAGAGTAAATAGAAAAGTTAATAAATCATAACAGAGGACATTGAAGCAAAGGTGATTTTTTTTCAGAGAATATTATTTATTAAACATGAACAAGTAGGTCGACTACAACCTTTACCAGTTGGCCCAGACGAAGAAACTACGTGGGTTTTACTTAACCAGTCAGTAGCAGAATGTGATGGCGCGATCACGTTCGCCGTGGAGCCCCCGAATGCCTGTGAACAGCTAAAAATCTCCACCTTACATGAGTTTTCAAAGCATGTGGTTAGGATAAGTGGTTCAAAAGTTATTAAACATTTTAGAACACTAGCTATTTTTAGCCACCTCAACTCAGGTCTTTGAGGGGGGTTACAACATGCTTCCTCTGTGCGCTGTTTTTAGTTTCAAACATCTATCACTGAAATGAAATAATTAAACTGATTTACTCTGGTTCAGTTTTTGTTGAACTCCTTTTGGAAATGTAGATACTGGATGGGTAAAGACTCTCCCCAACGAAAGGCTAAAGACAAAGGGGTTTTTTTGCCCTGCACACTCCAGAATATCTTTTGATTCTGGCTAAGAGTCTGATGAACATATAGTTCATTACCTCTGGAGGTCTTGTAGCTTTGTTTGTACATCTGCAGCCTGGAGAAGATAATCAGTGAAGCTCAGCAGGTGGAAGCTGAAACTTGTGGGTCCCTCCTGGGTGATGACCTCGATTTACAGAGACGCAGTGAACAGAAGATTCAGGAATTGGTGGGTGAGCAGAAATGTTACTTATTGTATTATGATGTTGATATTAAGATGTAGTTACGTTATGTTGTGTAACACATGCTAAAATGCACCAGGTTACGAGGGTTCCATACACAAGTTACAGAATAAATTCTCTCTGAATTTCTTTCATGTTCAGGCAAAAATTGGTGTCATAACTGAAATATACCTACCCAAATCAATGTTGGATCAAATTTGGTAAATCAGTGAGAGTACTTAGCTCTATAATTGGTACATTTATGTTATTTATTCTCCTACAGCCTCCTGTGTTCTAAATAATTTCAGTCAAGTTTTGAGACTTCATAACAATCACCTAAAGCACCCTTACTTGTTTGAAAGGATGAATGCATACAGGGTTTAATCTCGAAATCATTGCATTCACAGTTAGTGAAACTGCATTCAGTTCATCTCGGCTGCCACAATAGAGAATATAAATCATCGCATTAGTGTAGATTTCATCCAGTCAACATGGACAGACTGTTGTCATGACATATCTCCAGGAAACCCTACATGTTTTTTTTTTATACAGGAAAAGGACTCCACCATGATTAAGGAAGAAAATAAAAAGCTAACAGCAGAGGTATGATGTTTACAAAACATAACTTTCATCATCATTTACTGCACTTGGTGGTCTGAAAGTATATTTTTTTAAAAACACCTTTTTAGCTCAAGAGCCTCCAGCAGGAGAGATGCCGGGACCAGATCAGCTTAAACGAGTTCAGGGTCTCACTTCAAACCCTCGAGGTAACTCGTCATTATCCTCTCTTTGTTAATGATACTAGTGTTTCAGTATTTTACATCATCAGTCACCCTCCTGATCTGTGTCGTATTTTTCTTCAGCGTGGAATTGAAGAGGCTCAGTTGAGGCAGCAGGAAAGGGATGAGATTATTGACCAGGTAGGAACTGAGACATCACTGCCAGGCAATAACCAGCCGAGTCAACATCTACTTATAAATATTGATCTTTCTCTTTATAGTTCAGTGTTCATTTCTTTGTCTTTCATGTACATCACAATTTTTCGTGTGTGTGTTTTTTGATAGAAAGAATTGCGGTTACAGCACTTGGAGGAAACAGCAGAAGAGTACACCAACATCATAAAGGTAAAGATCATCCATTGTTACCCTGCATCAGTTAAAGAAGAGAACTGCACAACAGAGCAAACTGTTGAGAGTCTCTTTCAACAGGCACGCTGCAATTTGATATATGAGATGACACAAGCACATTTCCAGCATTGAGCCTCTTTACATGCATAGTATTAACTCATTTACTGACCACTCTCAGATAAAGTCTTCATGTTATGAGCCGTTTAAGTGTCTGATCATGTTTCTCTTGCTGCAGGATCTCAGGCTGACCAATCAGGAGCTGAGGAATCAGTTGGAGGAGAGACAGGATGAGGCCTCATTGTAACCCTGACACATAAAATCCTTGTGTTAAAAAATTCATGACATGCACAATGTCATCCGTGTGCACTTATTCAATCTTTTTGTTCCAGCGCTTTTCTGAATGACGTGATGGCAGAAAAGGAAGGATTGCTCAGTCTGCCTCTGTCCTTCGCAGAGGAAATGAAGCTGCTGGCGTCTTCAGCCACAGTGTCAGACTCAGATCACAGACACGTACGACTTCTTCTTCCAGATTAAGTTTAATAGCCAAAACAAACGAATGATTATACATCTTGTACTTCCAAACATGACCACTAGATTGTGCCACTATAAAGCTCAGATTCAAACTGTCAGGCATCTGCTAGATAGACTGAGATTAGTGATGTTTGTTACGTGTCTGCAGGAGGAAACTGAGACTGAGGAGCTGCTGACACCTCAAAGTCTCACAATGGAGCTTCAGACAGAAAGGTACTTCAGATTCACATCATCAAAGTGCTCTGTTAGACTCTTTATGGGTCCTGTTTACGTCTCCTCATTCATTATCACCCCTCTGGTTTCTCTGTTGTTGAAGGTGTGCAGGTGTTCTAGTGACAGCAGTCCACAGAGCGGGAATGTTTGTGCTGTTTGTCGTCACTCTCGTCATGTTGGCCTTTTTGTCAGGAAGCTTGGCAGGACACTCAGACTTTTTTTCCATCAACACCTTGTGGAGCGGTGCAAGCCTGATTTTACAGCCTTACTGCAGAGTGCATTACGGGGCCTTACCTCCTATTTGAGCTAAACTTCTTATAAACATGTGAATCTTTTATCGGGTTGATATCAGTTTTTCAGCTATATGTGTTTTCCACTCAGCAGATCACAAGGCTGAAGGTTTGTTCTTATTTTTACAAAAATACTGCATGAAATCTGCAATCGAAAATGAATCATTTTGGATTTATTTGCTCTTTGGTGACTTCAGTAAATATAATTACTTGTTTAACAAAATACATTCAGCAAACTAAAGCAAACCAGTAAAACCTCAAATGATCTTTCCCACAACAGAATGTAAAAGTTGTGAAAACACAGAGTAAACAAATCAATTAAAGGGGCTCTGTGTGACAGTTTTAGCGCTGCTGGACTAGATTTCTTTGTGACAGACTCGAGTTAGATTTTCTGCGACAATCCAAAGGATGTGACCTTATGCACGTTCTCTAGTGCCTCGTCTCAGTGCCTCTCTCCTGGTTAAAACATTCAAAACATCACTAGAATTATCAACAGCATGTGAAAAAATAACGGTTCTGACATTATGATGTCTATTTATTATTAGCATAGCATGTTTAGAATGCTAACCAACTAGCCCCGACACATCTCGGTCCAAAACTCCTTTGCTAGCCTTAAATACAAATATTTCTTCTGTACTTCCAAACACCTAGTCAAGACAGCTAACTGAGCTAATGTGCTAACTGCAGCTACAGTTCGCAGCAGTCAGCTGTTACTCTGGTTACGATTTGTTCTGATTATGAATTGAACAGGTGGACAGTTCTTACATATTGCACCTTTAATGGCGGACCATGCCCCAAAAGCAAGCAGCTATTGTACTGTCATGACGTCACAATGATGATACAGAAGCCCTGAGAGTCCTGTGGGAAGAAAAGATCTGGTGATCCATTTTCTAAGTCTGTTCAAGGGTCTTGCAAAGTTCCTTCAATGATTCTCCACTTACAGGACAATATGATGTCATGCTGTTTGACTTTGTTAATATGTGGCGGACCCTGCCAACTTTCCAGCTTCAAAAAGTGTTCTGGAGGCCGTGTTTTTGCTTGTTTATTCAGATATGGAAAAGTTAAATATGTCTGTTTGTTTTATTACCTCATTAATATTGTAAATATTAAAATTCTGAGTTTGAATTTCTTCTACAAAACAACATAGTGCACCTTTTAAGAAAGAAATCAATTCTTAGTTTTAAATAAAGAGGTTTATGCTTATTTCACCCCACATTTACTATGGGCACACTTCATTTAAGCCCTAATGCTGAAGTTACGCCTCATTTGCAGTGACCACACAGTCAAGCCCAGCGAGACAATCTCAAGAGGCGGCTTTGAGCTGTAAAGTCTGACAGTTTAAGACCCATGACTGAATGTTATCAGGTCATCTCAGCTTCTTCACTACAACATTATACATGTCACTGAATACAATCCACATTCTGGATTACATGCACCAGTTAAAGTGTCTCCATGCCTCCTCGTCTCTCCAGTCGCCCCACCCAGCTGAAGGCGCTCTCTGCTGGTCTTATCTGTGTGTGACTCCACGAAAACACGTCCTCTCACACAGACCAGATTCAGAGACAAGACTGGAGAGATTTTTTTATATTAATATATCTATATATGTAAAGATGCTGGCTGATGATTCATTGTGTATCAGCTGGAGTTCTGAGCTTGTGCATGTGGACGCTGCTGCTGCTGCGTCGGTGCTGACAGACTGACCGGTGCTGGATGCTGAGGTGCTGATGTCGGGCCGAACCTCTCGAACATCCCCCCGTATCGTGGATGGAGACCAGAGCTAAAATATCTCAAAGGCGATAAATCGGGGGAAAAGAGGAAAAGCAGAGCAGTTTGATTCAGCGTGGAAGCAGAGAGGAGCGGTGTGAGGAGGAGGAGGAGGAGCGGCAGCGCGGCGACATGTTCTTCTGAGCGGAGAACCGGCGGCTGGCGGGATGAGGGCGCCGAGGAGACCGAGGCAGACGCGCCTCCTCCCGCGGTTCTGCGTCTGTGGAGTCGGTCTGCTCGCAGCCGCCTGGATCTTCAATTTCAGTGATGTTACAGGTGCTCCTCAACGAAAAATCTCATAAAAGTCGTGTTTCCATGTAAAATAACCTGCGTTGATTTACCATGCGATTTAAATGATTAATAATACATTTGACTAAAAAACAAAAAAGAGCATTTTAGCTGCACTTGAAATACCTTAAAGTTGGGCAAATGTTAAGCTGAAGTTAACACAAACACATATACCCAATGGAAACTCTTATATTTAATTAATGTATGTATTTATATGTTATTCCTCCTCTTCAGGCTCACACGGACCCATTGAGGATCAGGACCTCTCCTTATCTAAAAGACAGATCATCCAGGAGAAAGAAAACAACCAGACTGACAGTATTTCTACATCTGGTGAGATATTTTATCAAATGTGTGTGTGAGACAGGATCATTTCTTGTGAATTGGACTGAGGTTAGATGTCAGTCTGTGTTTTGATCTTCATGTATGCATCTAAAGTCACTGTGGTGGTCTCAGTGTCTGTGTGCTGGAGCAGTCCGAGCCACGTCCCTGTCTTCCATGCATCGATCCACCTCTGCCCCTCATCCCTCCATTTCTTCAAACTCACATGTTTAAACACAGTTCGGCCTTTGAGGACACGCGGTTGCTAGGAAACTGAATGCTGAATTTGTGGTTGGATGGCGCCTGCATCTGGAGCTGTTTAAAGTGGCTGTCCTGCCGTAATGACCTGCTGATTAGCAGCCCCTCCTCACTTGTGTGTGTGTGTGTGCTTTGGATCTATCTGGTTGTTTGAAGGACTGAGAGAGAAATGACGACAGCATCTTGCGTTCTGATGAGAGATGAAGAGATTTTGTAGCCTATTACAGAGACCGAGCGACATATATTGAGCTTGAAAGAACCTGCTGCCTCTGGGAACACAGCACAGATTAACTTCAAGGCCTCTGAGACACTTTTCTTCAAATTACCATATTGCTGTTTTCAAGTGAATTATCTTGTGCCTGATGATAAAAATACCCTGTTGGATCAAAAACTAAGTCATGTGACGGCTTGTCATGATATCAAACCATATCCGTGTCCACGTCACTTCACGTGGTGCACACGCTCGCTGCACAATGTCGCCTCTGTGCAGAATCTTCTCTACTTTCGTCACACGTGTGCGTGACCTTCATCTTCGCTGGAGGTTTTATAAATCCTGACTCACGACTAAATCAGAAAACCTTGTGGGGAAGGCCACCTGGGAGGCAGCTTTCCAGATTGTTGTTTTGCAACGCCTCATAATAAAATATTTTTTTTATGGCGCAGTGAGTCGTGGTGTTTGTTTGATCTTGCAGTAGAGCAAAACACTCCCTTACAGTTGGAAAGAGGGTGATCGTGACGCACTGACTAACTCGGCCAAATTAGATGCCTCTCAGCGTTTGACTTTACAGGAAACCGCTTTTGGAAAAAAAAAGGATGTTTGATTACCTTTCTGCAGCGGCATGAAGTCACAAGAGCAGCGAAAACTCAATTATAACGCAACCAAACAAGTTTAGTCACCTGATTGTGGCATCGCTTTAACCTCGAGCTGTCTGGAGCTTCACAGTTGAGATGTAAAAGAAGTGATTAATCTGCTTGTTATTTTTCTCCATAATTGATCGATAAAAATAAACGGCAATCACAATTTTCCACAGCCCGAAGCGGCGTCGACAAACTGCCTGTTTTGTCTGATCAACAGTCCCGACCCAGAGATGTTCAGCAAGCAGGAAATAAAATGTTATACTATAATATACAAACAGTACTTAACACAAGTTTAAAATGCTTTACAGGAAGAGGAAAGTGGAAAGTAGAGAAGAGACAGATGACAAAAGAAAACCAAGGAGAGATGTGCTCTGATTTGATGTCTCTGTCAGAAGCCGTTCCAAAGTCAAGCAGCGAAGAAACAAAACATGACCTTTGTTCAGTCGGAAAACCCAGAAGACTTGAAGCTGCTCTCAGGGGCCAAAGGGCCAAAAAACAGCTCCCTTTTTTTTTTTTTTTGATCAAATATTTATTTATTTCAATTCAAACACAATGCAATGAAGATGTACAGTCACTGAACATACCGTTACATCACCCCCCCCCCCCCCCCCCATACACATAGAAAAAAAAAAAAACAATCACTATTCAAATGCAAAGGAAAAAAGACAAATAAAATAAAAATAGAATCAGGACACGGCAGCTAAAGCAAACAACAAAAGGAAAAAACAGAAAGCAGACAGACAGAAAAGGGACTCTTGGAACAGTTAATATAGAGCTATTGAGTGATTCAAGATGCATGAAGTGAGTGGTTCAGACACACCACGGACCACAAGCATCAGAGTGTGCCCTTCAGTGCCTCAGCCGTAGTGAGCCACATATTTACATTCGCCTCTTTGGCCCCATTTATACGAGCTGTCGACAGCTCCATGTATGTAACATCAAGAAAGGTTAAAACCCATTGTCTGATGGACAAAGTGTGAGGGGGCTTCCAACGTACTGCGATCATTTTCTTAGCAGCTGTTAGACCTGCCAACATTACACGTTTCTGACATACAGGGACCTGAAGTGCCGAAAGATCATTTAATAATAATACTGGTATGGTCACAGGCACTGTCTCTGAGATGAGCGCCGTCAGTTCAGCGGCCACACCCTGCCAAAATCGCGCCACGGGAGAGCACACCCACATCATGTGAAGGAAAGTGCCAGTGGTTTTCAATGTACACAGGGTGCACGAGGGATCATTGATAACTTTCATAAAATGTAGCTTACGAGGGGTCAGGTAGGTCCTGTGTATAAAATTATGATGGATCTGCTGATGATCAGGGTTTCGTGAGGCGAGTTTGATACTGGCCCACACCTTGTCCCAGTCAAAATCCTGATCCAATCCGGGGACATCGCCCCTCTATAACCTGTCAATTGGGAGCGTTTTGTAGGAGGCCTCAAGCAGGTATAAGTATAGAGTGGATACCATTCCCCTCGCAGCTCTTTTAGTAATAAAACAGTTCCCTTAAATACAGAAGAAACCATGAAACAGCTTTATTCAAGAGTTAAATCATAAAATCAGTCCTAAAAGTCACAGGGAGCAAATGGCAAAGCAGAATATAAACAAATATTCAAATTTGTGAGTGAAACCAGGGAATGTTTGGTGTTATTGCATGAAAGCTGGCTTAAAACAATGAATTGATGAATCTACTAATTGTTTTGTAGTTCAGGGATTCCCCCTCGTTTTTATACATCATTATTTTACTCTGTCTATCTCATCTCCAGCTGTCGGAGATTTTCCTGAAGACGTCTTTACTCCGGAGCAGAGGAGACACGGAGCCGTACTCCTCCACGTTCTCTGTGTGAGTGTCGACTCTGACTGAACTGCAAATGAAAGAAGCTTCACTTTGTTGCCTGTTGAATAATAATGTGTCCTCTGTGTTTTTAACAGGCTATCTACATGTTTCATGCGCTGGCCATCGTTTGCGACGTCTACTTTGTGCCATCGCTGGAAAAAGTGTCAGAGGTATGAGCCACAGAGACACATCTGACATGGTTGTAAATAAAATAATGTTCTACATACAGTATAGTATGTTCTGTTTGTTTTTTCTATGTGTGACTAAAACATCTGTTGGTTTACCTTCAAACCTTTAAAGGCTAATGACAGAGTTATTTTCATTTTTCTTTTGGTGTTTTCCGCAGACAGACGTAAACCAAACATGCATTAGTCCATCTTTCATTACTGTCTGACTTCACAATCTGTGGCCCCGAGCAAATTTCTTTGAAAACATAAACCTTTAATAACGAATTACAAATATATTTGAGATTTTTCAGACAAGAAAAGGAAAAGGTGCATTTCTTGGGGACTAGGTTTGTTGGTGTTTTCCAGAAAATTACAAACTCAAACATACCATAGAAAATTCCTACACAACAAGTTTCTTTTTCCCATTGTTGGGCCTGATACTGGTTTGTAGGTGACATGTAGAGCAAGATCAATCATCAATCCACTGATTTTGGATTCACTGATTATGAGAAATGTAGAATATCACCTTTCTCATCCTTAAATCTGTGTTAACTCCCGATTCTTCTCAAGAATCTTCAGCTCAGTCAGGATGTTGCCGGGGCAACCTTCATGGCAGCTGGGAGCTCCGCCCCCGAGCTCTTCACCTCTTTGATTGGTCAGTATGATGCTTCTCTAATCAATTACTCACTCCTATGAGTTAGCCCAGTGATTGCTCCATCAGCACTCCCAATTACCTGCAATCAAGTACTTCTCCACCTGATTATGGTTGAGATAAGTCGAGGGCACGTCGGCAGAGGCACTGATTTTAAGTAGGTGCGAACAGAGACAGCGAGAAGAGCGTGTTTTTATTTTTTTCATGAGCTATTCTTTGTTTCAGAAAATGTGAAAATAAAAAGATAAAAACACACTTTGGGCAGAGAAGAACGAAATAATTGTAAATATTAAATAATCAGTGATCAGATCAAAGATCAAATGATGAAATTGAGACTAAAGCGGAGAGACACCATCACACACATGTTTGGAAACGCGAGAAACTACAACACTATTGGGGATTTATCCTTGATGCATTGCACAGTTTATTAAAATGGTATTGAAACATATTTATTAATGTGACTTTGCCTCAAAATCCACACGGCTTAAGGACATTTTCTCATATATCACCTCTGCAATAATCCAATTTATTCCACAAAGGAAAGGAGGCTGACTTTAAAAAGTATTGATATGACATGAAGTGTTATGAAGACAATATTCCACAATCAGTAGAACGAGATGAAAAAGACGTTTGCTCAGCCCCGGTGGTTATGAACCAAAGATGCAATATATCTGTCCAGAGGAGAAGGATACAAGTCTCACAATCCATCATTTCTCACAGATTTTCATATTGAATTCATTTTTTTGCTGATGATTTATGACTTACTCCTTCACGGTCTGTGTTTTTAGGGGTGTTCATCACAAAGGGAGACGTGGGCGTGGGAACCATCGTTGGATCAGCTGTCTTTAACGTCCTGGTGATCATCGGCCTCTGTGGTATCTTCGCCGGGCAGGTACGTACACTTTGTTCAGACCTGAAGCTTATAAGAGGACTCGCCGATCATTTTCATAACGATAAGAGAACGAGAGACAAAATAAGACCTGGCTAACTCTATAAAAACAGTGATCATGTGATTGATCTTACACTCTTTACTGATTTAAATGTGTTTGTCTCCTCCCTGCAGCCCATCACTCTGAGCTGGTGGCCGTTGTTTCGAGACTCTGTTTTCTACATCCTGTCCATAGTGGTGCTCATCCTGGTGAGAAATCCTCCAGTAAATAAGCAAGCGTCTGGCAGGGAATTAATTTTAAGAGTTTGGCAGGGAATTAATCTTGTATTGGCTGAGTCATTGGAGCAAAGAAATCAATTTGCTTTGCACCAAACCACAAGTAAAAGACTGGAATAAATTAAGTGCAATATTTAGTTTAACTCCTGCGTTGACCCGACTATAAGCTACAGATTATAGCTGTCATGATATCAGATGTTACCTAGAAGATTGTCGTGGCTAAAAGAAGTAACGATGAAGACATGATCACGATATATATAGAAAATGCACACACAAGCTAACTTTATCCAGGTGCAGGTAGAGTGTCTCGCTCTTGTCTGTGATTTCCTCCGACATGATTTTAATGGCAGTAGTAGCCACACACTGTGGTAGTAATTAATTAAATAGTTATTGAGTCTTCTTTTATCGTTTTATGTTCCTTTGACAAAACATGTTGAAGGTGAATTTCAGAGGTCTAATGAAAGTATATTTTAATTTCATTTGCAGGTGATCTATGATGAAAAAGTCATGTGGTAAGACTGTAAAAAAAAATTTTAAGGAGCAGCAGTCTCTGTTTTTTGGATATCTGATCGGTTTGTGGTTGGGATGAATCTTGTATTTATGAATCTGTGTCTTTGTCTTTTTGTGCATGTCTCAGGTGGGAGACCATCATCCTGATCTCTATGTACGGAATCTACATAATAATCATGAAGTGAGTCTCTTCCCATCATGTTGATATCAAGCCACCAAATTCTCTGTCCATGCCCACGAAAGATGCAATATCTCGGTGTGTGTGTGTGTGTGTGTGTGTGTGTGTGTGTGTGTGTGTGTGTGTGTGTGTGTGTGTGCAGGTTCAACAGATCTCTGCACAGCCTGGTGGAGAGACACTGCAGCAGGGCAGGTCAACCGTGTCTGAGCAGCCTGCGACGGACTACCGCGGTAGGAAGCATCGGCGACTGCGACAACGACATGGTACCGCTGAAGCCAGGTGCAGGAGCTCGTGTTTGTACGTGTGCATGCGTTCATCCATAACATCGAAAACTTCCCTCCGTCTCTGAGCAGCGTTCAGCAGACCCACTGACACAGTTAAGGCTGCCAGTTAGACTCATTAATGTTCCCCTGTCGATTTCCGACAGGCTGAAATAGAACTAGACCACATTGAAGATTTCTTCCTCCACTTTTTGTCGCTCCATCACTCTTGTCCTCTTTGTCTTATCATCTTTGTCCGACTATCATCTACTTCCCAGTATCATCCTCCGCTAACCTCTGTCCATCTCCCCACACTTCTCCCCAGATTCATGTGTGGTGGCCGGCCAGGACTCAGGGGTGGTGATGGTGGATGAGATGCTGAACACGCACCCCCACCAACTCTCCTTCTCTGAGGCAAGCCTTCGCCTTCTCATCACCCCGCATTTCCCCCCCTTCACCCGCCTGCGCATGGCAGGACGCATGGTCATCAACGAGGTACACTGCACGCGCTTACACCCCCCACATAACATCAAGTTCCCCCTGGGTTTTTCAGCTTGTTTGGTGGGTATTTCAACTCAGATCAACAGGGATATACAGTATTTGTAAAATTACCATAAGTACAAAGAAGGATCATCACCCTCGCTCATCCATGTTTAGCAGTAGCTAGCTATTTAGCAGTTACACCAGGCAGTTTTCACTCTTCATGGTAAATGGATCATAGTAGCAAGCTAACATTGGCTTTATTAATTCCATTAACGATAAATCAGTTACAAATAGAAGTTTTAACTGCAAGCTGTAAATAAGTTAAGTTAGTCATATGTTAGCAAGCAGGCTGACATTGGCTTAATCAGTTTGTTAGGTTAGATTTATAACAGTTAACACCTCGCAGATTTTACTCTTTAAGCTAACCTTAGTTTTGCTAGTTAGTTCAGTACTTAGTTCAAGTATTTAATAGTTACACCCAGCAGTTTTTATTCTTCAAGTGACAAGTCAAGTCACTCAGTTAATTTAGGTACATAAAAGTTACACCTGGCAGTTTTTACTTTTAACTGTAAAATGGATAATAAGTTAGCAAGCCAGCTAACGTTAGCTTAATCAGTTAGTTAGGTACATAACAGATACATCATAGTTACTTGGTGTAAATATGAAATAACAGTTAGTCAGTGTCGATATTGAGGTATTTGATTAAAAAGAAAGTGAAAAAAAAATTGTTGCTCAATCCTAGCATTGAGGTGCATTTGACGACATTTAAAAATATCGAAATATATATTGTATTTCGTGATAGATCCTCAAAATATAACGATCTTATTTAAGGCCATAGCACCCAACCCTAGTAACATTAACATCTACATTTGTTTTATTACTAGGTTAAGTTTGAACTTAACGAAAAGGTAAGGCAACCGACTCCACGTGTGTTTAAACCAGCAAAGCCTGAAATTCCAACTGAAGGTAAACTGGTTTTCACTGAGAACAAGAAAAAGTTTATAATGCAGAACAGAAACAAGCACAGGCATTTCTTCTGACTCCTTTCCCCAGGTATGTCACAGAAAGTTTAACCTCTTTAAGCAGAAAAGTAGTGCCAGGTGCGCATAATTAGAACGAATCAAGTACTGTCACAGAAATGGAGCATATAGAGCAAGAAACAAAGAAAGTGTCCAGCGTCATATCGGCTCCTGAATATTGAAAAAAAATGTACATGAGCAGAATTCAGTGAGTTTGTCTTTGCTTCTTTTTGAACACATTTTGTGTATTCTAACAAGCTGTCGGAGTATTTAATTAGTAGATAAACATTTCTGTCAACCTTGTTGAGAATTTAGTTTCTCATTTGTTTCTTTCGATCGTCCCACAGTCCCAGATCTTCTTTTTGTTTACAGGCCTTCATCTCAGCTTGGTGGTGTAGTTCAATTTGATGAAGGGTTAATAATTACAAGATACTCCTCACAGTGCGTTTTTTGTACAGAAGGTACAATTGAGAGAATACATTTGTGCGACCAGATCCTGTTTGCTGGACGCCATCTGATAAGCCCAGACTACACACTCACGCACGTACCGATTGCTGCCCAATCCATGACATTATCCCAGACACAAAAGAAACTCACTAACTCAATCGCCAGATCAGCTTCCTCACCCTCTCTGCTCTCCTGCATGTGTGCTTGCCTTTTCTAGTGCCAAATTAAAGTGCGACTGCCAGTGCTGCTCCTCCTCTGTGCCGTGCTCCTGATCAATGCTTTCCAAACCCCCTCCAGTGAATGTGCCGACTGCCTGATCACTCCTGCCAGTTCTTAGCTACAGTTAGATGAAGTCATTACCATAATCCCGCTGCAGTGTTTCTCATGTCAGTTTGTTTCTTCTTTTTCCTCTGACTCCTCTTTCCCACCCACAGAGGCAGAGGCTGATTCGGGCTCGAGTCGGCCCGGAGGAGGGGGCGGCTTCAGGGGAGGAAAGTTTGGGTGCTAACGGGGCCTGGGGGAGGGAGAACGGGGCGGTGGCGGAGGGAGAGACGCAGCCGCTGGAGGGAGAGAGGGAGAGGGGTAAAGAGACGGGGGGAGGGACAGGTGAGGGAGCACAGCCTAAAGAGGAAGAGGAGGAGGAGGACGATCAGGAGGAAGGAGAGGAGGAGAGCTCTCCTTTCAAACCCTTTGTACTGCCAGGTGAGTGGTGAATGAAGGTAGACACTCACAGAGGAACACGAGAATGAAAAGCTTGTGGATCAAATATTTTTAGCAATGGTGAAACAGAAGGAAGTAAACTTTTCATTTTTCAAAAAGAGACATTATGCTCAGTTTCCTCACACTGTTCGGTGCTGCCTCACTGTTTTTCCCCTCTGTCTGAGGTCGCAGCGCATTAGATATGCAAAGGTAGGACATTGTGACGAAGTGTGATGGAATTAAAGGTGGTGCTACTACGTTTCACCTTTGTTTTCTGTGGGAGAGAGAGAGGAGCTTCTGTTGGTACCGTTTTTCAACTTTCCAAGGAGTACAATATGTCTCCTTTAATGCCCACATTTATATTACGTGATGACATCATTTTATTTCATTTTTATTCATTTTCACTTTTGCATGTAAGCTATGTGATTACATTCAATCTGACACGTTTCCTCAAGCTGTTTTTAGGGTGATGTGCACATTTCAGCAGCATTTAAAATATGATTTGGTTGCTGAAGAATGTGACTAAAGGCTCTAAATTTTGCTAAACTTCGATTGTTCTTTGAACAATTTAAGACTGTTCAACCTTTAAATGTCAGGGAAATTAGTCATTACAGAAGTCCCAGACTAAAAGTCCCTTTTGTGCATTCCTGTTTGCATTTCCACTTTATCTGAAGAACCACATAAAATCAGCGAATCAGACAGATGACATATGTTAAGTTGATGTGAGGAATGTCTTCCTCAACATGGCACCTGGAGGTGAATCTAGTCCCTGACTCACATGCTGGAAATGAAGTTCCCAACAGGTTTGTGGTTCCCGAGACAATCTCTTATGACAGAATCGCCTTTTTGGACAGACAGATTTGACACGAGGCAGAAAAATGTGACTCTTGGTAGAATACAGAGAAAAATGCCAAAAAAAAAACAGCTGAACCAAGTGGCAAAAGACGGAGGTTGTCTGTGACTGGAAGGATGCCTGTTGGAGAAAATGCTTCCAGCTTTAATCAGCAGAGTGCCATCGCCAAGAGTCCTCAAAAAGATTATTCTTCATGGTTTTTCAATAGACTTGGCAAATTCAGGAAAGACCAGCGAAAAAGTCCATTATTGCACCTAAACCACAGGACAAGATGTCATCTGTTGATCTCTATAAACTTTTTGGCAACTCTTTTCAATCCAGTGCTACTGTAGCCAACATAGCTGCTTCTTATTTGGCTTTATTCACCTCTTCATGTTTTATAGTGTCTAGATGGCTTTATTACTACTGTAATGAAGCTAATTAAAAAGAGATGAAGCCTCGCAGACACACACAGGCCGTGCCACATGAATAATTTAGACGCTCAGATGAATCTGTAATGATCCCTGTGGGGGAACGTGTGTGTTTGCGTGTGCTGTCATCATTTCCTCAGATGGCTGGTGCGATCGTCTGAAATGGCTGCTCTCTTGGCCCGTGAGCTTCCTGCTTCACTTCACCATCCCCGACTGTAACCTGCCGCGATGGGAGCGCTGGTACCTCCTCACCTTCCTGTCCTCCACGCTGTGGATAGCCCTCTTCTCCTACCTCATGGTCTGGATGGTACGCAACACACTAGTGCCACACGCACACACACACACTCACACACATAAATACATATACACAGCCAGTTTCCTCTTGTGTTTTCTGTCCAGGTGACTATAATCAGCTACACACTTGGAATCCCAGACGTCATCATGGGAATCACGTTCCTGGCAGCCGGCACCAGCGTCCCCGACTGTATGGCCAGCCTCATCGTCGCCCGACAAGGTCTGATGGATGCACGTGATGAGTTTTTAGCTTTTAGTTACAAAACTAAATCTAAATATCGAACATGAAGGTCAATTTTTTTTTAACTCAAGGTCCATGAACAAGTTTTCAACTGATTTTAAAATCAATCCGACATCGTGAGTCTCCAAGTGACCTTTTCTGAAAACAGCCAAAAAGAGAGACACCAAATTATTCATGCTTAACGGTAAAATGTAAAATCAGCACTGTACATATACATATCGTTTAACAAACACATTTTAAATTGGATCTTTCTTACTAGAAAATAATCTGCCAAGACCTCTTAACTTTCTCTTAATGGACATTTAGTGTGGATGGTGTTTCCACCTTCATGGATTACATTTCAGACTCTTTTACTTTGTATCACAGCGTAGAAGGTAAATCATTAGTGTGCTGTCTCTCCCAGAGTTACACTGCAGATGTCATAGATTGCAAGAATGAAAATGTTTTTGGTCTTTTTTGTTTACATGTCAACTGTTGCAGGGATGGGCGACATGGCTGTGTCCAACTCTATCGGCAGTAATATCTTTGATGTGCTGCTGGGTCTGGGCTTCCCCTGGGCGCTGAGGACTCTCATAGTCAGCTATGGATCCGTGGTAACGTTCACCTGTTTTCTGTCTAAAATCTTGACCCATGATCCTAAAAAGCAGGAAGATATCTTTGTGTTGTTGTTCTGAACACATATTCGCATGTTCCCCATTTAATCCTTCCCCTTTTGGCCAGAGAGTCAGAGAGAGTTATTTGTCACATCCTCTTTTAAGTGAAAACATTTCAACATGAAAGCATGAAAGTATAGTATGATTAGATTAGATTAGATGATAAAGATGATACATGATAAAGGCAAAAGATACTTCTAAAAAACAGGTTCAAGTCTGAATATTTACTTTTATATCATAGAGATCATAAGAAACGTCTCTCTTTGCAGTAAATAAGAATAAAGTCATTGTCCTCATTTATAACATGGCCATCAAGAAACAACAGCTCGGTTTAACTGAGCGGACTTTTTAAGACACGTTCAGTGATTTTAAAACCTGTTCCTGCTTTCTCCTGTCTGGTTTTTAGGTGACAATCAACAGCAAAGGTCTGGTGTACTCAGTGATCCTGCTGTTGGCCTCCGTCACACTCACTGTAAGTAGATGTTCACCGTCTCTGCTCTGTACGGGAGTTTGGTGTGAGTCCCGCGTCAGATGCGTGTTTTTCTTCACCCGTGATTTTCATCTTATCTTCTTCCTGTAAAAGCCTGACAGCCTCAGACTCAGAAAGAAATATGAGATTATATTGATGGCAGTGCAACAGGAAATGAAGCGCTCTCTCTTCCTGTCCGCCCCCCCTCAGGTCCTGTGTGTCCATCTGAACTGCTGGAGGTTGGACCGCAGGCTGGGACTCTGCCTCCTTATGCTCTACGTCATCTTCCTCCTCTGCTCCGTCGGCTTCGAGAAGCTGTAGAGGACACTCACGTACGCGCCCTCCCCACCCACAGATCCATACAGAAAGGACTCACAAACAAGTGTTTTCCACCATCACTGCTGCCATTGTCAATCTAAAGTACGGACAGATAAATTTTCATCTCATTACGTGGTGGCTGCAGGTGTCCGAGCGGCTGCCTGAAAGCTGCGTTGTTTACCTTTGATAAACGAGTATTTTAAATAGTTTTGTACCGAGCACCTCTCAGCCCAGATGTTGTGGCATCAAAGCCAACTGGTAATGCACTATGTCTCACAACAAATTTATAAAGTGTTGAATTTGTATTCTGAAACCAAGAATATTGTATAAGGAACCCCAAAGTGTGTTAGCGTACCGACTGAAAGGCGAGGTAATCAATCAGGCAACAAGTCGATTGTTAATTGAGGACAGTTTATTCACACGTGTGTTTTCAAAAGATCCAAACTTTATTTATAGTGGAAAGTGTGTGGGTGTGTATACGTTTCTGTGTGTGTGTGTGTGTGTATGTGTGTGTGTGTGTGTGTGTGTGTGTGTGTGTGAGAATGAGTGGAGATGTGCATGAGAATAGAAGTTGATGTCTGTGTGTAGCTCCACATGAACACTTTGACAGATTAAATAAAAAAATACAGACGAGTCATTACAAACCAGCTCACCTACACCTGAAACTTGCTTCACTCCAAATTATTTTTCTAGTAATGACTTTTTTGAAGTTTGGCCCTCAGAGCTAAATGTCGCTACTTAAGTGATTCTTTGTCTGTGCAGACGAAGTCTCATAAATCGCTTTTTTTTTCACTGGATTGGGTGGAATTTAGTCCTGAACATCCAAGAGACCTTAAAAATAATGTGTCACCATTTAAATTGTTTACAGTAATCCAATAAATAACAGTGAGTCCTCCCTAGTTTTCACCTTCTTGTAAACAAAGTTCTATGTAGTTAAATGTGGCTACTGTCACATTTTGCTACATTTAGCTTCAGAAATTTAAAACAAAAACCAGATTTTGTTCCCCTTGATTTTCCCAAGAAGGTTTAAGGAAGGATTGATTCATCGTATGTGAAAGTGTTAACTTATTCATTGCGTTTATATCAAAAATTCAAAGATGTTATATCACTCCTTTGTCATTTATAATCTCTTTGGAGAATATCTAAATCTTCACACTTCTCACTGGCTGCATTATCACATCCAGTGGTTTTATTTCACAGATACACATTTGTACTGTGTATGAATTGACAGTCCTCAATCTGTCTGATGCCTAAAGACACAGTTGGATTAGATAGATAGATAGATAGATAGATAGATAGATAGATAGATAGATAGATAGATAGATAGATAGATAGATAGATAGATAGATAGATAGATAGATAGATAGATAGATAGATTAATTAAAGCTTTTTCTGATTGAGTGAGTATATGAGTTACTGCTAATTAATTTGATTAGTGATTTAAACATTCTACAACAACTCTTTAAATGAATACATGTTTGCCAAGGTTCCCGAGGATCTCCTGGATGTTCAGGACAAATTTCAAATTAATCCAGTGAAAAATAAACAGCTGGAGAGGCCGAGAACAAAACTTCAAACATTTATAACTAAGGAAATAATTAAAGTGCAGCCACAGGATTTTACAAGCATTACACATAAATTCTTTTAAGAAAGTCCATGACATGAACTGAGAAGTTCTGGATTCTGGGTGAGATGGCACGGAACGACCCACAGGTCTGTACAGACGTGCAGCAACACAACGCTACATTCTCCTGACAATAAACCCAGAGTACTGCCACATGCTGACTCCTGATAAGCCTTTGGACCCTTGTCACTCATCTCATACACACATGAAAAGGATTCAGCCTTGAGTACAACCTATAGAAGTGTATATATAAAAAGTAGATGAAAGTTGATATGGAATGATTCTGTTAATACAAAATATTAAATGTGATTTTCTCAGGTTAGAATACAAAGAAAAAAAAAAACACCTTTCACTTATTTAAACTTTATGACTGCCACAAGTAACCTCAATGAACAGATGCTCATACATGTACGTTTATATAGTTGCTTCTCAGCGCGTACAGTTACTTTCTGTACAGCTCAACGTGAACTTGTCATCACGCCTTTGTGTCCGTAGTTGTGAACAGCAAAGCATGGCTGATCATCACGCTCCTGATAATTGCACTAAGCCGCTGTTGTCTTGGCCTTGTACAGAACGTAGGCTCCCCTTCCCTCTCTTTCCAAAAAAGCTTTCTCGGCACAAAGGTGGTGCGAAACACAAGGTGTTTGTGAATGTGTCTGGAAAGACTCCTCGAGTGTGTGTTGTTGTTGAGTGCAATTAAAATGTTTTGCTCTGTGAGGTTTCTCGTCTGCGTCTCGCAACTGATGCTCATTCAAGCCCCAATTTAGATCTTCTTGAAATGACTTTCACCTGCGCTGAACGTTAATAAATGTGACAAGAATAAGAGCCACATATGTGGAATCAAACCAGAGCTCTCTAGATGTCAACAGAGAAATTAACTAAATCTCTGGCATTTTAATTGCTGACCTTTAAAAAGGCAAGGTTGCATTCACAGCATAAAAAGTTTATTCATGATCAATATTACCAAATTAAAGGGAGACACATGAGAACATTCAATTTCCCTTAATAACCGTGCAAGTCACAGATTCTTCTAACCTCTGTGTTTAGTGACAGTTCAGTTTAATACGTCAGAGGTTATGAAGTCAGAGGTTTTATGTTGAAGGTAATGTAGTTTATAGGGGCATTGTGTGATTTAGGACAAGAAATTCAAACTCAAAATTTAAGCAGCTGTTTTGCTTATAAACACATAATTTAGAAAAATGCTGCGAGGTTTCAGAAAGGTTTTGTGAATTAAGAAACTTCTCCCAACTGTCCATCAGCATGAGGTTGAGTAGGAAATGACTGAATTTTTACTTTTGCTTGAACATATCCTCAGACTTGTTTAAAATTCATTGGTATTGTGGACAGATACAACATGGTATTTAAACTCTAATGAAATATGCAGATAGACGACTATCAGCTGATCCAAATGTATATTTAACAAATAACTCTACATTTAAAGCAATTACAACAGACACGTAATTCAAAGTGATTTTTTATTTCAGTCAGGCTAAATCGGCTTCGATACCAAAGAAATGTAAAAATAAAAATAGTACAACAAAGTACATCATCTTACAAATACTCATAATGGAGGTCTGACATATCAGAATAATCAAATAAATCCAAACATGTCACAGTCATAACAAAAATAGAAAAAGTCGATACAGTACATAGAATGCATTAGTAGCTATATACTTGAAGTGTTTGCTATACCATAGACTTTACAAAATTCTACTAGAAAAAACTCCCAGTACCAATGGAATATCAGGTAATATAAAATGTAAAAAAAAAAAATACAAACAAAAAAATACAAACAATAAAACAAATGGAAAAAGAAAACCAACAAAAAAACAGTTGTGATGTGAGTGTGTGTGTTCATTCATACAGGTGCAATCTGCATGCAAATCTGCCTCAGTGTGACAAATAATAAAAGCAGCTACAGTTTGTAAATGAGTCTGTGTGTCGTCGCCATGACAGCGGCCGTTTGAAAAACGACTCGTTAAGGATGATGTCACTAAAACGCTAGCACAAAACAATCTTTGAGAAGACAATGCACCTTTAGGATTACTAGTTCAATGGACTTACAGCAGTGAGTTTCCCCCAATGAGAACAGCATTATCTGACTTATCAAAAGTCAGGTTTTTTCAAAATAAAAGAGTGTCTGATGGAGAAACGTTGTAGATCAGCATTAAACTAAAATGTTTCGTCTCACAAGCCCAAATTACAGTATGTGCTCGGCTGTATAGTGTTTGGTTTAAGTAACAGAATCAGCGATCGTAAAGGAGAAAGGCCAAAGATTTTGTGCTAACACCTTAACGAGGCAAAGTTTCACCGTCTTCGTTTCACCGTCTTTGTCCCACCGATTTAAAATGAAACAAAGATGATTTTTATGTGATTATGATAAGCCACATGGGTCATTGCTGTGTGTATTTTTATATGATGGTGGACCTTGGCACTGACCGGCTCCCCTCAGGGAAACCTCTTGAAAAGATTAACGCTCCAATCAGACAAAAGTACACAGACAAATGCCACTACAAAAGTCCACTAGTAACCAGAACAATAACAATAGTAATAATAATAATAACAATATTCCTCGACCGTATACGTGGTGAAATTTTCTTTCTCCCACACCCGGAGAGCAAAAATAGATAATTTGGCAGAAAAGAAACTGTGTTGTCTCGACAGTCCACACTGTGTCTTTGAGTGTGAAAGGTTGCAGATAATTAGCTGTGATGCTAATCCATTTTTGCTCCTGGGAGCTCCCATGGAGACAGCAGTCGCTATGGTTACTGCATGCTCTCTGTCTCTGTATCTAGTGTGTGTAACAGTCCAGGAGAGAGTGTGTGTCTACACTGTATATACGCACAATATGTATGTGTTTGACGGCAGGCCTCAGGGTGGTAGTGATAGTTTGATCCCCCACACTGACGCTGTAGATATTAAGACTTCTAAAGCTGATCTGCGATCTGGCTCAGCTACATCTGGACAGAGCGTGGAGCTCCGGACTGAGAAGGAGGTCTGACGTTTTCCATCGGGGGTGGGGTCCCGGTACTGAGGGGGCAGGAGTTGGTGATATGATGTCACTCGGGGGCGGAGCTCTGGTTCTGCTGATATATGGAGGCTTTATCCTTCAGCAGAGCCAGGCATAGGTGACAGCTCCAGCTCCCTGTGAAAAAAAACAAACACAGTGAGGAGATGTTGAAGAATATGCAATTATTCTCTGATGACTGTACACATCATACCACACAACAGTAACCTATCTAATTGAGGGAAGATTACTGGACCTTTTAGTAAAATCTCTGTCTCTTTGACAAAGATGTCCCTTTGTCCAGCTCTCACTCACTCATTCTATATCCTGTAGCTTGATTCAAGATGTTTTATGTAGTTGTAACAACATGCACCCGTCCTTCAGGTCTGTTAACTTCTGCAGGGAACTATTTGGTGTCAACTTACCCTCTGGTGGTTCAGTCATGGGGGGACTTAGACAGTACATGTGGTAGCCTCGGTCGCAGTCATCACAGAACAGCAGCTGGTCCTACAGAAACACAACATCACGCTCAGTTCGGTTTTTTGTCAACTCTGACTCACACTAACAGAAGAAGCTGTCATCGAGGTATCACATGCTATGTTAATATGTTAGAACTCAGAAAACAAAATATCCTGAATGCTTGAATGATGATGGATGTGGTTCACGAGAGACCATTCATCATTTGGTTTCACAAGCTGCTGTGAAAACAAACTCCTATCTTAAAGGAGAGTGGGAGCTTGTCATGTTAAACTCAAAGACAACATCTTAAAAACTAAATAACTCAGAGGCTACATGTAGACGTTAAAAAAAGAAGGAGCCTGTGTTACTTTCGTGTTGACTGGGATCGACAGTTTCTTAAGCGGAAGCATGACACCAACACATGCTTTTTGGAAACATAGAGGACACATAAACTGGGAATATCATAAAGAGGCTCACGTCGTTCTCTGAGGTGCCACAAACGTTGCAGCACTTGCACTCGATGCACTGCCAGCGGTAGGTCTTCACTGCAGCCATCATCACTGGTGTGAACTGCAGGCATGTTGGGTGGCCTGCAGCGAGAAGAGCAAATGTGAGAAATCTATCAACCATAACTGCACACTTTGGATTTCTCCCTTGGATACCTGTTGTTGGCATCAAATTCAAATAAGCGTATATTTACAAAAAAAAAAATTTACTACATTGATGAAGTAAAACATTTAATATATTGTCTTGGTTCTGAGAAAGAATCAGAAAATTATCAAGAAGATCTTTTTTCATTGATTTTTTTTACACACCACTCCACTTCTTTGGATTTGGGGCTGTACAAGGTTCATCAGCCTGTGAGGATTTTTTACCTGTAGCTTTAGCCTCAGCCTTTCAGCATATGTTCGTAGCTATCAAATACAAATGTAAAACTTGTTCTACGAGGATTTTTTGTGTGTTTTCAAACAAGTGAGCTGGACACAGTTTGAACTAGCTTTATCTGCTGGCAAAATAGAGTTAGAATCCTGTGAAGGCAGCGAAGGCTGGCAATTCAGTCGGCAAAATTGACGTCAAATAAGACGACATCATTTTAGCTCTGCCTGAAATCAAGGACCAATTATTTCATAAACCACAATGAAATTCAAGTGGTAAGTCTGGCACTGTTATCATTGCAAACTGCTTATGTAAAAGCTCGAAAGCTATACAACCAAACGGGACGGGGCTTAGTGAACAGTCAATTACTAATGAAAGAGTCCTGACAGGTTCATACCTGAGCGTCCACAGTCTGAGCAGGACACCAGCTCTTCAGACTGGCCAGTCTTCTGGTTTAAGGTAGAGTCTCCCAGGCAGAAGTCGCAGTAATCGTTGGGCAGTGCCAACCCATTGGGACCCTTCTTAGTTGCTGAGCAAGAGAATTAGCAAAGAAACCATTCAGTGCACACTAGAATTGTCACTTTAAAATGAATCATCAAAAAAAGATGAGTTAATGAAAATGTCAAAACTGAAGAGTTGTTGTATGTCAAACAGTTTATAAATCATATTTTAAATCCTCATGTTTACAAACCTGTTCACGGCACATCAGCCAACAACACCTTTTCAAAATCATGATCCAAACTAATGAATGAGTGACAACTGACAAAACGCACTTGTTGAATGTATTTGCTAACACGATGTCGCGTGCACAAAAGAAACCAATGCGATGGATATGTTGGGGAGGAAAAAAAAGATGGATGATATGCTGAACAAAAAAAAAAAAAGGGGGAAAAAAAGCCAGGAATCCCAACTGTGTAAGCATGTTTCAGTGAGAAACATTGAGGCTAATCCCAAATTTGGGATTCAAAAACATGAAAATAAAAAAGTAAAAATAAAAAATGAAAATAGCGGGACACAAAAAAAAGAAAGAGAGAGAGAGACATCCCTTGTTCAAACACACACATGCTACATGGCATGCAACCAAACCTCCTTCCTCTCTCTCTTTCTCTCTGTCTCTCTCTCAGCACTAGAGAGTGACTCACTCTTCTGCTCCTCAGGCTGGCGAGGAGTGGGTGGTGCCTCGATCTCCTCGCGGTCCTCGCCCTCCTCCTCGGCCAGGTGGGAGTGTGTATAGTGGTAGCTCAGGCCAGGACGGTTCTTGTAGCGCTTCCCACAGACTGACACACACACACACGGTCATACAAAAGTGTTACAGTGATAGCGGCTAATACGAAGCACCGTCCAAAAAGGCCCACAGCTGGCTTTGTTACTTTTGGAAAAACTTATTTTCACATGGTTAATTTTTGACTGACGCGCGAGCAGCAAACTCATACAGCGGAGGGGAGCATTTGCACAGCGAGCGATGGCCAGCGGGAAATTACAGAGCACACACGGAGCGGCATGTCAGGAAAAAAAAAAAAAAACAAAAAGCAAAAAAAAAAAACGAATCCAGACGGGTTATTTCTCCAATTTCTATGCTGCCAAACTTAAGTTCCAGATGGGGTCTTTCAGATCACGCCATGCATGGCAGATGGGTTGTTTTTGTCTTTCAGAGGGAAAAGCAAAAGCCTCTCTTGCTGACATGCATGGCACACAGACCTTGCAGAGGACACTTGTACTCACTGTCGCAGGCGTACGGCTTGTCCCGCTCCTCCAGCGCTGCAGCTGCAGCCTCCTGTTTTTTCTTGCCATTCTTGTCACTGCGACCCTAAAGAACAAATATGTTAATTTCTCTTCTTTTTTTTATAACACTGTAATTCTACAAAGAAAGAAACAAAGGGAGAACAAGAAGGTGCATTATTGAAACGGAAAAAAGGACAAAGTTAAGGTGGAATCCGACAACTCAAAGTGATATTATTCGTGCCACACGTTTACAAAAAAAACTGGACAATTTTCCTTGAGTAACAACCACCGACAACACAGGGCAAAACATTATTTTATTTTGTTTAGTCTTTAATGGAGATATGGAAGCTGTGAAATCAGAAATCATGCCACGCTGCCAGCTTGACTGACTCACCAGTCAGCCATCATTTTGTGCCCAGTGTCAAACAAGAATGTACTGTGAGATCAAGGAATACAGGGTACTAATATGCGCCAATGGTGTCACTTTTACCGTTAAAGCCATTACAATATTTACTTCACATAAACACCTTACAGTAAAGAACTTGTCTATCGCCAGTTTAAAGTAGGAAACAACATACAGATTTAAACAGCATCTTTTCCCTGAGAGTAACAACAACATGTAGTCACCTGTGCTCGGAAATTAAACTGCCAAATTTTGGTGAAGAGTCTCAAGATTGAGAATTAAAACTATTATAACTACGGGAGGAATTGTAACTGCCATAATCAGTTATCATCACTTTTCTACAATGTTTCTACAACAACTCTCCACGATCGTACTGCCTGGTATACGCTGAACTTTAAATTTAAAAAAAAAAATTATATCAGCATTTGTATATGGGTAATGGATAACAGATACGCCAGTACTGATATATAGGTTAGGTTTTAGTTTTTTTCATCCCGCGACACTCATCCCAGTGTAAACTGACATGGCGCTCTTACCTTGGACTTGCTCTTGCCTCGTCTCTTGGGGGTCTCGTCCTCAAAGTCTTCATCATCCAGGTCGTCCAAGTAGTCATCGTGGTCCAGGACTCTCTGCAGTGACAGGATCTGGATTAGGTCTCAGTATACTGAATATATGATCTGTTGTTGTGTTTTGAGCCATTAATTGAATTTGATGGTTGTATGAACTTGGCTGGTTTAACTGGTGCTTAATGACCCTGTGACTCATGTATTCAAAACTATCGTTCTCTGCTTCCTCCACTCAAACTAAAAAAAAAATACTACTAATGATACCAACCTGTCTGTATTTGGCATCACAACTGGACAGATTTGACCTTCACAAAGTGTTGTGAAATTGCCAGATTAGACTGGCAGAATTACAACAGCTGTGGCGATTTATTTTGGTAATTGTTTGTTGTCAGTCAAACCTCTCAGTTTAAAAAACACAGGGGCAGTCAACCAGTGAATGCACGATTTGCTTCTGCAGCTTTTAGCTGTTTTGACCATCCAGACAATCAAAAAGAGATCAGAAAAGATTGGTGGAGGAAATCTGTCCTGCCTTGGGAACCACAACCACTGACCTAGAGGAATGCATTTCATCAGTGCATGTTTCACTGCTCTAGATATCAGCTGCACTGATACAAAACAAGAGAGCCAGACCTTGCGGATACGCCCAGAGGACGTGTGAGTAGTCGTTGAGGTGGCAGGAGGCTCCACAGTTGCCTGATCATCCTCAGAACGGACCTCCGTTACTCCGCTCCTCCTGTCGAGGGGCTCCCCCTTCAGCAGGGCCTCCAGACTGCTGCCATCCACTGCTCCCAACGCATCTCGCTTCAGACCCAGTTCCAAATCTGCTACACACATGAACAAAAAAAAGTTTTACATATACTGACATGACATGAACACAGCCACAGACAAACACAGTTCCTTAAATATGATCAGACTAAATACATTCACAAGATTTTACTGGTAAAGTTCTACCAGCATGAATGACACCAAACCCGTGACCCTATTTTTTGATGGTAGTAAATTTGTTCCACCTGGAGCGATACCTGCTTTCAGAGGGGGGAAAGCTAAGCGGGGGTCCTCAGGAGGATGGGAACGCCGCTTCTTCCTCCAGCGTCGGGCTGGGTAGGTGTATAACTGCCCTGGAGCTACACCTGAAAGACCACAGAAGGAAAAACATAGCAAGTTTTGGTGTGATCTTTGGCACTTATATATCTGAACATAAATAAATGGCCTTTTTGGGCGTTTCTTATTCTTTTTATTTGAGTTTGCATAGTATTTTCTGAATAACATTGATTTATCAGTCACCACTGATTATATTATACCTGCACTCCGGTGTCTCTTCTCCATCCAGATGTAACAGTTGGACTGCGCCACACCAGTCTGAGAGTCGAGGAAAGGCATGAGGATGCTGCGCTCAGCACACAAACGAGCGTTGTAACTGTGGCACTGCTCCATGGCATCTCTATAATACTGCTCTCCCAGCCTGAAATGTCAAAGGCGGACACATATCGGATCAAACAACATACATTACAAAAGACTAATAATTACGATAGTAAGTGTACTACAAGAAAGTTTTAAGTGGTTGTGATACAAGTCTCAATTTAATACTGATGCCTATATAGGACAAAAATAAGCACACAAGACCAGCACAGAGAAGACTGACTGGACTTCTCTGTGTAAGTATTATAGTTTTCCAGTAGTGGCTTTAATAAACACTGTATCAAGCTTTTTGTGTAATGTTAAGTACAAGGGTTTGGTTAACGCTTACACTTAGGTTTTTCTCTTAAAATGGACTTGTGGTGTTGAAGTTGTTGGACACATTTTATTTCTATTTTCCTCCCAAGCTGAGTTAATTGTACGTTTTTAAGAAAGCAAAACAAAAGCATTTGATATAAAGATATTAACCCCTTGATTTTGAGCAACAGCAGTGATTCCTGACCTAGCAAGTAGCACACTGAATAATTGGCTCACTTGTGTAATTAGTGGTGTTTTCTGGAGCTCTCCTCTGCATCTTCATCTTTTTTTTGTCAATAAAGGAATTTTTACCAAGGTATGTACTTTGATGGACATTTTACAGCTAAAACAATACACTTTTAAGTGCTTATGCCTCTTTGTTGTCTTTCTTTCAGTCCTTTTGTTTTTTTCTTTATCACTTTCTAGTTAACCATTTACAAACATATACTCAGATGCCTGTATATGCACCATATGATAATATAATTAGCCATTATACATTAGCCTTGCCATATTATCGCTTGGGTACTATTAAGTAAAAGTTCACATTAAAATAAATCAGATTTTCACATTAAGACACGTGGCTGGTCACAGTAACTAAGGCTCTGCTACTTAATGATGACTAGATTTACTGCTACTTTGTTGGCACACTGCACCGTTCTCACACAGTGTAATTCCTAAATCCCACCGTTTTATGATTCCTAAACATAATTCAAATTGCAGTGCGGCAGCCATCTTCGCCGTTACATGGATAATTACTATGATACACATGTGTGTCCTTTCTCGCGGATGCAGTGTTTATTCTAGGCTTCACCCTTCACCAATTTGTCGCATTGTTCTACAAGACTGCACACAAGACTGTTGCTTTGACTGTGCGATCTCTATCGTTTATTAAAAAGGGCACACACAACCCAGGCTCACCTCATTGTGAAGCCCAACACCAACAGTATCGATGGAGGGGAGTCAGAACAAAAGGTTGATTGTTCGCAAGCAGCTCGTCACAACAAAGCACCCGCCAAGCTGACAGGTTACTGGAAAATTAACTGTACCCTTCATCTACAAGCGGGTGGCTAGCAACAGTTTGGATAAATTGTGTGTAACACCACTTTAAACACCACCCAGAGTAGCTAAGTTAGGAAGGAGCAGCAGCTAAAATACAGCTCCACAATGGGTTCGCCTCATTTATATTTCCCCACAGCTAACAAGCTAACCTTAGCTCAGTGGATAACGTTATTCTCTTGGGACAAATATTGTATTCAGGATTGAGAATGCGATATTTACAGTTTTCAACCCTCTGTATTCACGTGACAATCAATCAATGACTGTATACACTCGTCTCTGTATGGCTGCAGTTTTTACTCTAAAGAGAAATAAAGATAAACTTACACTTTCACAACACTGTCGACGGCCGCCGCCATGTTTGCTTATTGCGGTTGTGCGAAGTGCCACTGCGCCTGCGCACACACGTTAGTAACCGTTGCTGCCTCCCAGGGTGAAAAACAGGAAGTGCACGTTGAACAGCTACTACGTGATCCTCGTTGGATCAATGCAGCACAAACTGAAGCACCATTTTAATGTCATAATATTAATATTTCAAAGAACAGAAATTATATTTAACTAATTCAACTTCCCGACACATCTTCCAATACCTCTTTTTTTACAGACACATACAGAGTTTAGTATAACTGTGCATTATTATGATTTTCTTGTAATGTGAGCTATAGAGGGGTGTAGTCTTTAGTCCCGAAACCCGGAAACAGGTCAGCATTTACGCACATCCGGTTCCCTCATCTCAAAGTCAATGAGGTTTTTAAATTGGTTTCGGTTATATGCCTGAAGTAAGGTCTGTGGTTACTAGGGGTGTAAATCCCAAGTTTTATCATGATACAATATTATATTTGTTATGTTGATGATCTGACGTTATTTCAGGTTAGCCTACATAAAAACAACATCTTTACACCACTCTATAGTGAATATGTGCTCTTTGATTGATATATAATATGTTTGTTTTTATTGAAATATTGGACTTTGTTTGCTGAGGGGTCTAAATGATGAACTACTTCTTAATGTGAGATGGCGCTTCTGTAACTTGATGGGATGACAATTCTTTGTGATATTCTTTTCTCCACACTTTTCCATTCCATTTGTTGTATTTTTCCACACAAGTAATTGTGCATATTTTTTGTGTTATTCTACGTCCTTTTTTTGTTGTTCTAGGACAGCCTCTAGAAGAGCTCCAATGAACCTTTGTATTTTATTCATATTGTTATGCTGTTTCTATTGTGAACATGCATGTTTTGATTGATGTATGAATGTTATCAATTGGTCAAGATGTGTGTGATAGTATTTTGAGTGATGTTTGTCTATAATGTGATCTGACTGATCCATATGGGGTCTATCAACCTATTTTTAGATGAAGAAGTTTCCTCCTATTATCTTGTAAGATAACCCGATGAAGGCCTTTGTACTGTACTGAAATGTTGTTGTTAAAATTAAGTCTTGATTGCAAGTGAGGTGAACAGTATGCAGGAGTTTGTTGTCCTGATTTTGTCAACCCCCACCAGAATGACTTAATTTCTCTCCACAATCAGTGGAATCATTTGCTCATTCAGCATCCTATACAGACTTTTTCTCTAGTATCGGTCCAAACTCCCAGACACCTGAACTCTTGTAGTTTACACTGGGTTCAAAATACATATCAGGATATATACTTTAATAGCAATAAGAACAGACAGCATAAAATCAGAAAGCACCCATTATTTTACCACCTATATGCCACCAGGAAATCGGCAAACGTGATTGGTTGGAGCTGAAGAAAATTGCCAACACCCAAACTGGAATTCTGATTAGATAGATAGATAGAGAGAGTGAGAGAGAGAGAGAGAGAGAGAGAGAGAGAGAGAGAGAGAGAGAGAGAGAGAGAGAGAGAGAGAGAGAGGGAAACAGACAGACAGACAGACAGACAGACAGACTGATCCCTCAGATGAGTTTACGCCTCAAAATCCAGCAGACGCACAGCAGAGAGGTAAGTTCATACACTGGTGTTGATTACATTTTTGTCGGGAGCAAGGAGGAGGATGACGAGCAGGAGACTTCTTTTTTCAGTTTAAAAAGTTTTTTACTTTGACTTTTTATGACAGCTATAGTTATCAATATTAATTGCGAATTAAGATGTTAAAAATATATGAAAAGAATATGAAATTGTTTAACAGTAAATTAATTTACCCAGCAGGATTGATATATGACTGACAGGTGGATGTCAGTTGAACTTTCCTTCCTTTCTTCTGTCTACAGCCCCAGGAAACTTGTGAACTCCAGGTAAGGGTAACTCTGAGTCTAGCTGTATACCACCTTTACAGGCTGTACAACAAGTATAACAAGTGATAAGTATCTGAGTGCATGGAGGAGGCCTTTTTTTGTGGCAAGAAAATCTGCCTTCCAAGAGAACTGACAACGCCTAGCGCCGGTAAGGGCTGAGTTTACTTCGGCATTCGCAAGTGAATGTCCAACCGAGAGCTGCAACATGTTTTGTCTCAAAGTATGAGACAGCAACTTATTCCATAAGCACATCCTTAAAATCCCATTGGAGAAGTCTGAACAATTAGGGAGGACAGATTGATAAACTGATTCTCTACAACGGTTATAGAGAACCAGTCTATCAATCTGTCCTCCCTAATTATAGTTATAGTATAACCCTCACCTTCACTGGGCTAGTTAGCTGGCCAACCAAGCTCAATTTTTCCCACAAAAATTAAATTTGCATGTAAGTTTGCACTAATGACTTATGTTGAGATAGTTTATAGAACATGGCCATGAAGGAGCAACATAACATCACGTCTGTCTGCACAGAGTGTTGCCATGATAATACTAACAAGTCGTCAAGTGTCCAAATTATATATTACAGTTTCAAGAGCAGTGCTTCCATTCATGGTTATCTGTTTAATAACATAGCAAGGTGGGTGATGCAGAATCTCTCCCGTGTAGCCAGAGGACTAAGAGGTAAAATAGGTCAGAGACACTTAGTCTACAAACATAGATAGATCGAAGGCCTCCTTCCACTTGGTAATTGCACATTTTTGGCAGAAGGTCCTATGTGGTCAAATAACCCTAAACATAGGTGAAAGACATTGGTGCTGTTTACTTAAGACAGGCATGACTCAGATTATCATTCAAATGCTGCAACAAATAATGTGGCTGAGGAAGGATCTCAAAAACTAACTCAACTGAAAAGATACTGCATGTTGATAAAAGCCTATCACACTATGGGTAAAGTAAAGATTATGTTAATGGTTGTGTTAAAGCCACAAGTAACAAAAAAGAGGCTGTGGCAGATGTCAATGAATGGCACTTGTACTTTTTCTAATGTCACTATAAACTAAGTGGGGAAATCAGGCAAGTTTTTCACTCCCATAAGTAAAAGTTGGTCACATGTTTTTTTCCACTCCTCAGTTGATGTAGTTTGGTGACTGAAATATGTTCTTTATTGTCTTATTATGCAATTAATGCAGACAGACAGTCCATCAGTCAGTGCACGATGAGCCTCAATGTCCCAGGACTGGTATCGATGGTGTTCTTCTACCTGCTGGTGCTTGGCACCGGCATCTGGGCCTCCATGAAGTCCAAGCGGATGAGGAGGAGCAGCAAGGCAGACCGGACGGAGGTCAGTCTGCTGGGCAACAGATGGATCAGCCTTGCGGTGGGAGTCTTCACCATGACAGGTTTGTTTCTGCCTGCCATCCACACCGTTACTGCTGTATCACTTCATGATTTCCCAAACTATAGGTTGGAAAAAAAGAAGGAGAAAATTATATACATTGGAGTGTAGGAAGATATTTTTGTATGTCAAGCTGTCGCAATGTTGAGCAAAACCAGGTAGTGAAAAAATGTCATATACTTCTATATGTAACCTTTATCTTTCACCCCTTTAGTACCTTTTTGTTTTGTTTCTCCTTTCTTTAAAGATGGACCTCTCCCATTTATAATGCTATTTTTCAGTTTTCTAATTTTTACAGCGCTGCAGCATTATATCTCTCTTCTATCTCCTCAAGGCCCGTCCTCCTGACTACTCAGTCTCCTCTGATTGCTCAGCTCACATGACGACGTAGTGTGCACATGAACCTAGAACACGCTATAGCAGTGGAAAAAAAAAACAAACAGAAAAGGCACGTGTTTGGTTGTTTAATCACATGCATATTTATGCTTCTTGCAGCTACATGGGTTGGAGGGGCTTCATCGTTGGTGTGACGGAGGTGGTGTACAATCCAACCATGGGACTGACCTGGGCTGTTATGCCATTAGGTAGCGCTCTGTCTTTAGTGGCTGGTAAGACAGTTTTTTCCATTTATTTTTCAGGAAGATATAGTATATTGTTCAACAGTTCCTGACATTTTAACATTACTTGACCAAATACTTATAACAGATTAACAGACAACTAAAATAACCATTAGGTGCAGCCCTGGTAGGAATTAGGTTCTGTCAGTGCGACCAGTCACATCCTGAGTGCCAGACCACTTTTACAATACACTCTCAGTTTGCTGGAGTAGTTCTCTAAAAATGTTGACTGCACATTGTTTTTTATTTGCAGTTTATTGTCTGGTGCACACAGAGTCAGATATTTAAAAATGGTGATAACAAAACAAATGTCCACTTGCAAAAATGAGATATACAGGTTTTATTCTGAGCTGAGGGTCACCCTAAGCAAACATGTAAGTTTACACAGAGACATGACTCAGTTGGGTCCCCAGGATGCCTCCAGGCAAGCCTGAGAAACTGTGTTTAACAGTGTTCTAGATAACCCTAATCTAGCCTGTTATGCAGTATCCAATGCTATCGTTATTCATAAACGTTAGAAAGAAATACAGTTGGTGTGATGGGAAATGATGAGTTGCACTATGACTTAAGTTGCTCACAAGATTGTTAACTTCCATCCTGGCGTGGCACATCAGCTACTTGAATGAAGTGCTCTCTTCAAGGAATGAAGTGTCAGAACATTGGTGACATTATTTAGGCAAAATCACAGGTACAGGAACCAGGGTCTCTCAGAAAAGTGACAGTTGTTAATTACTCCTTCCCCCAATAAATGACCACCTGATGTTTGCTTTGCTTAGGTGAAGGGGAATCATCCCTCTTCTCACATCCTTATCCTGACAGACAGACAGATAGACAGACAGAGATGACACTCCTACTTACTTCTCTTATCTAATAAGCACATGGGCAAAACCAACATGTACACACATAAGTTCATGGGTAGACACCATGAAATGATTGGATGGGCTACCTGTCTCTCTAATGACGTACCTGTCTGCCTGCTTTCACTCATGGTAATGGATTTGACTCTGTTTTCATCACAATTAAATCTGTTTTCCTTTTGTTTATTTATTTTTTTTAGATATAGATCTTATGAGATTATTATAGTCACTTAACATATGAACATTTTAACACATGAATTAAACACATTATCTCCCAATCTGGCAAAAATAACTTAAATCAAATAAAATACAATACAGTTGAATAATAATAATAAAAAATAATAATTAAAGAAAAGGCCACGCCAGTAGCGAAGCAAAAACGGCGTCAGGCCCGGGCAGGCTTGGCTCCAGGGTGCTGGTCTGCAGTGAGGAACAGTAGATTCAGACGCCAGGTGTCAGGGAAACAGGGGAGTCGGGGAGTCTTCTTTTAGGCCATTACACCTGGAACCTAGCAGACTCGGGCGCTAGCAGGAGGCTAGCTGACTGACCGCTACCCGGCACTGGGAGGAAGCTAATAGGCAGGTGGTTAATAGATCTGAAGCATTTCTTCAAGACATATCTTGCCCTCCACAAAAGCAAACCATGGGTCCTGAATGAGTAGCTTAAAGTCTGCTGGGTCTATGTTTATGGTCAGTTCATGCTGTCAGGGTGGTGCATGACACTCCTCAAAAAGCTGAATCTTATGAAACCACCATCAACAAATTAGAAAACCAAAATAGACAAGGGCTAAACAAAGTAGCAATCAAAAGCAAAGTTCAAATCAAAATGCAAGCATAAGAAGTCAAAATCCAAAACATACCACCAGGAGACAGGCGACATGGGAGGAAACACAGGGAACTTCCAGGGGACCATCACACAAAATGAACTGACAAACACTGCAGGGAGAACAAAGACTATACACACAAACACTAACGACCAGGGGTGGATGGCCAATAGAGGGCGCTAGGGCACTGCCCCTCCTAAGCCACAAAAAGTAAATAAATAAATAATATTAATAATAGCAAATTATACAAATTGTTAATATTTGTGTGTTTGAAATATGGGATGCACCCAGTAATATGTGTAAAATATGATAGAAAATCATCTGTGCAAGATATATGCTTTTCCTACATGTCCCCTGTCCCATGCTTCAAAAGTTCTGGGGCAATGGAGAAATCGCCCCAAGGAGACGGGTCTGTGTAACTGTTTAGCCAATTGCTAATTTAAGATATGAACGCATGACATAAAAGTGTAAAAGCCAATCAGATTCCTCAAATCTAATCCAATATGGGCAACTATGTTATCGCCCCAAGCGAGCCACTGTTATGGTCAGGACTAGTCTGTACGGCGCCATTTTTACGACATGATCATGGCGAGCACTACTCCTCCAAGACCCAACCCTAACTCGGTAAAATCTCTTGTTCAAGATCCGTTTGAGAGGAGAACTTTGGTGGAGAAGCTACAGGTGAAGGTTCAGAACAACCTTACCTCGCAATCAGACAGCAGGCCAGCAAAAAAGGGAAGCAATACATGTGAGGATTCTCTCGTAGCTGGTACACCAGAAAGGCATGGCTAGCCAGGTGCGGTCATGCTAATGCCTTATTTTGCTTTCCGTGCTTGTTTTTTTAAAACAACAGGGGGGATATGATGCACCTGTCTGAGAACTTAAGGAAACATGAGAACACCAGGGCACACATGGATAATTCTGTTATGCCAGCTATGTTAGGGAGAGTAAACATCGCTACGCAGCTGGATGACGGCCACACTGGTGCAGTGCCACTGTACCAGTTCCTCATGGAGAACAACCTTCAGAGCACTTTCACAGAGACTGTCAGCCTCCTCAAGATCCTCATCACCACACCAGCTGAATCCGAGCGATGCTTTTCTACTCTGAAGAGGATCAAGACCTTCCTGAGAAGGAAGAGGACACTCTATAAATTCCTAATATTTTGTCTTAATAGTGTGTTTTGTTACTATTAATAATTACTGTGTATGTTTCTAGAATGTGCACCAAGTAAACACTAACCAGACTTAGTCTGTAATCGCAGCTATCCAACTCCGCCACAAGGGGGCACTGGCGTGAGTCAACAGCCTTTTCAACAGATGTTATGTGTAGAAATAAATAAGTCAATTGTCTACAAGTTCAATTTCAAATGCAAATGGAAAGCTCTGTAGGAAAGCTTGTGTTTGTGCAACATGTTGTTTATTTTTTTGTGTTAGAATGCCTCAACTTTTTAATATTGGCATTAAGTAATTACTGACTATTCCACAGAGCAGTGGTTTCCTGTAGTATGTGTTCAATTGTATTGGGATGGTTACTGAAACTGACTGATTATGGCACAGCCCCACCTAGAATATTTTTCACCAGCCACCACTGCTAACGACAAGACGAGGAACAGGTGAGGTGGAGCAGCAGGTGAGAGGAGTCTGGCTGATGAGCAGAACACCGACAGACAGAGGGAGGCAAACATGCAACAAGAAGGGAGGGGAAAACAGAGGGAGAAAAACATCAGATAAGAACCGAAGAAGAGACACAAAAAGGGCATAGAGTCAAAATCAAAAGACACAAGACACCGAACCACGACAGAGAGACAAATTACATTTTGATCCTGCTTGCATTGTGCTGTGAATTTAAAACATAATTTTCAACTCAAGAAAGTCGCAGTTTGTTATAAAACTAAAGAAATAAGACTGTGAAAATACACGGTTATAAAGACTACACAGCCAGCAGTTGTGTTATTGGCGTTGTCTCGTTGAACGCTACGCAAAACCCATAACTTAAACCCTGTATTGAGTTGGCGGCCATATTGGTGTTGGTGATGTGTGTTGAGCAGGACGATGTAGTTCGCTGAGCGGTTTCACACAGAACTTGATGATAATTTAACAAACTGCCACTTTTCCTGACTTGGAAAGTCATCTTTGATATTGAGAAACATCATAGGTGTAGCTCATGGCACAACTCAAATGGAAGTGGCGTTTCTTCATCTCTATTTACTCATAAATGCGCATAGAAATGTGTTGATGGAGTGCAATGCTAATGAGACAAAATGTAGGGCTTCATGCCGTGCGACAGATCTTTCTCCCTTTGTGTGATTCGATTATCAAGGTGGGCTCTTCTTCGCCAAGACAATGAGAGACAGAAAATATGTGACGATGATGGACCCCTTCCAGATCAAGCATGGAAATCTGATAAGTGGAGTTCTGTCTGTGGTGCTGCTGATATCTGACATAATCTGGGTTACAGTCACTCTTATTGGTTTAGGTAAGTGCCACTGATACAGGTTTTCTCACATTCTTTTTCCATTTGCAATAATACATTCTGTACCATCTCTCAATGAGCATGTTTATCATGAACTTGTTATTCATTTGCTGGAAAATGTAATTACAAGTCTGTCACTTGCAGTCTTGCTGTGCACCACCAGTGTGTATTCTCACACTGGAGGTGTGGACTGAATAATCTTTTGCAGGTTTTAGTATCCTCCTGTCATGACCGGATAAAAACAACTTATGCAATGCTGTGAACCTCCTGACATCTGTCAATAGATTTAATGTGAACAGAGACTCGACAGCTGTTGAATTTATCAACTTGTTAGCCTGCAAATTTTTTGGAAATGTAGTCTATGGTGCAGTATTTTACATCCCAGTTTTACACACTGAAATGAAATCATAAAATATTTCAATACAATATGACAATTTGAGCAGTAGGTTTACAGTAATCAACTATGACCATAATCTGTTGATAACTGAACTGAAGACTTATTCATCTTGATATGCACAGTGGACATTTAAATAAGAACAAGGAATCAGTCTGAAATAGTGTTAAATGTATAAATTTGTCGTTATGACTTCATAGGTGCAACTATGAGTGTGATCCTGGATCTGCCCTACACTCTTTGTAATTGTATCTCTGCTGCTGTAGCCATCGTCTACACGCTGATTGGAGGCCTCTACTCTGTGGCCTACACAGACATCATACAGCTGACCCTCATATTCGTTAGTTTGGTGAGTTTCTCACTCAACATTTATCTGCACAGGAAAGGACATTTTTCTCATGAGGGACCAAACGTCTTGTCTCTTATTAGATCTTATAAAAGTTTATGATGACTCAGTGGTATCCTGCCAAGCAAGTAACCTGATCTAACCTGTCACACTACTTTACCTTTGCCAATGAAACCTTCTTTTTCTTTTCTGCAGTGGTTATGTGTCCCCTTCATCCTGATGAACCCCCATTCAGCTGACATCACCAAGACCGCTTTCAACTTCACCTACCAGGCCCCCTGGATCGGTTCAGTGGATGGAGACACAGCATGGAGGTGGATTGATCATTTCTTTTGTATTGGTAAGGACTACATTCAGTAATTTTGTAATGTTGCTTAGTTTTAATACATACAGTCACTGAGGACAAGTGAAGGGAATCTGTCTAAAGAATACATTTATTCAGACAGATAAACTCTTCAAACAAACCAAAAATAAAACCACAACACACACCATGGCTCAGTTACACACATACAATTCTACACATGGAAGAAGAAATAAAAGGAATATGTAAATAAATACACAACAGTATGCCCTCCATTATGAATTTTCAGGAAATCCTTTTAAGATAATGGCAGAGGCATTGGGGTCCAAGTAATTCAAATAAGGTTCACAAACTTTATGAAATTGTTTTGATTTTGAGTGAACTATACATGTCAAGTATTCCAGAGGCACTCAAACAAACAGCACCTTATGCCAACCCTTAACAGTTGGCTCTTTGTCACCTATCCACTGCAATAAATTATTCCTACTATCTGCATATGTGAGAATATGTTCTTTAATGGACTCTAAGACCGTGGCAACTTTGGTCTCGATGACTTTAGTGAGGTTATCAGTATCTTATCCAAAGCTTGAATAAGTCCTGGCTCCATTGCACTTGCGCTAGCATCTGTTGGCTCAACTCTATCACCAGGGCTCGCGGGTGGCTTGGCTGGATTTCTCAAAGTTTTTTTCATACTGTCAGAAGTTTGCAAAAAAAAAAAAGTCCAGTCTTACGGTACCTCCTGTTAAAAATTCTGTACTTTTACCGCACAGACATGAATAATAAAGACATATACTGATGACTTGTACTTCTGGTTAATCATGTGTTCAGCTCGAGTTGTCCTTACTTGATGTGCACCAGTGAAGCACTGGTTATTCTTAATTGGTTTTGTGGGGTGCCTCAGAGGTCCCTGTTTTGGACCCATTTTATTTTCATTATACTGTACATGCTCCCTGTAGGCCACCTGATCCACCATTTTGGTGGTTCGCCATGTGACACGAAAAAACTTATGGTTAATCTGTCTGCCTCTCTGCCCTGCCTGCGTATCTTGAATTTAATAAATGTAGCTCAAATATGTTGATTATTTTGTGTTTATGTACTGGTAATTTCTGATTTGGCCTTGTTGCTACATGTTGCTACATGTTTCTTCTCATCTTCCTCCGTCAATGTCCCCTTTGGTCTCTTCACCTCCACATAAAGTCACAGTCTAACTTTCTCCTCCAGGCCCTCCAATGCTCCTGTGATAGCAGTGCAAACACTGACAAGCATAGCGTAGCTAACTTGTAACAACAAGTAAATATATAGAAAGAGTGGTTTTCTTTGTTTCATGTCTAAGTCTCTAGGTAGCCTGGGATATCAAAGCTTCCACCAGAGAACCCTGTCAGCTTCTTCATCAGCCACTGCCAGGATCACCTGCTTTATTGCAGCTGCCCTCGTCTTCATACTTGGAGTCCCGCCGATTATGATTGGAGCCGTCGCAGCATCAACAGGTAAAGTGAGCACAAAAAAATAGTGTGGTTATGGTGATTTATGTCACATCTTTACTTTGTTGGCATCAGATTGGAACATGACCACGTACGGATCCCTGTCTCCGTACGAGCGCGGTGAAGCCAGTCAGATTCTGCCCATTGCTCTGCGGTATCTCACGCCAAACTACATCTCTATCATCGGTATTGGAGCAATAGCTGCTGCGGTGATGTCATCTACGGACTCTGCTTTATTGTCCTCCGCCTCCATTTTCACATCCAACATCTATAAGAACATCCTGAGGACCAAGGTAAGAGGAGACCAGAGGAAAAGAACAGAATCACTGCTGTTTCTATTATGTTTCTGCTTCAAGGTTTTTACCCCCTGCAGGCATCAGATCGAGAGCTCCAGTGGGTGATTCGTGCCACCGTGGTGTTGGTGGGCTTAGCTGGCACATCACTCACCTTCTTACAGAACAGCGTCATGGTTTTATGGATCCTGGGCTCAGACATAACCTACACCATCATGTTCCCTCAACTCGTCTGCGTCCTCTTCTGTAACCTCTCCGATGGCTACGGCTCCATCATGGGCTTGTTGGTTGGAGTGCTGATGAGAGTGCTGAGTGACGAGCCATTGATAGGGTTGCCAGTCATTCTCCATTTCCCAGGTTGCACTCTTGAGGATGGTGTATATGTCCAGCACTCTCCTGTAAGGACAATCTGCATGTTGTCCACTATCTTTGTCACTCTGTTGTTGTCCTATCTGGCTTCACTGCTCTTCAATAAAGGAGTGATTCCTGAGAGGTGGGACGTATTTAAAGTGAAAACCAAAATACCGACATCCCTTCAAGTTTTAGGGAGCCACAAGACCGCCAAAACTGATGAAAAGGAGAAAGCCGAAGTTCAAAATGAGATGGAATTAATGTTGTCGACAAATCTGCAGGACTGAAAAAGAAATGGTTTTATGGGATGTCTTTTGGAGCTATATAACCATGTCCATGTCAAGTCATCACTTTACTATTTATAATGTGCTTCGGTGTAATGTTTTAGTTCTATTTAATTGGGGATCAATACACTGAGCCTCTTGACTTATGTTAATGGTTCATGAATGTTATTTTATGTTTAGTTATCAAACAACCAATAAAAGCTCAAATAAGCTGGAAGGTCAATAAATAAACATGCATTCTGCATTAGGTTTGTTTGTATTACTTCATATTGAAAGGTTCATGTCTATGTCTGATTTGGTGGTATACATTACTGAAAGTTATTGCACTAATCATGTCTGATCTATCATATTGTTTTCAAGTAAAGTTTGTTTTTAAAATTAAATTTATTTATAGTGCACATCACCCACGGAGTTTCCACAATCTTGAGGTCAAAAAGTCGCCTTAATTACCAAATGGACTTGCATTTCAACAGCGCTTTCCCAGTCTACAGACCGCTCAAAGTGCTTTTACAACACTTGTCTCATTCACACACACATTCATACACAGGTGACAGAGGCTGCCATGCAAGGTGCTAACTGCTCGTCAGGAGCAACTGGGGTTCAGTATCTTGCTCAAGGACACTTCGAAATGCAGCTGGGGGAGCCAGGGATTCAAACCAGTTTGACTGCAAGACAACCCACTCTACCTCCTGAGCTACAGCCACCTCTGGAATGGTAAGTACTAGAATTGTTTTTTTAATTGCAGTTTATTGTCTGGTGCACACAGAGTCACAGAGTTGTATATAAAATAAAACAAAAAACTGAAAAAACAAACACATTGAGACTAGACTCAGTTGGGTCCCCAACATGCCTTGAGGTAAGCCAGAGCAAGCTGGCGGAAAGCCAGAGAAACTGTGATTAACAGTGTTATAGATAACCCTAATCTAGCCTGTTATGCAGTATTCAGTCCTGTCGTTCTTCGTAAAAGTTAGAAAGGAATACAGTTAATGTGATGGAAAAAGATGAGTTGCACCATCGCTTAAATTGCTCACAAGATTGTTAACTTCCATTCTGACGCAGTGCATCAGCTTTGAAATTTTATTTTTAGAAGAGACTTATTCAAAATAACATGCATACATACATCCTGAACTTGCACATACATGCATATACACTACTGAGAATATTTGTGTGTGTGTAAGTGCCCAGTATCAGTATATGTGAATGTGCTGGTGAAGTATGTAGGTCTGTTGTGCACTTCATCACACGAGTTACATTTATGTAGTACTCATGGAGCATTAAATAATAGTTAATGATTATCACGGCTAATTATTAATTATGTTAAGGTGTCTTACCAATGGATTTGGAAGTGACAACAGTTTCCCAAACCCCCTGTGTCATCTCCCTTATCTCATTCAGTGATAGGTTTTCTTGACACATCCTAATTGCAACGCGAGTGTGCACACACAGGTGAAGGTTATTCACAAACAAAGACTTCATTGTAGAGTTCTCTTCTAAGCTTGGTACATTCTTGCCCTGAAAGTAAGCATGCCTCAAAAGCATGAAGTAATCCCTGGGATGCTCACGATGGGAATGTTTAACTTGGATGGCTGCAACCATCATTCAATGCCTGACAAAGCTCTCTGTTGTCACTTCTGACACTGGGAAGTTGTGATTGTATGAACTTGCATACAGCTTTAGAGCTGGTTTTCCACACAAGTTTAACTTTCTCCCTCTGGGTTGCATGCCACAAGTCAATTAGACTATTGTCAAGTAAACTCAGGTAATCCTCAACATGGCGATCACAGTTGTCTGGCTCAAAATGTTCAATGTTTCACAGGGCTGGTTGCACGCTGTGGTTCTATCTCTGGCTCTGCTTCTTACTCAGGCGGAAATGCAAGGCAGTAACAGCCAGATATAAACTTCTATGTATCACAAGATCGGTGGCACGCTATGATTAACATGAAAAACACTTAAATTGTCATCAAATTATGACAGCTTGACTACAATGCATTGAATACAGGATATTCCAATGCTGAACTGAAATTCTCACAATTTCTAGATAGATATAGATAGATAGATAGAAATACTTTAATGATCCCAGACTGGGAAATTATTTTGTTACAGCAGTTGTGGGTCCACAAATAAAACACTTCGTACATAACATAAATAGAATCCAATATATACATAGTGTATATATACAGTGCACAGTGTGCTATAAACAATAAACAATAATAATATATACAACAAAACAGTAGAGAGACCAGAGTTCTCTATCAGGCAGAGGTGAGAGAGTTGTTGTATAAAGTGATGGCTTGTGGCAGGAAAGATTTCCTGTATCTGTTGCTACGACAGCGAAGCTGAAGCAGCCTTCCGGAGAAGGTGCTCCGCTGTCTGACCAGTGTGAGTTGGAGAGGGTGGAGAGGATTATCCATGATGGATAACAGTTTTTTCAGTGTCCTCCTCTCCACCACAGCCTCCAGAGTGTCCTGTTTGCAGCCAATCACAGAGCCAGCCCTCCTGATCAGTTTGTTGAGTCTGTTAGTGTCACTGGCTCCAATGCTGCTTCCCCAACAAACCACAGCAAAGAAAAGTACACTGGCCACCACAGACTGATAAAAGATCTCCAACATCTTGCTGCACACGTTGAAGGATCTCAGCTTCCTCAGGAAGTAAAGTCTGCTCATCCCCTTCTTGTACACAGCTTCAGTGTTAGATCTCCAGTCCAGTCTATGGTTGATGGTAACACCAAGGTACTTATAATCCTCCACCGCCTCCACATCCCTTCCCAGAATGCACAGAGGTTGGAAAGCAGTCTTCCTCTTCTTCCTGAAATCTATCACCATCTCTCTGGTCTTGCTGATGTTCAGCCGCAGGTGATTCTGTCCAGTCCACTCCACAAAGTTGTCTACCAGAGCCCTGTACTCCTCCTCCTGTCCCTCACTTATACACCCAACAACAGCCGAGTCGTCAGAGAACTTCTGCAGGTGACACGACCCGGTGTTGTACTGAAAGTCAGTGGTGTATAAGGTGAACAGGAAAGGAGACAGTACAGTCCCCTGTGGAGCTCCTGTATCACTAACCACCGCATCAGACAGAACACTGCCCATACGGACAAACTGTGGCCTGCCTGTCAGGTAGTCAGTAATCCAGGAGATCATCGTGTCGTCTACACCCATCACCCTCAGCTTCTCCCCCAGTAGCAGTGGCTGAATGGTGTTAAAAGCACTAGAGAAATCAAAGAATGTGATTCTCACAGTGCCTCCTCCACCATCCAGGTGCGAATGGGCTCGTTGCAGCAGGTAGATGACAGCGTCATCAACTCCCAAGTGGGGCTGGTAAGCAAATTGCAGAGGGTCTAGCAGGGCTCTCACCTGCGGCCTCAGGTTGGCCAAAACCAGTCTCTCCAGCACCTTCATGACGTAAGATGTGAGGGCCACTGGTCGATAGTCATTGAGGTCTGATGGTGTCGACTTCTTTGGAACAGGAACCAGGCAGGATGTCTTCCAAAGCACCGGTATTCTCTCCTGACCCAGGCTCAGGTTGTAGAGGTGTTGTAGGACAGGAGACAGCTGGCTGGCACATGTCTTCAGGATCCTGGGGCTGATACCGTCAGGGCCTGCAGCCTTCTGCTGGTGGAGTCTCTCCAGCTGTCTCCTAACCTGGCCTGCAGTCACAGTCATGCGGGGGAGGCTGCTGGTGTCTTCAGTGGAGGACGTGGAGGTGGAGGAGGAGGTGAAGGTGGAGGAGAAGGAGGTAGAGGAGGAGGAGGTGGAGGAGGAAGAGGTGGAGGAGGAGGAGGAGAGGTGTTGCACAGGAGAGCTCACAGCAGGGAAGTGAGGGTACTACAGAGTACTTTCAACTTGAACTTGGTCGAAATGATGACCTACTTCTTAATGTGACGTTATGAGATGGCGATTCTGTAACTTTTTGATGAGATGAAAATTCTTTGTGATGTTTTTTTCCCCAGACTTATCCATTCCATTTGTTGTATTTTTCCTCACAAATAATTGCACATATTTTCTTGATGTATGAATTTTATGATTTGGTCCAGATGTGTGTGATAGCATTTTGCGTGGTGTTTGTCTATAATGTGATCTGACTGGTCCACATGGGTCTGCCAACCTATTTTAAGATAAAGAAGTCTCCTCCTATCGTGTTGTAAGATAACCCAATGAAGGCCTTTGTACTGACACGTTGTTATTAAAATTAATTCTTGATTGCAAGTGAGGTGAACAGTATGCAGGACTTTTTTGTCCTGATTTTGTCAACCCCCACCAGAATGACTTAATTTCTCTCCATGATCAGTAGAATCATTTGCTCATTCAGCATCCTATACAGACTTTTTCTCTGGTATCGGTCAGCCAACCAAAACCAAACTCCCGGACACCTGAACTCTTCTAGTTTACACTGGGTTCAAAATACATATTAAGAGATATACTTTATTTGTCCCCAGGGGAAACCTTTGAAGTCACAGTTGAAGTTCAACACTGTATGTGATGGAAATTGTGTACTTTATGAAGAGAGATGTGAATTCTTACACAGGAATGTTCAATGTAACTGTTTAATGTGACCTGTGACCTTGTTTTAGGTTGTTTTACTACCCATGTAAGGTTCTGAGTAATCACTGAAGGTTATCACTTTTTACCTTCTCTGTGAATTATTTCTTTAATTGCAGGAGGGCATTAATTAGTAACTATCAGAGTGAAAACGCACCCACAGAGACTGATAAATACCATGCTTTTCTCCTAAGACACTGAGTCTTCATTTTGTAACAGACCTGCGACCTACTCCTCAAAATCCAGCAGACGCACAGCAGAGAGGTAAGTTCATACACTGATGCTGATTATGTTTTTTCTTCATCATTTTTAAGTCGGGAGCAAGGAGGAGAATGATGAGCGGGAGACTTTTTTTCAGTTTAAAAATCGTTCTAAGTAACATTACTGTGTGAGGTAGCCAACTGTTAACATCACCTGAGTATTTCTGTGTTGTTTTACAGTTACTTTATTCTGAAACTCTTAAGGTGTTAAAACTATGTGAAAATAATATAAAATTGTTTTACAGTACATTAATTTACCCAGCAGGATTAATACATGATTGACAGGTGGATGTCAGGTGTACTTAGGTGAACATTCCTTCCTTCCTTCTGTCTCCACCCCATGAAACTTGTGAACTCCAGGTTCTTAACTCTGAGTCTAGCTGTATACCACCTTCACGTGCTGTGTAGCAACAAGTATGAGATCTGCTTTTACAAAGCTGAAGACCCATCATGCAGATTGATAGACTGGTTCCCTATAACTCTCACATTCACTGGACTAGTTAGCCGGCCAACCAAGCTCAATTTTTCCCGCAAAAAATTAAGTTTGCTTTATCGATGCACATCTGCCATTGCGCAACCAAAACAGGGCGAGGCATTGTTTTTACCTGGTCGTATCCCCAGGTAACAGTGGAGCAACCGGAATAACTGCAGAAAACTGCACAGAGCATAGGAGAGAACCCAGCTGATGGAGTAGGCAACGAAGGTGAAACGGCAGACGTTCACTCAGTGGAGAGACACCAGTGACTTACATTGAGATAGTTTATAGAACATGGACATGAAGGAGCAACATAACATCACGTCTGTCTGCACAGAGTGTTGCCATGATAATACTAACAAGTCTTCCCAAGTGTCCAAATTATATATTACAGTTTCAGGAGCAGTGCTTCCATTCATGGTTATCTGTTTAATAACATAGCAAGGTGGGTGATGCAGAATCTCTCCCCTGTAGCCAGAGGACTAAGAGGTAAAATAGGTCAGAGACACTTAGTCTGCAAACATAGATAGATCGAAGGCCTCCTTCCACTTGGTAATTGCACATTTTTGGCAGAAGGTCCTATGTGGTCAAATAACCCTAAACATAGGTGAAAGACATTGGTGCTGTTTACTTAAGACAGGCATGACTCAGATTATCATTCAAATGTTCACAAATGCTGCAACAAATAATGTGGCTGAGGAAGGATCTCAAAAACTAACTCTACTGAAAAGATGCAGCATGTAGATAAAAAGCTATAATTCACACTATGGATAAAGTAAAGATTATCTTAATGGTTGTGCTAAAGCCACTAGTATAAAAAAGATGCTGTGGCAGATGTCAATGAATGCCACTTGTAATTTTTCTTATCTCACTGCAAACTTAGTGAGGAAATCAGGCAAGTTTTTCACTCCCACATGTTTTTTTCCACTTCTCAGTTGGTGTAGTTTGGTGACTGAAATATGTTCTTTATTGTCTGAACATGAAATAAATGCAGACAGTCAGTCCATCAGTCAGTGCACGATGAGCCTCAATGTCCCAGGACTGGTATCGATGGTGTTCTTCTACCTGCTGGTGCTTGGCACCGGCATCTGGGCCTCCATGAAGTCCAAGCGGATGAGGAGGAGCAGCCAGGCAGACCAGATGGAGGTCAGTCTGCTGGGCAACAGAGGGATCAGCCTTGTGGTGGGAGTCTTCACCATGACAGGTTTGTTTCTGCCTGCCATCCAAACCATTTCTGCTGTATCACTTCCTGATTTCCTACACTAAGGGTTGGAAAAAAGAGAAGTAGAATAACTAATTTGGGTTGCACCCTCGAATACCACTGAGAGGCAAATTAAACTGTAGTTATATACACGGATGTGTATGAAGATAATTTTTTTATGTCAAGGTGGGTTAGGAACGTTGAGCAAAACCAGTTGGTGAAGAAACGTCATATATTTCTATGTGTAACCTTTATCTTTCACCCTTTTAGTACCTTTTCGTTTTGTTTCTTCTTTCTTTAAAGATGGATCTCTCCCATTTATAATGCTAATTTTCAGGTTTATAAGTTTTACAGTGCTGCAGCATTATATCCCCCCTCTATCTCCTCAAGTCCCGTCCTCCTCACACATGCTATACCCAGGACCGTGAACAACAATAGAGCAGCTGTGCTTCCTCAATACTTATTTCCCAAACTAACCGCCAGACATTGAAAATGTGTGACATGGGGACATAGTGTGCACAAGAACCTATAACACGCTGTAGGACTGGAAAAGAACAGAAAAGGCACGTGTTTGGTTGTTTACTCACGTGCATACGTATGCATCCTGCAGCTACGTGGGTTGGAGGGGGCTTCATTGTTGGTGTGACAGAGGTGGTGTACAATCCAACCATGGGACTGACCTGGGCTGTTATGCCATTAGGAGACGCCCTGTCTTTAGTGGCTGGTAAGACAGTTTTTCAGTTTATTTCTCACTAACTTATAGCATATTACAATTTTTCAGTCTCAGTCCATGTGATGTCACAGCTGGACAAAATATCAACATATCAGTATCAATATTAGCGTCTGTGTGTGTGTGGTCTGTGAAATAACAAAAGAGAATAATCATTAACATCAGGCTGCTTCAATGATGACAGAAGCTAGCAGCGTCCACGTTCCCTCCACGATAAACTGATGAGATTTTTGAATTGGATTGTAGATTGCTGCAGAAAATAATCTCTGTGGAAAATACAAGTTTATGATACTTGCACGTTTTATTCAGCAAAATGATGCTTGAATGTGACAGTGTTACAGGTATGCAATATTGAATTGGTGTTCCTCTTTAAACAGACAAAATGAAGGGCTACATGCAGTGCCACAGATCTCTCTCCCTTTGTGTGATTTGATTAAGGTGGGCTCTTCTTCGCCAAGACAATGAGAGACAAAAAATATGTGACGATGATGGACCCCTTCCAGATCAAGTATGGAAATCTGATAAGTGGAGTTCTGTCTGTGGTGCTGCTGATATCTGACATAATCTGGGTTACAGTCACTCTTATTGGTTTAGGTAAGTGACGCTGATACAGGTTTTCTCACATTCTCTTTCCAATTATTATTTGCAATCAGAGGAGGCAAGGCTTGGTGGAATGATAGAGCAATCTTTATTGAAACAGATCTTATGCCACCGTCCGATTCAGAAGGGGCCGCTTTCTGGTATTCTCAAATCTATAGCAAAAGTGATGCCAAAATGCTTCGCCCTCTGCCCTATCAGATATCCTAACAAGCCTACGATCTTAGGAGATCTACCAAATGCCACCCCCCTGTTCTTCCTACGCGGGGATTTTTAGAGTCCCTTCCCCAGTACACACCCACTTTTTCTAATTGGTCACTTTGGTAAATTATCCAATAAGACTAAAAGAGGAGTTGACCTGTCTCCCTGCTCATCTCCTATCTAACTTGGCTGTGGTCCACTTTAGGTCTTGTCCCCAAAATGACCCAAATGGGTTCCCTGTCCTTCTACAGGAACATAAACGTTAAGGGATCTCCCACCATTTGGCGTGCAGGTCAGACTCAGGTTTAGTATTTTATAGTGGGTTGGGTGTCTGCAAACCTTTGACATACTCACATTTGTAAACCAACTCCTGGACCTTCACTCACACAAGGAAAACCAATTAGTCATCGTTGAATCTAGACTGAGTAGAATCAGAATGTGTTGCCATCCAGATACCTCATGACAGAATAATAATTCCAGGACACGTTTCCATACCTTCATAACATGACATGATTAAAAAAACATTGTGTTAGGCTGTGAACCTGTCACCTGTCAAATGGTTTACTGCTGTTGTACTTAATCTGCACACTTAAATCATCTCAATTTATCAGCTTGTTGTCAGACTGTGGTTCAAGTATTTTACATTCCAGTTTTAGACACTGACACTTTACCCTGAAATGCTTCGATATATTTTAGAAAAATTAAGCATGAAAATTATACGTAACGATAACCAACTACGACCATAATCTGTTGTTTTAATGAATGGAAGTTAAAATCGTCTATCAAAACTTTAATCATACTGAGGAGTGCAGAAGATTTCATGGTAAACAGAATGAGAAATTATTCTGAAATAGTGTTAAATGTACTCAATTTGTACATGAGTCAGTCTTAACTTCATAGGTGCAACTATGTGTGTGATCCTGGATCTGCCCTACGCCATTTGTATTTGGATCTCTGCCGCTGTAGCCATCTTCTACACGCTGATGGGAGGCCTCTACTCTGTGGCCTACACAGACGTCATACAGCTGACCCTCATATTCGTTAGTTTGGTGAGTTTCTCACTTAACACTTATCTGCACAGGAAAGGTCATTTTTCTCGTGAGGGACAAAACATCTTGTCTCTCATTAGATCATATATAAGTTTTGATGTGACTCCCTGGTATCCTGCCAAGCATCTAACCTGACCTAACCGGTCTTTACCTTAGCCAATGAAACCTTCTTTTTCTTTTCTGCAGTGGTTATGTGTCCCCTTCATCCTAATGAACCCCCATTCAGCTGACATCACCAAGTCCGCTTTCAACTTCACCTACCAGGCCCCCTGGATCGGTTCAGTGGATGGAGACACAGCATGGAGGTGGATTGATAATTTCTTGTTATTGGTAAGGACAACATTCAGTAATTTTGTAAAGTTGCTTGGTTTGTATATGTGCAGTCATTGCTGACTAATGAAGGAATCTGCATTAGGTTGCTATGTGATGCAGATTAACTTGTCGTTATTTGATGTGTGCTTGTGAAGCAGTAGTTGCTCTTAACTGGTTTTGTGGGTTGCCTCAAGGGATGCTGGACCCATTTTATTTTTTAGATTTTACTGTACATACATCCTGTAGGACACTTGATCCACCATTTTGGTTCTGCATTTTCTCACTGTGATGTGGGTGACTGAAAGCAGTAACATTATAGATCTGTGGGGGTTGCTCATACAACACATTCCCAACAATCATTATTTTAATCACAAGTAATGCATTTTTTTCAATGTAATGATACTAGCAGGCTCAAAGAAACATGTTTTTCAAAAGAACCAAACAGTAGAACTTTCCGTTCTCTTCCTTCTCAGTCTCTAGGTAATCTGGGATATCAGGCCTTCCACCAGAGGACCCTGTCAGCCTCCTCGTCATTCACAGCCAGGATCAGCTGCTTCATTGCAGCTCCCCTCCTCCTCGTATTCGGAATCCCGTCTGTCCTGATTGGAGCTGTCGCGGCATCAACAGGTACAGTGATAGAATTAAAAAGAAGAAAAACTAGTGAGACCACATTATTCATGTCACATTTTTACATTTTTGGCATCAGATTGGAACATGACCACGTACGGATCCCCGTCCCCGTACGAGCGCGGTGCAGCCAGTCAGATTCTGCCCATTGCTCTGCAGCACTTCACACCAAACTACATCTCCATCATCGGTATCGGAGCAATAGCTGCTGCAGTGATGTCATCTGTGGACTCTGCTTTGTTGTCCTCCGCCTCCATTTTCACATCCAACATCTATAAGAACATCCTGCAGACCAAGGTAAGAGGAGACCAGAGGAGAAGAAGATCAGTTTATTTTATGTTTCTGCTTCAATGTTTTTTACCCTTGCAGGCATCAGATCGAGAGCTCCAGTGGGTGATCCGTGTCACTGTGGTGTTGGTGGGCTTGGCTGGCACATCATTCACCTTCTTACAGAACAGCATCATGGTTTTATGGATCCTGGGCTCAGACATAACCTACACCATCATGTTCCCTCAACTCGTCTGCGTCCTCTTCTGTAACGTCTCCAATGGCTACGGCTCCATCATGGGCTTGTTGGTTGGAGTGCTGATGAGAGTGCTGAGTGGCGAGCCATTGATAGGGTTGCCAGTCCTTCTCCACTTCCCAGGTTGCACTCTTGAGGATGGTGTATATGTCCAGCACTCTCCTGTGAGGACAATCTGCATGTTGTCCAACCTGGTTGCCACTTTGATGTTCTCCTACCTGGCTTCACTGCTCTTCAATAAAGAAGTGATTCCTGAGAGGTGGGACGTTTATAAAGTGAAAACCCAAAAACCGACATCCAACTCGGTATCATTAAGAGACAAGGAGAAACGTGAATTTCAGAATGACACTGAAGCCATTTTGACCACAAATCTGCAGGGCTGAAAGAGAAATGGTTCAGTACGATGTCTCGTGGGGAGCTACATCATCATCGTCTCTGTTTTTGTGTGCTGTGTGCTGTACTTGATATGCCCAGGAACAAATTTGTTGTTGGGACCCACAGAGGAAACCGTTCACCATGGATTTCAAAATGGACTCTGAAATACAAGATGAGAATAATAATAAGAAAATATTGAGGTGAATAAAGTGTTGAGGTAAGTGGTGTGAAAGGTGCAAGAAAAAAAGGTGTCATAGTTATATGTGTGTTTTGTTATGTGAGCATTGTTAAGTCTGATGGCACCAGGTAGGTATGATTTCCTGTGCCATTCCATAAAACAGCGAGGTTAAATGAGTCTGTTGCTGAAGCTCCTCTTAAGCTTGTCCGGAGTTTAGTGGAGCGGGTGAGAGACATGGGAATGGGAATGGGACGGGAAGATATGTTTGAATTTCTGAAGAGACTCGGCTTTCGGCCTTATTTTTTAGGCTGGGTTAAAAAAAAATGGAAATAACGCCTGTGGTCGGGAACGGTTGCTCTGAGCCTGATTTTGTTGAAACGTTTTGCTGGGCTCCGGCAGGATTTAGTTATCTGGGAATTATAGTTACACAGAAAGTTGAACAACTGTATGCTGAAAATATTTATCCCTTCATAAAACTTCTTAAAGAAAATATGGTGAGATTGAAGAACCTGCCCATATCCTTACTCAGCAGAGTTAAGCTTATCATGATGACGTTTCTCCCTAAAATTACTTTGTGGCTATGCTTTTTGTAATCTTAAAAACAAATGATATCAGAGATATTAATAAAGCAATGTCAGATTTTATTTGGGCAGGCAGAAAGTTAAATGGAGACCCTTCAACTCCTTAGGGAACAAGGTGGGTGGATCGCCGAAAAAGCGAACATTTTATTATCGAAATTTTACAGTGAGTTGGATAGATTGGCATCATTGAAAACAGCTTGGCGTACACTACTTAAAGTGGAAATAGATCAAGAAAAATTGGATCAAATTCTGCTGCTGCCCTCCAGAATATCTATATGTAATCAATACAGAGAGATGTAATATAAAATTGTACACAATGTCTACATATCCCCATATATTTACAGCAAGTACACAAATATGGGGCAGTACACCTGTCCCAAATGCAGAATTAGTGCTGGAACCAGACTGCACTATCTTTGGGAGTGTGGTAAAATCCAATTCCTCTGGAGGGCAGTATGCACAGAAATACATACAGCTACAGGGCAACAACTGCTCCCTGATCCACTTGTATGCATACTGGGGAGTCTACCAGACTATCTGAGGATGCACTAAGACCTAGTCCAGAATATAATGGCAAAGTGGGTTGGTGATGATCCTCCTAAAGTCCAAATGTGTAAATCTCTGATATCTGATATTATAACTTTAGAGAAACTGCAGTATTGTATTGGTGGGAGAACTAATCTGTTTTTGAAAAAATTGGAAGGGCCTCTGGACCTTCTAGGAATTAGCTGTAGCCTGTTAATGAGATGATGAAGGGATTGTTCCACTCATTTGTGTCGTCACCATCTTTTGCTTTGATGTATGCTGTTTGCTATCTTATGGACCAATAATGTATGTGTATCTGTAAAAATCAATAAAAAAGATAGTTCAAAAAGATAAATTAAAACTGGACTCTGAAATGAATTCTCCAGTCTTCACTCCTTGGTGCAAATTCAGCTTTGAGCTACTATTGGTCAGGGTGACAGACCCCCCTCTGACCAGATAGTCGAAACTCCAGCTCCGTCTGTTGTTCTCTCTCTTCTCCACCTTTCCCCCCACAGGGCTGCCTGTCCTCACGTTCTCTTCTCCTGGATTCTTCTGGGCCTAACAGCTGCTGAGAACTGTGAGCTACATTTACTGCAGGCCCAAAGAACTTCTCCTCACTGCAGTGACACAAGGCCCTGCTAATATTCCAGATCAGTTAGCACCAGCAGCTAACTCCACAATCTGAGGAACATGAAGTAAGTTAGCACCGAGCTTCTATCGCTGCAGAGGAAAGAGTGACCAATTTCCTCCACCAGCTGTCTTTCATCAGACCTTAAACACTTTTATGCAGCGATGCTTGCTGTATTAGAGAGAGGGAGAGGACAGACAGACAAACCTGTCAGATGAGTTTACGCCTCAAAATCCAGCAGACCCACAGCAGAGAGGTAAGCCAACTGATAATACGTTTAAAAGAGTCGCAATAAGGCTTGCTCTACACTATACTATACTGCTGTGCTCACACTGAACTGAGCAGCTCTGTAGGTATTTCATGTATTCTGGAGCAGTTTAACAGGTGTTTTGATACAATTTACAATTTAACCCAGAGAAAATGCCCCAGATCATACATTTGAATACAATAAAAAGCTTAAAGTGTCTAAATTGATTCAATGACTCAACACAGCTTAAAAACTTATTGGATATAAATGGATGTGAATTGAGCTGCAATGTACTAGTAACTTTTAACAGATTACGATAATCAGCACCTCCAAGTCTGAGGCCATGGTTCTCGACTGGAAAAAGGCTCCCTCCGGGTTGGGGGAGAGTTCCTGCCTCAAGTGGAGGAGTTTAAGTATCTTGGGGTCTTGTTCACGAGTGAGGGAAGGATGGAACATGAGATTGACAGGCGGATCGGTGCAGCGGCCACAGTAATGCGGTCGTTGTATCGGTCTGTCGTGGTGAAGAGAGAGCTGAGCCGAAAGGCAAAGCTCTCAATTTACCGGTCAATCTACGTTCCTACCCTCACCTATGGCCATGAACTTTGGAAGAAAGGAAGACCCAGGACATGTTGGAGTGACTATGTCGCTCGGCTGGCCTGGGAACGCTTTGGGATCCTCCCAGAGGAGCTGGAGGAAGTGTCCGGGGAGACGGAAGTCTGGGCGTCCCTGCTCAGGCAGCTGCCCCCGTGATCCGGCCCCGGATAATGCAGAAGAAGTAGGATGGATGGATGGATGTACTAGTAACTATAGTTGTTACTTAAATATAGTGGAGTAAAAGTAAAACATTTGTAAATGTGTTGCATTCATTTTTGCACTTAGTGAATCGTTATACAGTATATGGACTTTGCCAGTAGGCTGTTTTTAACCCCCAAAAGTTCCTCCCAGGTGGTATCAAAAAAGAGGTTCTGGTAGATGCCAATCAGTGTTAATTTCGTTGACGAAGACTATGACGAAAAATATTCGTCAACGAACCTTTTTCACGGACGAAAACTAAATGAAAACTAAATAAAAAGTCAGATATGATGACGAAGACTGTGACGAAATATAACTGACACTTTAGTCAACGAATAAAAACGAGACGAAAATGTCAGGGTGGGACGAATGGAGAAGAGATCCAATCAGAGCGAATCTTTTGAGGGTAGGTTGACCGATGCAGATTACAGCAGAGCCACTTTAAAAAGCCGCGGCAAGCTGAACAGAGGCAGCAGCATTTACACAGAAGGAGAACAAAGACGAGTTTGCAGAACTTCGCACAGTTTTGCACGTTTTCACAAGAGTTAGGTTGTTTACATGATATTTAGTTGAACAGCTTTGGCGGATTTCAGCTGACTTCGCTCGTTAGCAAGACGCTAGCGTTAACGGTTTGCAGTGCACCCGGTCCGAGGGCAACGGCATGCCTCATGAACAACAGAAATGTCAGAGCGAGGTCCAGGAGGAAAACGAAGAACTGATACCTGGGCACACCTCACATATAACAACCAGACCGTCTGCAAACCGTGTGGAGCAAAAACACTACCAAATTGAAGCGACATTTACACACACACAGAGAGAGAGACAGACATGACATTTTCAGTTGACACAAACTGATTGATTCATTGTTATTAATTACTTATTGACTGAGATTAATTGATTGTAACTATGATTGAGTCAACCATAGTTTTGATCATAGATTGAGTCAATCATAGTTACAGTATTACCAACAGTATAGATTATAAATAATTTGTTGTAAATATAGTTTTCCTTTATTGTTATTATGTTTTATTTCCAAACCCTTGCTTTGGCAATATGTAGTGTTGCCTCATGCCAATAAAGCCATTTGAATTTAAATAAATTGGAGAGAGAGAGAGAGATTTACCACTCACTAAGACTAAAAGACTTAAGACTAGACTAAGACTAAAACTCTTAAGATATTTAGTTGAGTAAAACTAGACTAAGACTAAAAGATTTCAGATGACTAAAATATGACTAAAACTAAATGGTGTGTTATTCAAAAGACTAAGACTAAGACTAAATCAGAATTTGCTGTCAAAATTAACACTGATGCCAATGCATGACACTCCAACTTACTTCTCTTATCTAGCAAGCACATGGGCAAAACCAACATGTACACACATAAGTCCATCGGTAGACACCATGAAATGATTGGATGGGCTACCTGTTTATTTTTTTTAAACATATATTTATTGAGATTTTTATAGTCACTTAAACATGAACATTTTAACAAATGAATTAAACACATTATCCCCCAATCTGGCAAATATAACTTAAATCAAATAAAATACAATAAAGTTAAATCATTTTAAATAAAATCCCAGCAGTGTATAATTTAGAGAAAGTTTCAAATTAAACAGATTTCAAAATCACAAGTTTCCAAAAAGTCTATGTAAAGGCTCTATAGGTGAGCAAAGCTTTTTTCTTTCTTTTTTTACAATACATGCTAGTCTGTCCAAAGAGACAGGCCATATGTTCCCTTGTCCACATTCTAATAAAGTGTGTATCCACAATTCTCCACAACAATGCAATAATCCTCTCGGCTTGTAAAAAGTCCAAAGTCGATAGGCAGCAACTGTTGATGAGTTACAACAAAGTCTACAGAGTTTATTCAGGGTAAATTAAAGTTATTTATTCACCAGAAATGGGATTGTCAGCAAAACACAAACAATAAAGGCAAAGAACAGAGGGAATCTCACAGGCCAAGTAGGGGAGGGGAGGGGGGGGGGCACCCACATCCTGAAATCACATCAACTGCTGTAATATAAATATAAGTGATTGACTCTTGTTAGTTTTTTCTAGCTGAAATCCAGTCCCACTGGGAGACACAGGCAGCGAGGGAGACACAGGCAGTCACACAATGAGCCTGAACGTCCCAGGAGTGGTGGTGATGGTGTTCTTCTACCTGCTGGTCCTGGGGACCGGCATCTGGGCCTCCATGAAGTCCAAGCGGGTGAAGAAGAGCAGCCAGGCAGACCAGACAGAGGTCAGTCTGCTGGGCAACAGAGGGATCAGCCTTGCCGTGGGAGTCTTCACCATGACAGGTGAGTGTGTGATGGAGGAAGTAGTTTCCGGTAACTTCCTTATTTTTTTAAATCAAAGATAATGTCACAATAAGGCACCGTGTGGCACCCTTGAAATCCACTGTGATGCCTTTTATAGTTTTTCACGCAGTTGAAAGTTGAAGCACATTAAGAAATGTTTTTTTTACCTGTGCCGTCACAACATCCTTTCAATTTTTCTCACAATTTTTCAATCTATAACGCAGCGAACGGGACAGTGCTATCATCATCAGATTTACTTTTTCATTTATTTCTCTCTTTGGGATATGTTAACAGCATATATGTGGAAGTGTGTGTTTGTGGATGTTGCTTACACATGCTTCCTACAGCGACATTTGTTGGAGGGGGCTTCATCGTTGGCCTGGCAGAGGCGGTGTACACTCCAACCATGGGACTGACCTGGGCTGTCATTCCAGTCACAGCTGCTACGTCTTTCATCGTTGGTAGGACAGGTTTTTTGTTTTTCTCTACTTGTTGTTGTAAGCGAAACTTTGAAAATGTGATTTATTTCTGAAATTCGTAGATTGTAATCCTAGATTTGGTGTTAGATGTACCTATGCAGAATTAATAAAGACCTAAGCAAGCATAGTTTTTTTTCAGAAGTTTTTGGTATAGGTTACATTATGCATGGCTGTAAAACAGAGTAGTAGTAGAAGAAGAAGAATAGGTGGTGTGAAGGAATTTACCTCCTCATTTAATGACTGACCTTCTTCTGTTCTGTGTCTGTAAGCTTAGCAAAGCTGTGTTAATAAGACTGGAGCAAAAACAGCCCCGTGTCTGTGGAAACCAAGGTTTTGAGTAAAGCTATCAGTCTGGAGATACAGTTATCACTGAAGCAACACATCTCAGGTTCGACTGATTTTTTTGTCTGTGCACAGAATGCGTGCTTTATCCCAAAAACATACAGTATCACCAAGGTTAACCAAGCTCACTCTTCAGTAAACATGGACATCCAGCGATGGGTTAAAGAGACTACTGATCGGGAACCTCATCAGAATGGTAGTGGCTGGCACACTGTACGTGTTTCCATTATTCCCCTTGATCAAGCCTGTCAATAAACACTGCTTCTTAAGACATCAGGTCACCAGCTCTACAGAATTTCCATCGCAGGTGGTGAACCCGAAACAGAAACAGTTGATGGCTGACTGCTATTGAACCTCAAAGAAGTCACAAAACAAAACAAAAATCTGCCATGTTTTTGTGCACTATAGGAACATTCAGGAGGACGGCAATAGCGGAAACAGCTCATTCTTCTTTAGACACTAATACTAATTAACAGAGAGTTGAAGTTGCGGCCCTTCCAGTTTCCCTCGTGGGACTTTGTATGGCGGTGAACGGAGAGAGACAAATTACATTTTGATCCTGCTTGTATTGTGCAGTGAACTTAACAGATAATTTTCCAACTCAAGAAAGTTGCAGTTCGTTATAAAACTAATGAAATATAAGACTGTGAAAATACATGGTTATAAAAACTACACAGCCAGCAGTCGCGTCAGTGACGTCGTCTCGTTGGACGCTCACCAAACCACTTGAACCCTGTATTGAGTTGGCGGCCATATTGCTGTTGGTGAAGTGTGTTGAGTGAGACGATGTAGTTCTGATGTAGTTCTGCTGTGGTTCACAGAACTCGATAACAATTTAACAAACTGCGACTTTTTCTGACTTGGAAAGTCATCTTTGATATTGAGAAATATCATAGGTGTAGCTCACGGCACAACTCAAATGGAAGGGGCGTCACCTTGTCTCTATTTACTACCAAATGCACAGGGCTACATGCAGTGCCACCGATCTGTCTCCCTTTGTGTGATTCTATTATCAAGGTGGGCTCTTCTTCGCCAAGACAATGAGAGACAGAAAATATGTGACGATGATGGACCCCTTCCAGATCAAGTATGGAAATCTGATAAGTGGAGTTCTGTCTGTGGCGCTGCTGATCTCTGACATAATCTGGGTGACAGGAACTCTTATTGGTTTAGGTAAGTGCCACTGATACAGGTTTTCTCACATTCTTTTTCCATTTGCAATAATACATTCTGTACCATCTCTCAATGAGCATGTTTATCATGAACTTGCGATTCATTTGCTGGAACATGTAATTACAAGCCTGTCACTTGCAGTCTTGCTATGCACCACCAGTGCATATTCTCAGGAAAAAAACAAGCATTTTGTATTCGGGACTGAATAATCTTTTCAGGAAAATTACCTGGTGACATGCTGAAGCAGGTTTACAACGTATGCAATGCTGTGAACCTCCTGACACCTGTCAATAGATTTAATATGAGAAAAGACTTGACAGCTGTTAAATTTAACAACTTGTTAGCCTGCAAAATTTGGAGAAATGTAGTCTATGGTGCAGTATTTTACTTCTCAGTTTTACAAACTGAATCTTAATCATAAAATATTACAATACAACAAGAAGTTGAGCAGAACAATAGGTTTACAATGACCATAATCTGTTTTGAAGTGAACTGAAGATGTATTCATATTGATATGCACAGTGGATATTTAGAAAAGAACAAGGGAATCAGTCTGAAATAGTGTTCAATGTATTCAATTTGTACATGTGTCGTTGTGACTTCATAGGTGCAACTATGAGTGTGATCCTGGATCTGCCCTACACTCTTTGTATTTGGATCTCTGCTGCTGTAGCCATCGTCTACACGCTGATGGGAGGCCTCTACTCTGTGGCCTACACAGACATCATACAGCTGACCCTCATATTCGTTAGTTTGGTGAGTTCCTCACTCAACACTTCAACGTTTTTAGGCGTATATAAATCAGTTTTGTTGTTGAGTTCATTTGTACAGTAAATTTATCAGATCTCATAAAAAGTTTATGATGACTCAGTGGTATCCTGCCAAGCAAGTAACCTGACCTAACCTGTCACACTACTTTACCTTAGCCAATAAAACATTCTTTGTCTTCTCTGCAGTGGTTATGTGTCCCCTTTATCCTGACAAACCCCCATTCAGCTGACATCACCAAGACCGCTTTCAACTTCACCTACCAGGCCCCCTGGATTGGTTCAGTGGATGGAGACACAGCATGGAGGTGGATTGATAATTTCTTATTATTGGTAAGGACTACAGAGGAGGATTATTTTGTCCTGATTCCTGATTTGGCCGTGTTGCTACATATTGTAGAAGTTTTAATCACTTTGTCAGAAAACAAAGCAGCAGTGCCCGTACAACATATATACACCAATTCATGGGTTTCACATGGAAATTGAATTGGTATATCACATGGGTTTAACATATAATCACACATGGTTGACATGGACATTTGTATGGTTTAACAGCACACCAAGTAAACATAACCTGAAGCTGTGACAACGACACCTGGCTATAACATACTACCGGCTAAACCCCTGTCCTAATGGGCTGGGCTGATGCTAAAAAACTTGTGACAACTTTGCTAACATAGCCAAACATCAAACAAGTGGAACAACGAGAGACATGTAACTTAGCAAGCGAGCTAAAATGACTTACTATTCAACAGCAACTAGTCCAGTTCAGCATCTGTCTTACAGCCTTGTAGTTCCCAAACGCTTCCACCAGCCAGTCTGACATATACACTAGTTCATCCTCCTGCTTGGTCCCTCTCTCTTTTTCTTTTCTCCGCCTCCTCTGTCAATGTCCACTTTGGTCTCTTCTGGGGGTGTAACGATACACAAAAATCACGGTTAGATATGTACCTCAGTTTTGAGGTCACAGTTCGGTTCATTTTTGGTACAGTATGGGAACAAAATGCAAAACATAAATTTGCTTGCTGTGTATTCGGAACTTTTGTAAACCAACAATTTATTGAAACATTATACAAAATATGAACATAGACTTAAAAAATAGAATACTGTTGTAAAGTGCTGCCTGGTAATAAGTTAAATAAATTATTCTCAAATAAACAAAATATATATAAAATGAGCTTTCCAATGAATACAATATTCTCAAACAAAAAAAATTTATATAAATATACAAAAATATATTCCTTACAGCTTGTTAAAGGCTTTTAACAAAGCTTTTCCACAAGTAAAGTGCAGTTCCAGCATGTAGCCCTGTTCAGTTTTACTCGGCCTTCTTATTTTTTGCCAGAAAGATTAACGTGTTCACATTGACTTCACCCATGACTTGTTTGTGTGTACAGGCTTTCATTAAGAAGATACAAGGATAACAATATGCACTTTTGGTTAGGGTTAGGGTTATTGACAGTCGCATTTTTTTGGACAGGCATCGTCACAGTCACCTGCACTGTCACTGTGTGCTCCGTAGAGTTCGTTGAACAGTGGTTTACAGGTTGCAGACCCGGCATCTCTGTGTGGAATAGTGGTGTTCAAGCCATGTCAAAATGAATATACATATACATGACTCGGATCGATGAGCAGGGTGATCGGAATGTTTTTCCTGGTTAGTGGACATGGCCAAGGACTCCTTTTCGAGGCGGGATTCTCAAACCACACCTCCAGCACATCTGGGACCCTTGGCAGTTAAAATGAACACCAGTTTAAACTGTCACACCAGAAACATGTCTTTCTCCGTTGCAATATTTAACCAAGAAGCCGCAGTGTTCCCAAGCAGGAGACTTTAGCGACAAGGGAGGGTCTTCAAGCTCTGTTTTCTTGCTAGCGTTAGCCATGTTGTAAACGAGCGGGAACTCACCCGTGCACAGTCCTGTACTGAACCGAGCGTCCTGTACCGAAATGGTTCACATGTACTGTTACACCCCTAGTATCTTCACCTCTGCAAAAATTCAGTCCAAGTCCGATATTCTCCTCCAGGCCCTTCAAAGCTCCTGTGATAGCAGTGCGCTGACAAGCATATTGAGCTAACTTGTAACAACAAATGAATGTATAGAAAGAGTGGTTTTCTTTGTTTTATGTATAAGTCTCTAGGTAACCTGGGATATCAAAGCTTCCACCAGAGGACCCTGTCAGCTTCTTCGTCAGCCACTGCCAGGATCACCTGCTTTATTGCAGCTGCCCTCATCCTCATACTTGGAGTCCCTTCAATTTTGATCGGAGCAGTAGCGGCCTCAACAGGTACAGCGATATAACTGAGCATAAAAAAATAGTGAGACCATGATGATTTATGTCACATCTTTACTTTGTTGGCATCAGATTGGAACATGACCACGTACGGATCCCCGTCCCCGTACGAGCGCGGTGAAGCCAGTCAGATTCTGCCCATTGCTCTGCAGTATCTCACGCCAAACTACATCTCCATCATTGGTATCGGAGCAATAGCTGCTGCGGTGATGTCATCTACGGACTCTGCTTTATTGTCCTCCGCCTCCATCTTCACATCCAACATCTATAAGAACATCCTGAGGACCAAGGTAAGAGGAGACCAGAGAAGGACAGAATCATGTCAGTTTATTTTCTGTTTCTGCTTCAAGGTTTTTACCCCCTGCAGGCATCAGATCGAGAGCTCCATTGGGTGATTCGTGCCACCGTGGTGTTGGTGGGCTTGGCTGGCACATCACTCACCTTCTTACAGAACAGCATCATGGTTTTATGGATCCTGGGCTCAGACATAACCTACACCATCATGTTCCCTCAACTCGTCTGCGTCCTCTTCTGTAACCTCTCCAATGGCTACGGCTCCATCATGGGCTTGTTGGTTGGAGTGCTGATGAGAGTGCTGAGTGGCGAGCCATTGATAGGGTTGCCAGTCATTCTCCATTTCCCAGGTTGCACTCTTGAGGATGGCGTTTATATTCAACACGCTCCTGTAAGGACAATCTGCATGTTGTCCACAATCGTTGTCACTCTGTTGTTGTCCTATCTGGCTTCACTGCTCTTCAATAAAGGAGTGATTCCTGAGAGGTGGGACGTATTTAAAGTGAAAACCAAAAAACCAACATCCCTTCTAGTTTTAGGGAGCCACGAGACCGCCAAAAGAGATGAAAAGGAGAAAGCCGAAGTTCAAAATGAGATGGCATCAGTGTTGTTGACAGATCTGCAGGACTGAAAAAGAAATGGTTTTGTCTTTTGGAGCTATATTACCATGTGTCTGTAATTATATCAATTATTTGATCTAGACCACAAGATGCCGCAAGAAGTCATCACTTTACTATTTGTGCTTCGGTGTAATGTTCTATTTAATTGGGGATCAATACACTGAGCGTTTTGACTTATGTTACTGGTTCATGACATTAATGTTATTTTATGTGTAATCATCAAACAACCAGTAAAAGCTCAAAAAAGCTTGAAGGTAAATTAATGAACATGTGAAACTGTCTATGAATGACACAGTACAACCATCGATGCTCTGCATTCTGCAATTAGTTCTTAGGTTTGTTTTGTTACTTCATATTGAAAGGTTCATGTCTGTGCCTGATTTGGTGGTGTATACAGTATTGAAAGTTATTGCACTAATTAGGGATGTCCAGATCAGGTTTTTTTTACCCCGATCCCGATCCGAGTCCTTTAATATTTAGTATCTGCCGATACCGAGTCCCGATCCGATACTTAGCCTGAACTAATATTTTCCTGGATAATACAGCTGCATTAAGAAAAAAAGTACCTGCAACCGAGCTGTTCCATAATAGTATTTTTATTTTGTTGAAATAAAGTATATACTTTCATATGGCTCTTTCTTATTCTGCATATGGTATTACAACATCGGCGGACCACCTTCCTTGTGTTAGCAGGTGAGTGTGTGACGCTGCACTGTGACAGCAGCTCGTGTACAGCAGCTGAAGTGTGAGAGACGCAGCCCACGCTTGGTTCCTCCATATCATCCACTGCTTTTTACATATTCCTTACGTTGACACGTGAAATGACCTGGACGTGCTGCTTATGACCTACGAAACTGGTGCGCATACCGGCGCGTTGTAACTCGAAAGTGGAGTCAATAATGTAATGCAGAGATGGTCGGGCACACCGGGGATTCAAAAACTCCAGGTGACAAAGAAAACCCTGATCCTCTCCCACGGAGATAGCGGAGAATTCAGTCATCTTCTCTGTAATATTTGTGGCCATGTCGCTGTCTCGAGGATATTTCTCTTTCCTTTAGAAAGTATCCGCGAGTGTTTGCTGCTTCGGTGTTGTTGCCTGTAGCTACTCTCGAGTGAACACGTTGTATTCTCTGAGTTTTTGTTTTGTATATGCCGTATCAAATGAGTAGTAAATGCAGCTCCGTGAAACAGCCATATTGCAGATGTTTCATGTCGCCGTTGGACTACTTTCGCTTTCTAATTGAAGTTATTTCCACACTGCTGACATTTTATCCACAGGTTTGCCAGAGTAACGTTACACACGCGTCTGAGCTCTGCCACTAATTGTGCACTGACGTTAAAAAAAAATAATAATAAAAAAAAAAAATCGGGCCTGGGTCCACGTTCAAAATTGCCGATTCCGATCAGCGGAAAAATGCCCAGATCGGCCCCGATCCCGATCCTATAGATCGGATCGGGACATCCCTAGCACTAATCATGTCTGATCTATCATAATGTTTTCAAGTAAAGTTTGTTTTCTTTATTTATAGTGCACATCACCCACAGAGTTTCCACATTCTTGAGGTCAAAAAGTTGCCTTAAAGCCGGACTATGCAGCAGCAGTTTCCAGACCAGATTCCTTCGCCGTTTTCTAGCTTTGCACCAGTTTTGTGCATACGTTTTTCGCTACAGGGCTCCCCCTACAGCTTCGGCGCAGATACACTGTCGAAAAGACTTGTTGACGAGCCTCCCCCGCCCACCTAGCTGCTACTACGTTACCATGTGCATCTGTTTTCTAAGAAACCGGCCGGCTAAACACCGAGTCATGTCTGGCACTTAGTGCACTTAGTGCTCTATGTTCAGCCGGACATATTGCAAGATACAGGCGACAAATCATGCGACATTCAAAGACCGAGCTAGATATCTAAATACCAACAAGAACCTGGATTCAGAACGCAAACAAACGTGTTTGGTAGCAAGTGAGCGCACGCTAAACACCCGCTAACTATCGAGCGCGCCATCAAGAAACCAAGCTAAACACATGCAGGGCTCACAATAAAACAGTCAAGCAATAACGTTGTTCAAAAGACTATCAAGTCACGTTGCAAAGACAAAGTTCATCCACTCACAATTTCAACAGCAACACGGCCAAGTCGGCGCCTGTTTTGGACTCTTCAAAAGCTCGTCCTATGTTTACTCGTGTCTGGTCTCTTTTTTTGTCAAGCTCCTTTTTCTTCTTCTTCTGTTCCTCCGACTGTGGCTTCCTGGGTCTCTTTTTAGTTGACTGATACATGAGGAATACAACAATTGCCTTGCAACTGGCAGTTTATATCTACCCGGTTCCATGTTTGGGGGTGTGTTTGCCGTAAAGCAGTTTCGGAACTACAATCTGACAACATTTTCGAGGGGCGGCGGGATACTTCCGCCGGCTCACTTCCAGATTGACTTCGGACCGGTGGCAGCAAGTTGCATGTTCCGTTTCTCCGCCCAGAAGCGCTAGGGGGAGTCGTAGCAATGACCAAACGACCCAGAAAGTGTCAAAGAACATTCAGAATGACTTTCAGCCTGCATAGTTAGGGTAATTTTTGCTAATATTGTTGCATAGTGCCCCTTTAATTACCAAATGAACTTGCGTTTCTACAGCGCTTTCCCAGTCTACAGATCGCTGAAAGCGGTTTTACAACACTAGTCACATTCAAGGCCATGCAAGGTGCCAACTGCTCATCAGGAGCAATTAAGGGTTCAGTATCTTGCTCAAGGACACTTCGACATGCAGCTGGGGGAGCTAGGGATTCGAACCAGTCCAATTACTAGACAACCCACTTTACCTCTTGAGCTACAGCCGAGGAGATGCCAGCCATCACGCCTGAACTTTCTTCATCAAGATCCCTGCATTATTTCCTCAGAGATGAGCAAAACTGTCAAAAACAAATCAGTCTTTCTGTCCAGATTGGCAGCAAACATTAATGGGGTCTATTCTGGGCGGGGAGCCATCCTTCATCCGAGTTCCACCGAAATCCGTTTGGTAAGTTTTGTGTTACCCTGCTGACAAACCAACATATCAGCTCCTTGGGTAAACGTGAGAATTGAATAAATGAAACAAAAACACATTCAGGTTATTGTGTTTATGTGGGGACATTACCTGGTTCGGCCTCATGGTGGCAGTAGCGCTGCGTAGAGTTGAAGTTTTGACCACTTCATTGGAAACAAGGAAGCGCCTGTACGGCAGCAGAATGACTGTCAACTGCGAGAAGTAGCCGTCCGTTGACTGTCTTTACAGTGGCGTGTAAGGTGAGACGACGCAGAGCAATTTACACATCGCACTTTCACGCACCGAACCATTCAAATGTGTAGACGTCCCTGAATTGAACGTAATGGGAGTTCGCCAGAGTAAGAGCAGGTGAGGTTAGCATAGTAACGTCGCTAGCTCCGTTAGCTGTAGGCGCAAACCGTTAACGTGTTCGTTGAAGACCGTTTAGAATGTTCAATGTCAATGACGTCTTCGAGTTATGACGTCTGCTACCTAGCAACGCCGATTCTGCTGCGCTGGGGGTTAGCAGCATAGCGATGCAAGCTAACATTCCTTAATCAAAAACCTCAAATGCACACTCGAGTTAATGATACTAGTGTGGCCGAAATTAAAATGAAACACGGCATTTGACGTAAAGTGGTCTCAGCGTGGGGTGGAGGTGGCCTAAAATATCACTTTTTATGATATGATGTTTCATACATCGGTGTATGGATTATTTAAACGGAGAATAATTCAATGAAAGATCAGTAAACCTACATTTAGGTGGAAATAGTTGTCGTTTACAATGGACCCATAAGTTACTTCTTGTACAGTAAGCTCATGGTCTTTGCTATTATCAGTGAACTTGATGTCCTCCCTAGTCAAAAAGTCCTTCAGGAATCCTATAAGAAGAATGTTTGGTCAGTCCTACTGGAAATCTGCTCTTATTTTACTGGCTCTAATATTATTCCAACAAAAGGAATTCTTTATGAAGAGGTTTGGGTTGTTATAGGATTTCAACTAACCTATTGGAAATGAGTCTTTTCTGATTCCAATAAAATCCCTTTGAAGACTTTATATCCCCTTTGACAGAAAAAAAAAATGCTTGGACCTTGTAAGATTTTCACAGTCCTATAGTATATTTTAACCTTTGGGTCTTATTTCTTATTCTAAATCTTACTTCACTATGAACAATTCTTGGAAAATCATATCAGAATCCTGATTGAAGTGTGTGTGTGTGTGTGTACCTCACAGAGTAGAACTGATTGCAAACTATATGTGTTTTATATTAACAGGCTGCTGTCGTTCATTTTAGATTTGAGCAAAATGTCATGTTGTTCAGGATTTTTTTATAATTGTTTGTTGCATTATTTCATATTGTAAGCTTTATGCATATTGCACCTCAACAAGCTTAAACGAGACACATGGGATGGGTTAAGCCTCAAAATTATTGGTTCGTACAATATCTATAATGCAACTACATAAGAAGGGAGACAAAGAAGATTTCGAATTAAAGTTTTAAAAAAACCATAAAACATTTACTGGATAGGGAATTCAGCAAGATCTCTTCTATGAATAAGAGCTTGAACTGATGTGTCTGATTTTGTATGAATTGCTCTCCAGCAGCTTCTTCACTAATTAATTTATATTTACTCATTCATCTGAACAGCTGACTAGCTCCATTGCAGAAATGGAGGCTGGAGGAGGGAGAGTATGGATGTGCAGGAAGCAGCAGCAGAACCAAGCTTTTCCGGATACAAACAGACTTCCACAAAGCCGGTTTGGACTTTGCTGGAGGACGCAGCCCAAATGAAAACTGAAGGAAATGCTTTCTACCGAGAGAAGAACATTCGCTCAGCCATCGGGCGTTATCACCGGGCTCTGCTGGTCCTCCGAGGCCTCGACTCTGAAGTGATGACATCAATGAAAGGATTTGGACATGAGATGCCTGCACTCACACCTGAACAGGAGGCTGCACTGAGAAACACACAAGTGGATTGCTACAACAACTTAGCTGGTAGATAAAATATCACAACCATGCAAATCTAGGGGTGAAAAGAGAACTAGGTTTGAATGTTTGCATCAGAGAGTCTGTTAAAATCTATTCAAGTGGTAGCTCTTCAGAAAAACATTCAGAGTTAAGTAGTTTCATGAAGTCACTAATTTTATGTTGAGCCCTTAGCATAATCATTTCAATGTGAACATTTCCTACCAACAAATCCCTCTGCAAGTCAGTGATGCTCCACTGAGGTGACTTCTTTTATAAGAGAGTCTTTACATTGATTGTTTTAAAATTGAAACTGACAGCTGGATACAGCATGCACCATATTTTGTATTATATATGTACATATATATTTCTTTCAGCCTGTTTGCTGCAGAAACAGAGTGTTGACTATGCTCGTGTGCGGGAATACAGCCTGCGGGTACTGCAGTGGCGACCGGGTGATGTCAAAGCACTGTACAGGGCTGGAGTAGCCACTCTGGAGATGGGAGATGCACAGACTGCCAAACAGTATCTCACCCAGGCCTGCAGTGTGCAGCCTAATGGTAAGAAAAGAGCCGGCACAGCAGGCTTATGCAGTCGTCCCCGTATGAGTAGTTATTTATTTTAAAAAATCTCCAATGGTGGTCCAGTACCACCTCTGCACTGGTCATGTAGCTTCCGTCTAGGAATGCCATGGTGGGGAAATTTTATAAACTCCCAACAACTGCGGTGTTACTTATTATCACAGGACATTTCACCAGAAATGAGACTTATCAGTGTTGGTCAATATTTATAGAGCGCTATACTGAGTGTCTGCTAATGCAAACCAAACATTTCCAGCTGCTGCAGCTTCACATTCAAAGCATTTATCTGATGAAACGCTTCAGCACTTACCACTATCATTCATCTAAAACGCATCTACAAAACAAGACAGCAGATCAGGATTAAATCAGGTTCCTGAATTATCCTTTTTTTTTTATATACTGATTTTATGAAATTTGTTTTGACAAAAGATAACATTATACATACATGTGGAGAGCCCCTCTCTGGGTGTAACATATTGTTTGTTCAAGCATGCCTCCAAGGAGCTAATCAGTAATCTAATCGGTCCATGGTTAAACACTGTGTACCACTCGTAACATCAACTATTGCTGCAAGCTTATGTTGGTCCTCTGTAAATGTCTACATAAGATGCATGCAGCCACAGCACAGGAGTAGGTGTAAGTGTTAGGTGGCGCTCAAAGCGAAATACAAAGTCAGTGTAGTTACTAGTCTCTAGAAAATAGAGTTTGATGAGAAGATCAATAAGACTCTCATGTATCTATTGAATCTTAAGCTTCAGCCAGTCAGCTTATCTTAGTGTAAAGACTGGTGAAGGCTCTGTCCAGAGATAAAAATCTGCCTAGCAGCACCTCCAAAAATAACAAATTATCAAGTTCATCTAGTCACAGATTAAACAAGCAAGATACAACTTCAATATGTCACATATTAAAGGTCATTCAGATAAAATATTCAACACTCTGCAAATTCAGAGCCTACAAAGACAAAATTGCAATCTATTTTCCTATTTCATGGACTGACTACATTTGTTTACAAGGCTAATTTAGACAGAAAGTTGTTGGTTCTGTCACAGATTGCTGAATATTTCTGAATAAATCAGTTCTAAATATAACTAATATTTCTAGAATCACTCTGTGGAGTCTCTCCTAGCCTGCTCCTGTTTATTTGAACACCTGTGGGATAAAGGAAAGTATGCTGTCTCAAAACAAACATTTCATCTTTCCATTGCAGATGCCAATGTGAGGAAGCACCTGCAGAGGGCCGAGGAGAAACTGAATCGGGAGTTACAAAAAGAGAGGGCGATGTACCGAGGCATGTTTTCCTCCAGCCTGAAGAGCAGCTCCGGAGGAGGGATTAACCAAACCAGTCGAGCTGGTGAAGGAGTTTAACCTGCTAGCTCAAGGAGCCAATCATGGCCTGAGACAGACTGGTGAACTGATTACAAACCAACTGAAGAATGTTCACACATCTTGAATCACTTATCATGTTAGTGTATCTCCTTTAGGTGTTAAAAAGGTGAGTTTAGGAACGTAGGAATGGTACATCTTAGCGATTACTGGAATGCAGTCAGTATGAGAGAAAAGATGTCGCTACTGAAAATAGAAAGGAGACGACTTAGTTTCCTAGCAACACGGAAACAAAGTTGATTTTTAGTCCAAAAGAGCAAGAGTCTGGGTATTTCACAAAATGCTTGTGGAGGCTCAAGTGAGACTCTCTGTGCACTACCCGAAGTTGTGATTATGTCTTCATGATTGCAGTTGTCTGGTCAGTGTTGTGAATGTTTCCTTTTTGAGTTTTCAATTAAAATATTTTTTCAGTAATAACGCTCAAGATGTCTTTTTTCAACTCATCTGATTATAAAATTATACATTGTAGGTATTAAAGGCACAGCACAGGTTTAGTCATAAGTTTCTTTTATTAATCGTAAGCCATGAGAAGCCACATTTTGTCTCAAATATCTCATCAATATTTTAATCATTTAATATTTATTTGAAAGTCCTGAGCACAATATCAAGTTAAAGAGTATTTGCTTGGTTTTGGTCATTATCTGGCCAATATGATTGTACTTTAGTGGCAATATTGCCCATAAACAAAGAGGAATATCACATTCTCACAATAGCTATTATCACTGAACAAGTCACAGAGCAGCATGCAGAAGGGGAGTGTACACATACACATTCATACTCATGGTTATAGGAGGATTCAACCATTATATAATGAAGCTGATTGTAGCTTGAGTTCATATTTACTATCTTTGAACCAGGCTGCTTTCAGCCACAAATGGACCTCAGAATAGTTTCCCTGTCGACATGTAAAATACTTTGAAACAGCATTCACACTTTGAAACACCCCACTGAAACCCACACTAATGGAAGTTATTGAGCTGTTTTAGTTATTTGCAGCTCCTCAAAGGAATTACTCATCCCATAAATTAAGCTGTCACCTATGTTTTTGTAACTGACAATTCTCTGTGGGCTGTGCTGCATCCATCAGTACTCCCTATTACTAATTTAGGATGCACAATGGAAAGTCTTTGGGAGAGACGGTGCAATAGTGTGGGTATACAAAGCTCTCTGATTATGCTTCAGAACCTGTTGGGGAGAATTTTTACGTACATTTTTTAGATTTGAGGGGCTTAAAAAAGTGTTAATGTCTTAAAAATGTACAAAAACATCACTTGAATGAAGATCACAAGCCAAAAACAAAAGATAATAGTTAACAGGCTTTATGTGCCTGAGAGGATCTTCTATCAAACTGGTAGTGGATGAAAGGACTGTCAGATCTTATGGCCAGTAATATCAAACCAGTGTATCTGTCTAATCAATCACACATCATTGAAAAATGATGGCACTTCCGTTAACACGAATTATAATGGTGCATTCCATTTAATCTGGTCGTAAGTCAGAATTTCTGAATTCCCAGTCGACAATAAGAACGCGCCCTGAAGTCGGATCTGTCTCAGAAAGTCGGATGCAACTCACCAGCCATGACCTTAAAAATCTGTGGACTTCGTTGTTTATATGCACAAAATACCTCGTAATGCAATGTTTTCAACTGTTACTGCGAACAATGGTGTCTAGAACTGGTTTTCCAACTTGTACTGGAATGCTGTCTCCTGAAAACTCCCGTCATTCCCAAATCATTCCCAGCTGCGGCTTCCCATTCCCGAGTGAAATGGAACATACCATAATACCAATTATCACTGGTGTTTTGAGCATAACACATGGAAAATACTGTTAGTCTGATGGTCTTTTATTGTACAAGTGTCACTTCTTAGATGGCTTCCGTTTGAGACTCAGGGACCTCATGGAGCCAAACACTCTCCTCCCCAAGTCCCTCAGTGATCGAGAGCGCTGGAGGGGCATCCGTGGAGGAGGGGATGGAGAAAAAGAAGGGGAGGAGAGAGGGGAGAGGGAATGGCAGCTGCCCTCCAGGCTCTGAGAACGAGAGAGGTTAAAGAGGCTAGCAGTGGAGGACAGCCGCTTGTCTTCCTCCTTTGCTCTCAGCAATCTGACCCCTTCCTCTTTGCTGATGTACATGCCACCTTGCCCCACATCTAATGAGGAGACCCAGTGTGCCCTCTTTGAGGGCTCCTCGCTGTTGTTACGAGGCACCAGCAAGCCTTGGGACTCACTCCTGAACAAGGCCCTTCTGGAAAGCCTGAGGCTCGAACTGCGTCTCTCTCCTTCTTCCTTGCCCCTCTTCTTTGAGAAGACGGGGGAGTTCTCTACTTTTGGTTTCTTGTCATTGCTGCTGGATGAAGACTTCAACCTTCGATGCTCCCTCCTCCAGCTTCCAATGCTGTTCCTCCTCCAACCGTAGCCATACTCAGCTCTGTCCATCTCCTCCTTTTCACTTTCAGACTCTTTCCCCCAGAAGCGTCCTTCAAAGCCCCTCCATCGTTTGTTGGTCTTCCGGGGTGTCTGGGCTGCTGATCGATCCTGCTCCTCACACCAATCTGAGCCATAGTCCTCTCTCTTGGCATAGCTGCTTACTGTGGCTGCCCTTACCAACTTGTGGGAGGCGTGCTTTCCTCTATAAAGCCCGTCCCCCTCTGCCCTCTTCCATCCCCCATTTCCACCCCCACTTTGCCGAAGTGATCCACCTCTTGGTTGGATACCACCATGCTCCAGAGGAGAGCTCCTTGTAGTGGTGCGAGGCAGGGAGCATTGGAAAGGGGCATCCCGTCGGAAAACAGAAAGTGGGGTGGCACCCAGAGGGGACGGCTGCAGAGGCCGCGGAGGGGAACGGCCCCTGGGGGTGGGGCGGGAGGCAGGGGAGGAGGCCGTGGAGGAAGGAAGGTCAGATGGGGAAGGGATCTGCTGGTAGTGGTAGTGTGAGGAGTAGTGGGGAGGAGGAATGTGGATGGACTGATAGGGGTGTATGGGGCTGCTGGAGTGTGAGAGAGGAGGGGTGAGGCTGGACTGAGACTGTGGAGAATGGGTGACACTGAGTGACAGCTGTATTGGTCTCTGGGGATTCAGATCGGTCAGTCGAGTACAGTCATGTGACTGATCAGTCTGGGCTGTCAGGTGAGTTTTAGTATGACCTCTCACCTCGCCTGCATTATCTGTCTGGAAGCAGTCAATATCCAGTTCCACGCCTTGTTCCATCAGTCCAACCACAACAGCCCTAGAGAGGCCGGAGAGGCGGGAGATCTCCCCTACCATTGGGGAGTCTTCGCTTAGCTTGGGACTAGAGCTGGACTCTTGGATCAGGCTGCTGCGCTGAGACCCAGGAGCTGATCCACAGTTTGTACCGAACACTGATGGTCCAGTCTCAGGTGGAGCACCACTGCTCCAGTCTAATGAGCGACAGAAGGCAGATGACCCAAATCCTGGACTGGGTCCAGACCCTGAGGTGACCTCCAGGGAACTGCGGTGGCTCAGGCTAGTTGGACATGTTGAAATGCGAGGGCGAGTCCTAACTGCTGGGGTGGGTGTAGCAGTGGAGAGGGATGTAGCAGAGGCCGTGGAAGCTGGAGCAAAGTCGCTCCTCAAAGCTCCACAACTGACGTTTTTGGGATTGTTCACTAAACCCTGGCTAGAGTTTAACCCAGGAGTCAGATTCAAGTTGAGGTTGAGATGCAGATTTATGTTCAAGTCCTCTCCGGTTGCTGAAGGAAGGTTCCCCAGGTTGATCGAATTCCGAGTGGCTTTTTTCCCAGTAGTGCTGAGGCTGACTCTGGCAGAGTTTCCCAGCAGTGACTTGCAGGGAGTGACACTAAGTGCACTGCGGCTTTCAAAGGCAGAAAGGGACTGGGTGGAACCATGACTTTTGCCCGGGGTACAAAGGCCTCTGCGTGTGACTGGACCAGGTGTGGCAGCTGAAGTGAGATCAGAGGTGGAGGAGGTCACTCGACTGTGGTACTGGCGAGCCAGTCGAGAGATGTACTGCTCAAGCTGGGTAAAGGAAGCTGGGGTGGGGGGCTGTTGAGGCTGGACAGGGAAAAGTGGATCAGTGTTGGTTTCTTGCTGGTCATCTAGTTGGGGTCCTTCAGGGCTCGAGGAGGCTGAGTGTTCCTGGCTCTGGGAGGTAAAAAGGGGGCTCTGGAGGGCAACGGCATGCAGCGGGCTGGGGTAGGGGTACACCTCTTTGGTCCGACGGGACACCAGGTCTGTGCAGTAGCGAGGGTCCAGCTGGGGTTTTGGATGGAGGGAGGAGGGCGAAGAAGAGGAAGTTTGGTCAAGAAGCGGGAGGAGGGAAGTAATCAGAGATTCACCGAGCCCTGAGCAGAGGTCAGACAGAAAGCTCAGACCAGTTGCTTCAAGGTCACTTTGGACTAGAAGAGACAAGAGAAGAAAACATTCAGACAAAACAGCTTTTAGATTATCTGTACCTAAATATATTCATCTGCACTGATGTTTATAGTCAGGATAGTGCTTCGAACCAGCTTCATCCGACTGCTGCAAAATTAATATTTACAGGGATTTACACGACATGGATCTCGGCTCACCTGACACTGGTGTCCCCTCTGTTGGTTCACCATCTTCCTGTCTGCTCTGCAGTGCAGGCTGCTGCTGCTGCTGCTGCTGCTGCTGCACTGCACCTTCTGACCACAGGATGTCAGTGTGGTCAGCCGACAGAGGAACCTGTTCCCATAGCTTCAGGGGTCTGGCTGGTGGCGCAGATCCACCCTGTACAGCATCACTGGACACAGAGTAGCAAGAGTCCGAGAGAGAGCTCCCGCTCACTGAATAGAAACCTTGAAAAGAGAGGGAAAGAAATTCAGTGTGACCATGTGTTTTATTGCTAGCATTTAAGTAACAGTACCCAACAGTTGCTCTATTTAGGGGCACAAATAACAAAAAATATGTTATCGGTTTTCTTTTTATCCTTTTGTGGACTGCTAAGATGTCCTTTATTTTGTTAAAATTAACAAAATAAAGGACATAATATTGTCACAATATTGGAAGTTCGTCCTCAATTAAATTGAGGACCTAAGGACAGAGGAAATTGAGAGGACAGAGGAAATTGAGGACCTAAGGACAGAGGATGTCATACTATTCAGATTGTAAAGCCCACTGAGGCAATGTGATAGTGATTTTGAGCCAGATAATCAACATTGATTTGCAACTGATGTTTGAAATAATTGAAATGGTTTATGAAGCATTACGTTGTTGCTGTTGTTAACAGTAAAATAACTATTCACAAAAGTTTAATTAATTTTTTTTACACTTAAAACTTGAAATAATGAATGCACTTGCAAATGAAGTAGTAGTACAAAATGTAAACCATACTTCCTTTTTCATTTTTACTTAAGATTTCATGAAAAACATGATGAACCAAAACATTGACAAAGCGGAAGACAATTAGAAAAATAATATTAATTAAAAAAAATAAGATTAAGAAGAGAATAAGGTTGAGCTGAGAAGTTCAACCTAAAAATTCTGTATAATGTCTTTCAGGTTTTTGGATCACCTCTACAAGAAAGTACAGAAATGTATAAAAGAAGGCGTGCATGAGTGTGTAGCAGAGAGAGGAATGCCTGAGTTGGGTGTAGAACCAGAAACCGGAGTTACAACGTGACTGGATAAGAGTTTGGCAACAAAGGCTGAAAGGTTGACAGTGAGAGAAAAGTGAGCGAGTCAGAGCCAAGTCACACAGTGCAGGCAAACAAAAGCAAAAAGAGTACGGTTAATGTTTAATGGACCTTCTCAAACACAAGCTGAGCTGTAGTTTTTATCAGAAGGTGACAAACTGTGTTGGTCACTGTTCAGGTCAGTGCTGTGACCGCTGAAGTGTTCAGGTGTGTGTGTGTGTGTGTTTACCTGAACTAGGTCGGGAGTCACTGTCCAGATGGACTGTACCACCGGAGTCTGGTGTTGGGGGAGAGAGCAGGTCAGACGGGGCGTCCCAGGACAGAGTAGACCAGCGTGAGTTACTCCCCCTGCCAGATGAGGAGTGGACCGTGCCATCCCCTGAATTGCTGCCACAGTCCTCTGGGCTGGTCTGACAGTGTGATGCCACGATATCTGACGGGGACGGAGCCTGAAGACAAAACACGTGACAGGTTAGACCTGAGAAGTGTTGACTAAATCAGGTACTATCATCTTTGACCAAAATTTCAAAATAATGTGACGTGGACTAAAACATACTAAAGTCTATATCATAATTTTTGGTCTTTCTTTGGTGCTTTTGTGCCTTTCTTTGACAGAACAGCTATTAACTAATTTTCCTCGGTGAGTACGTCTCACGATATGGAAAATGTGCGCACAACCCCAAATAAAAGTCATGAAAGTTAATCCACCAGGAGTCAATGGATGGCCAGAGAAGGATTAAGGCAGTGTTTATCCTCTCCCCCTCACACACAACTACCTCTTACAATGTGACCAAAATTACAAACTAAACCGTCTCCATGACTACTAGCCAATTACTCCTGGTCAGGACATCAAGTAAACAGACCTAAGCTTGATTCTCTTCTCTCATTGTAGTATGGTCTTGTATGCTGCTTCCTTTTCTAAGCTTATCTTCTCTAATTTATTATTGTACATTATTTAATCACTCGCACATCTTGCCCAGAACATTTATTTGGACAACATAAACATGATAAGACTCAATGATCCCACTTTGATTCCACCAGCAGTTAATAAGCTGGTATACTGATTTATTGTCCAACAGTCTATGGTGGTCTGTGTACTTACATAAGAGAAAAAAACGAAGAAAAATTGCAACTGAAACCGACAATAAGCAATGAGGGAAGATTTAATCATATCTCTTACTTCAATGAAAGTACCATCGAAACAATGAAACAACTCCCTCTTTTAAAATATTTCTTAAGTTACTGTTCTGAGTAACAAAAGTAAAAGTGCTATAATATATTATATATGACATTATCAGATTGGTAGTGATGCAACAACAAACAGTAAAATATTCCAACACTCTAATTACATGTCTGTCCTCCTCGGGCTCATGCAGTAAAAGAGACATTTTCCGGTATCCCTGTCCACCTTATCCAGTCAGGACAGAGAACTCCATAAATAGGCGGTCCTGTCTGCTCGTGTAAAATGACGACAGCGCTTCACAGCAGCTTTACTTTAAATGAAACCATGTGAGAAGTTTGTAGGGACCCAATGATAAGACAGGGGAATTTAAAGGTGAAAATTCAGACAATATCAAATCAACGCCGTCGTGAAAAGTTTCGTAGTCCTCGAAACATTTCATTGCAGCATTCTCGACAATATTTGACGTAGATGGGGGGAAAAAAGCATATAATAAAATGACTCTATTGCTCTTCTGTCATAAAATGGCCAGGAGCCCAGCGATCCCCCAAAAAGATGTTTTTTGGACCCTTTTTTAAGCTGAAAACTTCACTGTGGCTGCTAAGTATTAGCGTGGACCTTGTCTGAAGTGAGTGCACAATCCTGACACCGTGTTTCAGGTGTAATCAACATCTTTTCAAACCAACTTCCAACAAGATCATTTTCATTTTTGGGTGAACTTACCCTTCAATCTTTAACAAAAATGTTCTTTGTAGGTTGGAAATCACATCCTTTTAATGTCAAACCTGAATCTGCAAAGTACCTTGCAACTAACTATGGTTATATTCTAGCAGAAATAGAAAGTATTTGAAGTATAAGTACCTTAAAATTATACTTGGGTGTTGTATTTAATTACCTTCCACCACTGACAATAAGCTCATGGATTTAACCACCCAGCTCCATGGCCTTACATGCCTTCGAGCAGAGACAATGAGATGTGTGTGAAATGACACATTGGGTTGTATGCAACCATGATATCATTTACCAGAAACACGCTCCGATGTCATGACGTCACACCGCTTACCGGAATGAGCCCCCCCCCCCCCACACACACACACACACAGACACAACAGCAACAATAGCAATCGCCCCGTCAAGTTAGCAAAGTGCCTCCATTTCCTAGATTAGTGAGAGCTTGGTCGAGTGAGCCCCCTCCTCCAAATCCCCAACCCACCCCTCCAGGACGGCAGCCAAGAGGAGCCCGCTGCATTAGACTGATCGAGCCCAGACAACAGAAACACTGTGAGTGGCACTGATCAATCCTCTTGTTACTGAGGAAACAATACAGGTAGTGAGTCACTGCTGGGGCGACAGGAGGGAGAGGAGGACGGGGGGGTTCAGAGGATAATGGGAGAAGACAGATGACGTAACAAAGAGAAGCCGGAGAGGGGGGAGAGGAAGGAAGACGAGAGGGGAGAAAGAGTTTCAGACTTTGACCTGTCTTAGGCTTATCTCCTCTCTCCTTCTGCTCACTCCTGTCCCCCTGTTTTTTCTTTTTCTTTGCCTCCCAGTGAATCCAGAGTGAGTCGTGGCTGAGTGGGTGACCAGAAAAACCAGTGAGTGCGAGGGACAAAAAAAGAGACAGAGACTGAGAAATAAGAGAGTGAGTCACCGAGTGAGTGAAGGCGGTGAAGGGAGGGTGAGGCTGGGAGGGGGGACGGGGGGGTGCGAGTGGTTGCCGGGCGAGAGAGAAGGGCATCCTGAAGGACCCCCACCTCCCCCACACCCCTGACAAATAATCCCCCCTCCCCTCCCCTCCCACACTTCTATAATATCCTTCGAGCCAGCCGCCCCGTACTCACCATAGCTACAGCTGCTCGCTCTCTAACTCTCGCTCGCCTCGCCTCCCACACAGAACCACAACAGCACAACGGGCCCGGCGAAATATTTAACTCATCCTCAGCCTGAACGCACACAATCCAGTCTGACTCTCGCACTCTCACATACGTTTCGGTTGTCTGCTCGGCTGCTAAATCCCACTCACTGAAAGGGCCTCAACTTTAAGTTTTTTGGCATGAATCAACCCTCCATCTCTCTCTTCTTTTTTTCTCACACAAACCTCCACTCCTCCAGGATATAATGCAGTGCACATAACAGGATATAATGTTACACAGAGACCAGTGCATGATCAAATCATAGGGGGTGGGGGTCTGCCAGGAGCTCTGTAATACGATATTCCTTCATGGGAGGGGAGCAGCCCCTCTGGAACAATATGAGGACAATGTATGGGTCGATTGGATGATAATGCTGCAGTGATCGCAGCTGTAAGTGCATTATGTCATTACAGCGGTTGCCATGTTGAGACGGAATAATTTGGTCAAACAGTGTAGGACGGAGCGAGCGTTTGCCGAGTATTTATTGTTTCATGCATTATTAATGCGGTATTGAAATTATAAGACAGCCCACGTCTTGCGTCTTCATCCTCGCAGGCGACAGGAGGGATGTGCTGGAGCTTTTTCTCAAACATCCAGGTAAAGTATCAGCATTGCAGACTGAGTCCAGAAAGATCCCGAGGCCAAGAACCCAGAGACAAAAGCAGTCTCACTCCACAAGTCAGGGTAATGGCTCTCTGTGTAAGATGATGCCCTCCGATGCTAAACCTAATTTCAAGACAGGCTGCCTTCAGTGAGAGCACACACAGCACTGCAGACAGTGCACAGACACGTGCACGTACTGTTTATTATGGCTGCAAATGCAATTCTTGTATTATTAATACGCCTGCTGATTATTTTCCCGTAGAGCTGCAACCATCAGTCAGTCGAAAGGAAATTAGTTGCCAACTATTTTGACAATCTATTAATCGTTTTTTTTTCTCGCAGAAACACGTGAACACGAGCTGGTTCCAGCCTCTTAAAATGTAAATATTTGCTGCTTTTCTTTGTCATTGATAAATTGACTGTTGGTTCGGACATAAGAAGCTGTTTGAAGAGTTAGCTTATGTCACAATTATGAAATTAGGTCCCTGAAGGAAAGCTGATCCACAAATCAAGCAGAAAAAAACAAACACAGGCAGGGGCAAATCCACAAAGGAACCAAAGAGAAACACAAAACTAAGTAAAAAGGTACAAACAAGAGATGCACAGGCAACACTGACAGGAATGTGAGGAACACTGGAGACACGGGATGATGTGAAGTAGCAAAGCAGACGAACTGAAGAGAGAGGGAGAATAACACCTGCTTAAAGAACTAAACTGACAAGGGGGTAAGGCACCATACTGCGCACCACTGCTACCTTAAAATGAATGCTCTATGTGCTAATGAGTCACTAATTTAGGTTTCAGATGTTGGTGCTTTTTATGTTTTTTTTATAATCCAAACTTTTTACTAAAGTGAGCATGAGAAATAAAAAAGATTTAGAGTTTGTTGGCATCATAACGGCGTATAACATAACGGTGATGAACGCCTGTCGGAGGAGAATCGCCACTTCTTGTCCTTGATGTGCTTCCTTCAGCGAGCAGCGTTGTATCCTCGAAACGCTGAATAGTGGCAATCATGACTTCACCAGTTCGGGCCTTGACACCCATTCTGATAACTGTGAAAAGACTCAAATGTTGCAGAGAGAGAAAGAACTCCAAGTTTTCTTCCAGTTTGCATATAATACATGCAGAGGACTTCATTTGGAAATCAAAGCCGGTGCTATTTGCATTCCCAAAACTGAATTATTAATGCTATTCAAACATATTTATGCAAATTAAATGTGTTTCCTTTTCCACAAAGAGTGCTGAAGAAGCATTGATTGGATTTTGTAAAATACTTTTTTTTTTTTTTTAAACCTGCGAGCTTCACAAACGCATCACACGGCCGAGAAGATAAAAAGAGTGATTTTTTAAATTGCATTGTTCCGCCACAGATGACGCCGCGCAGCCATCATAATCCCGACCTGCCTAATATGGATTTGCACAGTGATAACCTCCTCTGCCCTCTCGCCGCTATTACAGAGAGAAGAGGTGAATCACATTGAGAGTTTAATTCCTAAATAAAAAAAAGAATAAAAAAAAAAAAAAAAGCTTGTGTTAAAGTGGAGCGCATTATGTTATGAGTCATCTAATCCTCGGCTGACAAAATAGTTGTGTTTCTAAAAGCAAAGCAGGCTTTGTGTGTGTGTTTTTTTAAAGGGTACAGAAATGAATGAGTTTGGGGGTGAAACGTTTTACAGTAAGCATTACTCCTCCACCTTTATGATGGTAAATAAACAGCAGGTGCTCCGTCGACTCTCTCCTCCTTGTTCTCTGTCCAGGTGCTGCAGTATTATAGTCGTCCTTTGCATCAAGGACAGTTTGTCTCCAGTTATGATACAGAGCTGGAAAATATGTCAATATCAGCCTATATCATTATAGAGATATGAGACTATGTGTCGCCTTAGATTGTGGACGTAGTTCTGTCATGATATGGCGCAAGTGTCGTCTTTTCCTGGTTTTAAAGGCTGAATTACAGTAAAATGTTGCAATTTTCTGAAATTACCAAACTGTTCTACTTGTTCTAGCTTGTGTCTTTACCCTTGTACTCATTCTATCTACATTACTGATTTTCTAGTGAAGGAACCAACAATCATCTCTACAATACTGTCACAATATCGATATTTACGATATTGATACATATTTTGTCACTCATTCATAAAGTGCTTTTTGGGGAGATCACAAAACTGAAAATGTAAAAAATGTAACGCAATACAGCCCAAAGACAGTACAGTAGTATTTTAAAAGATGCAATATGTAACAATTTTTGAATTCACAATGAAAAAATAAAATAAGGGGCAGCATATCACCGAGTAACCGTTAACTGCTGCTAACTGTTACTGCCATTAGCGAGTTAACTATGCAGCTAGCATTGAGGACTGGGAGCTCGGAGAACTGGGAAAGTTTGGTATTTACACCCTTTTATATCACCACAGTAACCACTGACTGCTGCCAACTGTAGCTGCTGTTGGCTGGTTAGCTCTGTTAGCCATGCAGCTAGCAGTCCGGACTGGGAGCTCGGAGAACCGGGAAAGTTTGGTGTTGCCTCCCCTTGTACAGCGATACTATCGTGATAAAAATGATATTGAAGTTTAAGATGTATTCATACATTTTATATCACGATATTGCCTAAAAACCATTGAAATCCACATCAACAGGGCCTCTCTCCCCTAAACGTCTCGTGGTTTAATTTAAAAGGAGCAATATGTGAGAACTGACCACCTGTCGAAGTGAGTAGTTAGCTCAGTTAGCCGTGCAGCTAGCAGTCTAGACTGGAAGACGTGGGGGAGCGTCTGTGTTCACTCCGCAAGCACAGGAGCTTTGGACAGGGATGGGCCGCGGCTAGCTGGTTAGCATACTAAACAGGCTTGTAACATATTACAAAGACTCCACACTATCACAACTTCCAAATTTGTTGATTTTAGAGAAGTCATAAATCATTTCAACCAAACATTTGTACATATTGCACCTTTTAAAACCACATTGTAAATGCTGTGTGTGAGTGTTGTTGAGTGTTGCCCCGGACGGAGGGCGGAGGGCAGAGCTCCAGCTACCTCTGCCACACTGGCAGCTCCCCTTCAGAGGTGAGAATGAGCAATGCTGCCCGACCTTCTCCACAGGAAATCTCAGCACCAACGGGTGGGGAAGAAGATACAGTGGAGCTGTACGTAGGTGGGCGGTGAGGAAGGCAGCACATTGTGAGCCACACTTCCACGCAGATGGGACTAAAATTTCTGTCCCTGCGCTGATAAAAACAGATTTCATTATGTTTTCCTCTCTCTTCGGTCTGTGCAGCCGAAAGGGGGTTTGATTTAATATTGTTTCGTCGAGCAAACACACCGTTCTGCAAAAAGGGTGACCTCAGCCGCGGCTCGATTTAGACTCAACATGTATTAATGTGCCGCAGGCTGCTGACTAACACGGCTCATTAGTATCAAGCACACACACGTTTACAGTGAAACAACACCCTGTGATGAAATATCTGCCGTTTTTCTGATGATAGCAATGAACCTGTACTGTAAAACATGGAATCAATAGTCTACACGTGACAGGCTGACACACCTCTCTCTCTGTGCAAACCCCTTAAAGTTTAAGTTCATGGAAGAAAGTCAGTCATGTATTTTTGATGATGTTTTGGTCTTTAAGAGCAAATTTCACTGCAGGGAAGGAGGATCATTTCATTAAAAACAGGCTGTTTTATGTGGTGGAAATGGTGACCTATGATTAAAAAACAACAACAAGGCTCTCTGGTTTGTCCTGAAGATTATTTTCTAGAAAAAATCGACGTCAAAGTGTCTAGAAATTGCTTCTCTTGACTGACCAGCAGTCCAAAAACCAAAATACATTCAGTTTACTCTAAAAACTACTAAAAAGCAGCAAATCCCCACATTTAAGAGGTTCTGACTGGTGACTGGTTCTGATGATGAATTCCTTATAGATACAGGTACTGATCACACCTCTGTCAATCCCCTCATGGTCACTCTTCAGCTCTACTCGTCACATTCACAATTCTCTTGCCGTTGCCCATCTGAGATTAATTAACGTGTACGTCCCTCGCTTTTCTAACCATAAAAAATCCTGCTGGGTCGCTTTCCTTTCATCCTCTTCCCTCCCTTCATGTCGATGTCTTCTGCAGGGGTTCACATTTAGTTCATGTTCAGGAATAATGGGCCGGACCACCTGCAGCCTCAGGATGGGATCCGTTCACATCATGTCCTCTTGTGTTACATGTCACATTCCCCACATTCCCAACACAAAAAAGGGACCTGCGTCTGCATTTCAGGAAAAAAAAAAACCTTGGGAAGTGAGTTACTTTATACGTGGGTGTGTTCTAAGAGGTGACACATCTTAACCTCTCAAGATTTCACAATAAAAAAAAGGTCAGAGCTGCTCTTTTCTATGAGGGAGACTGCCAGCACAATTGTGATCTGAATGCAAACCCGGTGCCAAAGTGACCTTTACAGCTGATGAGCTGACAAATGCAGCAGTGTCTGACTGCAGGCTGCTGTGTTAATACCTCCACCTGGTTTTTTTATCCTGTATCCCACCACATCCTCCTCTCTAACCTTGAGGCAGGGCACAGAGCCAGACAGACAGGCTGCTGGTCCTGGTTCCCCTGACCTCTATGACATTTTGCTCCATGTCACACACACAAACACACACACACACACACACACACACACACACACACACACACACACACACACACACACACACAGTGCTGCTGTGTAAAATGATCGGTCTGCATGCTTGGATGGTCTCTGGCACCACCTCACTCAGTTGGGTGTTGAGCCCTCGGCACAGCCATGCGCCGCCAGGCAGGCAGAGATAAAATCTGTCTACGGAGCCGCAGAGGGACCGGATTGTTGGCAGATCACCATCATCCCCGCATTCATATTTAATAATCTCGTCATGTAGAAATCCGGGCTGACTGACCTGTTGCCTGCGGGATGTCGCAGAGCCATCCGAGGCGGCGTTCTCCGGGGTTCTGCTCCCCTCCTCCTCCTCCTCCACCACCTCCTCCACCACCTCCTCCTCCTCCACCTCCTCGTCCAGCTCCTCCGCAGCCCGTGGAGCCTCCTCGGCGGTGGCTCGGTCCTCCAGAGCCGCGTCCACCATCCCCAGGTGTCTGCACCTGAGCACCTCCAGCTCCAGCACCCCGGCCAGCGTCGCTTTGAGGCGCTCTCCGATGCGGACGCGCTCGGTGCCCGACCAGAGCGAGTTCACGCAGCCGCGGCGGCCGGCCATCCTCCTCCTCGCGGGTGCCGGCGGCGGGCGGAACCGGGGCGCACCGCTGACCGCCGCTCAGTCGCCGTGCAGTGGATGAGAGGGTCGAACGGGCTAAGCTCCTGCTCCGGGCAGAGCAACGCGGGTCCGGAGGAGCGATAGCGACATAGCAGCCCTGTGAATTAACGCAGTAAAGTACATATAATCTTCACCATCTCTAACGTGCCATGCAGCCGAGAGCGACGCGCACGCAGCCCTGCGGACTGGCACAAGACTAGAATTAATGAATCCAGCGGCACAACGAAGGCGCATCAACTGGCCATGCCTCAGATGATCCCGGGCTTAATTTCCTGTTGACACCGTCCCTTTTTTTTTTTTTTTTTCGTCTATGTCACTCAGAGGCTCTCCGGTCCGATGGAGTCGCCATGGTGCCGCGCTCCGTACGCTGCGTCCCCAACGAGACAATGCAACAGACGGGCAGAGGGGTGATAGCGTTACATGTGGGAGCAGGCAGCGGGGAGGAAGGGGGAGGAGCCTCTGCACCAGAGCTGCACACCGATTGGTCCGGGAAGTTTTTCGAATGAACGACCGTGTAACTTGCACAGTTTGAAGATGTCACAGGACAAATGGTCGCATTCCCACAGTGTTTCCCACAGAGCTGCTGCTGAGGGTGAAGAGGTGACATCATCCTGCTCCGTGGTGCACTTTAATCCTCGAGCGGTGTCAGTGTGTTTGTCAGTGGTCACCAGGGGAACCGACTTATGTTTACGAAGAAGGCCTTTTTTTCCCAGATGTAAATCAATAAAATCAATAATGGCTGGATTCCATTTAGCTGCCTCAGTTTCAGGGTCCTGATATCGTGCACGCTGGCTCCCTGTCACAGAGTCACGGCTCACTGGGAACCTCGAATAGAACGGAGACATTATTTTAAAAAAAGGCACACGATGTAAATCTTGGAGACGAAATTCAAAATTTAGAATTTTAATATTTGTAAAATTAATGAGGTAATAAGTCATCTTTTCTGCAACTGAATAAACAAGCTGTTCTCAGAGGAAACTAAGGTCCAGAACACAGTTTGAAGCGAGACGGGTGGCAGGGTCCGCCACATATAAACAAAGTAAAACAGTATGAAACTGTGTTGTCCTTTAATGTCAGTTTGTTATTTAGTTTGTCAAGGCATAACAAAACCAATCAATGAAGATCTTTCTCTATTGATTTAAATGTCTGAGCACTGTTTGGTCTCGGCTCAGTCTGCTGAGTGCACAAGACTACATGCACATGGCAACTTGTAGAGGGAAGATAACACACAGGATGGTATTTGGACATGAAAGTGGGTCAGTAGGAGCCCGACAGCTCATGTTTCGCCAGGAGCCTTTTTAACAGGTGAATCCGGCATCTCCCTGCAACGTAAAAGACATTCAGATTCATCGTAAATGAATGGAAGATCTCAGTCGTTCTATTAATAATCAGTCTGTAGGCTACTTTTAAACAACTGTGATGATGATTGCATTTATATTCCTTTAACTCATTAACTTCATATCAGTGTATGAATAACAAAAGTCCACCAGTTTTAAAAGAAACTAAAAACAAAATGTTTATAGTCTTAAATGTGATTATTCAGGTTTTATTGAGGTTTGACAGGTGCAGTGCACTTTGCTCTAGTGCCGCCTTTCAGCCAGCAGAGGGAGATCTTCACCCACAACAACAGCAACAAGTTGACCCCGATCATTTCACCACAGACAGGCTGGTGGCTCCAAAGCTACAACCTGAGTGTGTAGGAGCTCCTTACAGCGTTACATAATGTACATCTACACATGACGTCACTAGTTTATTTACAGTGGAGAGGACAAAATTTAAGATTTTTTCCCATCAGAAGCGAACGCTTGAACTGATATCATTTTTCTTTGCAACTCCACTTCGAAAATACATGAACTATCCCTTTATTAAGTCCATGCCTCCTACAACTTAGATTACAAACAAAAGAGCTTCACATTCTACGGTGGCCCCTGAGGCTCAAAACACAACAACATTTCAGAAAACAACAACAATTGAAATTCGTTGTGTTTTGACCCTCAGGGCCACCCTACATTTCTATGAGAGCAGGATGTTTTTTAGTTGCTGAGATCCAGTTAATTCGTTCGCATATAAATTAACATTCCTGAGGTTATGAGCTAATGAGTGTGAACTAATCGCGTGTTGTCACGGTAACTGGATGAAGGTGACGAGAATTAACAATGCATTAAATCCTCATTCGTCATGAGTTAAGCTGGACTTAAGTGTAAGATTTGTACGCTTGTCTTGAAGACTGAAGCCTCAACGTCACGTTACTATTGATCACGACCGTCTCTGCTGAAACAAGATAAACAGCTTTTGATGTGTCCAGCATGGCGATCAGACAAGCGAGGTCAAAGGTCACGGGGGGGGTTAACAAAATGTGTTTGTGTCGGTCGAATTCAGTCCAGTCTCATGATAGAGCCGGCACTGTGATTGAGTCCCCATTTGTCCGGATCATCATGTGTTGTTTGTGCTCTGCCCTCATTACACTCCTCATGTTTGCGCCTCTCTGTGCGAGTGTGTACGTGACAGCAGCACTATGATCACAAGTAGATGTGAGAATGCCCTGTGAGATAACCAGTACGTGTGAATCTGGTCTGAACTCCACACACACACACACACACACACACTGGCTTTGAGGACGAGGAGTGTGTCTTTGTTTGTCGCTGACACACTTCTGGCGGACTCCTCCCTGCTCCGTCCCCTATAAAACGGCAGCGGTGGGAGCAGCTCGTCGGGGTTTGCTTACTTCCACCCGAGGGGACTTCACCGTCAGCCTGGGAAAGACCGACCACACCGGCACCATCACCGCCTCCGTCACCGCTGGTCTCTGCAAACCGCCCCGAGCAACAAACAAGCAAGCATGGCTCCCTTTGAGAAATCCATGGAGATGATGCCCTTCAAGCAGAGGAAATGCCTCGGTGAGTCACAGTTGTTTCAGGTGATTCTTTGACGTCTGCATCAGCACTGAAACTGTGTGGACTCTGGTTTTTAAAAGTGGTTCCTTTATTTGTTCTTAAGAAACAAGAAAAGATGAAGTGTGCAGCATTCGGTCTAAATTCCCCAACAAATTGCCTGTAAGTTGCTTTTTTTTCCAGTCAAACATGATGCATTTGATCACCAGTGCTCTTGGTGTCGGTGTTGTGTGATCCCCTGGTGTGTTTTTGTGTTCAGGTGATTGTTGAACGTTACACGCGTGAAAAGACTCTCCCCCTGCTGGACAAAACGAAGTTCCTGGTCCCCTTCGAGCTCACCTTGGGTCAGTTCCTGTGCCTGCTCAGGTAAACTTCTCACAGCTTTTCTCACCAGCTTCTCTCCACTATCTCCTCCAAGCTGCCGGAGTCACCCTCACCCTCACTTTGTCTCTCTCCTAGGAATAAGATCGACCTCGACTCCACCCAGGCTCTGTTCCTCCTGGTGGCGGAGAAGAGCATGTCCTGCATGTCTTCCAGCATGAGGGAAGTTTATTCCCGCTACAGAGACACTGACGGCTTCCTCTACATCACCTACGCCTCGCAAGAGATGTTCGGAGCACCTCGACCGGCAGACAGTCCGCCCTGCTGAGCCGGAAGCAGAAAAAAAATGAACTCTGGACCAAAAAGAGGTCAAACTGAGCCAAGCCCAGACTGTTTTTATCCATTTTTTTTGTTTTTTGCCCCAAACTGCATATCAGCCTACCTCATGAAGCTTTCTGGACTTCATTCCTCCTTTCATTCAAACTCTCAAGACTCGCCCTGATGATGTCTTTGTTTGAAACTGATCGATGATTTTTTTTTTTTTTCTCTTGCCCCAAAAAAAGAAAGCAAAACATCCAAATTACGATTTTATCCGCCTGTTACGTGTCTTTACAGGTCAATAATACCCACATTTGCCCTTCAGTTACCTCAGAAATGTTGAGCTTCGATGCAAACAATCCTGCTATCACATCGCTGCAATGCCAGTTCAGTGTCAAACCATCAAAACGGGGTCAACGTCTCACTGGTAATCAGACTCCTTCTGAGCACTTATCTCCCCTTCCCCCTATCCTCTCTTTTGATTGATGGCCTCTTCATCCTCGTCTTCCCTTTTTTAAAATGTGAAATTGCGACTCTCGAGGCACTCGCTGAAAACACAGATGTCAATCTAATGAATGCTGCTCTGATTTGTTCTGTATCCAGCTGTTGCTGTACCAAAATAAATCCTTTGTCCTCGTCCTTTTAATTGACTGACTTTGTGTGATTTTTAGGGTTTGGAACAGATGTTAAATGTTACAACATGATGCACATTTGCTCCTGCTTACCCGACTTAAAGACGGCTGCAGCTTTCGCTTGCTGCTTGAAAAAAAATAAGCCTTCAGAAGTGTTGTGTTTTCAGGTAACAGCTGTTTGAACTTCGATGTTTTGAATTACTGAATGGAACTGGTTTTATCAAAAAGCTTAAAGGGGCACTATGTAGTTTTGAGGAAGAAATTCAAACTCAGAATTTTAACATTAACAATAGTAACGAGGTAAAAATAGAAACTCAGACATATTTATCCTTTCCGGACCTCAATAAACAAACTGTTCTCAGTTCCAGAGCACTGTTTGAAGCTGCAAAGGTGGCAGGGTCCGCCACGTATAAACAAAGTTTGTTTTATTCAGTTTATTACATCATGAAAACAAAGACAGTTTTGTTCATTTAGTTTGTTTAGGCAAAAAAAAAAATAAAAGCAGTCAGTGAGGATCTTTCTATTCTGATTAAAATGTCTTCCTAGAAACTACGTACTGCTCCTTTAAAAATAGACATTTTTCGTAACCTTTTAGTGTTTTCTGGCTTGGTTACAGATTTACTCTATTAACCTTAATTCCAGCCCAGGGTTAGTGCTAGTCTCTAAATCCAGTGTGCAGGTGCCTCATTCCTCACCTGCCTCTCAGAAGCAGCACTCCCTCCACATGACCGTGTTATATAAGCCCGACCCAGTCAACTATCTGCAGGGGTCAGTGTGTCACAGGGCCGGAGGGATTATTTTTAGATCTCACAGTCAGAGAGGACAAATGTGACCCAAAAAACCAGAGACAGGGGTTCGGGAAAGAGTAAAAGGAGTGACGGGGGAATCAGGTTGAAGGAAAACAGGAGCACAAAAACAAGGAAAAGACGCTCTCTGTAAACAGTGGAAGAAGAGGGGGAGACAGGGAGGACGACAGGAAAAAGGAAACAGTGTATAGGAGAGATATACAGTGAGGAGGGGGGGAGAGAGCCAGCTATCTAAACACAGTGTACAGAACACACAGTCATACCTCCGCTCACTTCACGCCACTGTGGGCATTCCAGCAGCTCTCTGTCAGCGTCTCATGGTACCAGAACAAGAGGAGTCCTGAAGCTTCTGCAAGCTGCAGTTCACCTGTTGTGACCACAGACAAGCTTCAGCCTGCAACACTCTGCAACGTGCACTGCTCCTCATTTAGGCCTCGAGAACGACGCTGTGGATATAAATCATGTTCCTACACAGAAAAATGATCATTTTGACTGAACTTTAATGCATCCGTTTACTTTTTCTTGTCTCATTTTATTCAAGGCACCGCACGTCAGGAAATTTCAACCACAGTGATGATGTGGAGTTACACTGTCACACTGCAGGACCGTCACTGATAATGCTTATAACCGCTTGTGTTCAGCGTTTATAGGTAATAAGGCCCTTATTTGTCCTTATGAGATACTTATGAACATAATTTAACATGATTTTAGAAGTGTTGATAAAAGACACATGTATGTTGATGTTATTCACTATCAGTGTTATAAACCTCAACAACATATAGGGTGTATTAACCCTTAAAGGAAAAGTTCATCAGTCACTATCTACTCACCCTGATCCTGATGGGAATTTAGGGGAGGTTTTGTAGTCCACAAAACATTTCCTTAGCTTCACAACAAAGCGTTGCAACTTTCTCCCAAATAACTGAAGTATACAAGTCTCTGGAAGCTCAGGGCTTCCAGAGACTGGATGAGTCATATGGAGACATTTAAATGTGTCTTTCGGATATTTATTTACTTATTTTAGAAAGTCCCTATATCTACTTCAGTTGTTTAGGAGAATGCTGCAACACTGTTTGGCTCCAGAAATGCTTTGTGGACCACAAAACTTCATTCGGGTGAGTAAATATTGATGGAGGTTTTTTTTAGGAGGGTGAACTTTTCCATCTATCTTGATAAAGTGACGAAAAAACAGAGGGATTTATTAGAGTTCCTGAGCGGATTATTACCTTATAACTAATGCAGTGGTTTTCAAACTTTCCGTGCTCAAGGAACACCAAAGGGCATCCAAAATCTCAAGACACGCCTGTTTTCAAATACGTGTAATATAACTTTCATAACACTTCAGCCTGTACACATTTATTTTTGGTTTAAGGCCTTAATATAAAGTGTTACTCAGACATTTTCATTTTCCTCTTTCTTGCAAAATTCTGGATAATTTTATCCTTTGAGGCCTCAAAAAGCCTTCAAATGAAACAATCCAAGATGGAGAACTTCCTCCTGGTTACAGCTCACATCCACAATGAGGACATAACCTGTGGTGAAGGATCACAAATATACTTTATTTTGAAGATGTCACAACTGAAAAGGGTTTGGGCGTTCACAGTGAGCAGCAGGGCCGAACTGTAGCTGCAGCAGAGACATAAGAAAAGACACGACCACGCAAAACCGAACACATTATCTGTAATAACTAATCAAGACACAAGAGAGCGCCTCTGGACTTCAACAGGGCTGAAATCTGCTGCCACTGTGGTGAGAAAAAAACATCATGTGTACCTGATGCTGACTGATAATCTGGTGAGTCAGTGTGCTGAATTTCAATCAGTGTGTGCTGAGCTGACGCATGACACTTGAGTCTAACATGATAATGAAGACTTGTGCTCTGATTCATGGCGACACACAAAAAAACAGAAACTGGAAAACTGGAAAAACCAGGTTTTGGTACGAGGCTGAGGAATGAACAACCGTGTGGAAAAATGTAAACAAACATGACCATACATGAAGTGAAAGCTCCCGTGTGCAGATGTGTTTACATGATTCTTGTCTGTGCATCGATCGCCTGGTTGTATTCAAGGTTCACATGGGAGAGGAATCACATAATTGCTACAAATTTGCTATCAACTGTTGATGTGCATGTGATTTACATTTCAGTTTGTCACACCTACATCTCATTTGAATTATGCAAACAGACCTCGGAGCAGATTCAGACAAGCTCAGGGTTGATAACAGTGCGAGGTGAAGCTGTTACCAGCAGCCAACTTCATCTCTACTCTCTCAAATGTGAGATTTTATCTTTAATAAAGCGACAGCTTCCTGTCTTACTTTTTTTTATGATTTGTGCTCGTGTCACTGAGCCTATGGTGAATTTTTAGCTTTGCAAATTGTCTCCATGTGTACTCGAAAATGTTCCAGAGAATGTCACAAGTGTCTGTCTCCACTGCTGTTTTCAATTTGCCCTCAGAAATATGCAGAGGCGACTTGTTTCAGGGGCAGATGGCCTTATATGTATGTGCTGCTGCGGTGCTGACAATGACACTTTCTGTCCTGCAGAGGGCAGCAGACTGCACTGAAACTATCAAAATGAGGGCATTTTCAAAATAAAAGCGGATGACCTCCAGCTGACACAGTCCTTGACATGACCCTCAATGTCAGATGACTACATATTAAAAGCATGCAACTCTGATTCAGTACAGATTTATGGAGGGAATATAAATGACTGTTTTGAATTGGCAGCTCTTCCACGGAAACCTTCTTTAAACGCAAATCAGCCTCATGTATCATTGAAAGGGATTCCATAAAAACTCCACATAACCACAATTCAGGTGGTACAGTATTCCTTTTTATTTATCTGGCAAAATAATAAAAAGGGAAGCATTTGGAAAGAGTCAAAGTTAACAGTCAGGAAATACAAAAATATAGATAAAGCAATTCTAACAGCTGTTTTGATTTCCTCTTTCTCTCTCCAAATGGGAAAAAACTATATTTCTTTGGATCAACATATAATAATATGGACTGTATATTCATAAGACATCTTTTACACAGGATGCACAACAGGATGCACAAATCCATGTTCAGTCCCATCATGCTACCTCCAACTACCCCTCAGTTCATGATCCAGTAGAGTCCTTTCATCAGTTTTCAAATCAGCCCCCCCCCCCTTATTTATTGATTTATTTCTAATAGATTAACCCCTAATGCACAAAGATGGACTTCCCCTGCCTCCCACCTCCCCCCGAGCCCCTCCAGTCTCTCTCTGGTGAATAAGATCACAGCGTCGCCTCCTCGTAGTGCGTCAGGGAGCCTGGAGACTTGCAGCTTTGATGGACGATGATGCTGTTGGTGCTTGTGGTTGGACTTCTGTCTGAAGAGTCCTGAACATGACGATAAGCGTTGACACCGCTGGTCTCCACAGGCTGCTCCGCCTTCCTTCAGTCCTCCGAGACCATTCCGCGTTTGGACGGGGGCACCAGGTGGTCGGGCAGCGTGGGCGGCAGCTCGTGGCCCTCCAGCTTCACCTTGATGAGGTGGTTGGCTAGGGCGAACTCCTCGTCATCCAGATAGCCATCATGATCCACGTCTGCTAGCTTCCAGATCTTTCCCAGGACCGTGTTGGGCAGCTTGGACTTCAGCATCTCCTTCTTGACTGCGTTGCCAGACACTTTGCCGTTGATGGGAGAGAGGGTGTAGAAGATCTCATCGTATGAGGGCTTGTCGCGACCCACCACCCACTCCATCTCGTCAATGCCTTCGCTGGCGCCCTCTCCATAGCCGTGACCGAAGGGACCAGTCATGGTTCCCTCGAAGGCTCCTCCCTTGACGGACTGGCTGGGCATGGTGGCCTCTTCCTGGCGCACCATGGCCATGAGACGGGCAATGTCGTTGGCGAGCATGTCCTCCACTGCCTCCAGCAGCTTGGGCTTCAGTGCCTGGAACTTAGAGAAGTCCTGGCCGTTCAGCAGGTCCTGAAGGGATGGGGGGTTGAGAGAAAACAGGAATTGGTGATAGAAATAGATCAGTCGTCAATGGCTACCTACAGGAGTAGCATACAAGAAGCAGGATTTCCTGACAAACCAGGAAAAATAAATCTCATCCCCGTCCTGGCCCATCCTGGAGGGCAAGGGCAGGAAAGAAGGGCAAAGATGTGAAGAGAGTAAAGGTTGGAAGGTCATTCTACTCTGAACTTTTGTTTCCAACGATTTATATAACAAGCCAAGAAGTCAAACACAGTCTGATGTGTAGGTGGTTTGATGTATCCTCTTTTTTCTCTTTAACTCACCTGCATCTTGGCGAGGTTGGGGAAGTCTCCAGGTGAGATCTGGTGCTCCTTCTCGATCTTATGGTAGATCTCTCCCAGGTTGGCGATCAGCTCCTTTTTCTTGGAGTCCTTTCCAAACACACTCGGCATTTCCTTTTTCAGAGAGCTGATGATGTATGCTTGCACCTGGACACCAGAAAGGAAATGGGACACTCTTTATCATTGTACTACACTTGTAATAACTATAACATTATTAGTTTAGAGATCTTCAGGGGCTTTCTGATGCTACCAGGAAAAATGTTCAGTCATTCTTCACTCGAGAATTGTTTGGATGTTTGTGCTTCACTCTGTAGAGTGGTGTATGTGCAGAGTTGACACTAGAAGTTACTAGAAGCTTTAAATCTGAGTCTAAGGTGTTAACTGTGTGACATTACAGCTATTTTAGAAGCCTTTCTGGGTCCCGTATGCAACTCCAGTATACATACAGAGAATGAGGACTTTTCTGGTATGAGAAATCAAACCAGACACAGATATTTTTTAAAGCAGAGTATTTTTGTTTGTCTTAAAACATATCGAGAGGATTTCTTAAACTTAGGAAATTACAGAAAATTTACATCCCATCTGAGCGGAAATAACAAATATTCCCTCTTCTCTTCTCGTAAGTGTTTCAAGGTCAGTGGTTTATCAAATTGCTAAAATCTTTGCTCACTTCTGTCTTTGGTTATTTAAGAAACTAACATGTTTTTTTGTATAATGCTCCTCCTGTTGAGCTGGAGAACAGGGGGTAGTGGTCAGAGAATGAGGAAGAAAGAGAGTGAAAATAAGAGTAATGAGTAATAACATGAGTTGGTGCTTTTCCAGCAGCACAGCTCTATAGACAAAGTTGGTCTGTTGGTCGATCCACCACTTTGGACCTGATGGAAACATCTCAACAGTCGGACGGATTGGTGGGAAATTTTGTACAGTTATTTGTGGTCTAAGGGGATGAAACCTACAGACTTTTCTTCTATCACCGCTATTAAGTTTAACTTTGTGGTTGGGAGTGAAATGTCAACAATATTTAATGAATTGACATGAAATTTGGTACAGACTTTTATGTTACAGAGCCACTAGCATGACTGGACTCCTATTCTGTTTTCCAGACAACTGAAAACCTTTCTACTTGAAAAAGTACGATGGAACGGCACTAAAATTTGGAATAAGTATTTGTATAAGGCTAGTCAATGTATACCGAGTACTGTAAAATTAAATGTATAATGGTGTCTGTTTTGTTTATAATGCTTTTGCTGTTGTGCATTTGTAACTCTCGGAGGTCGGAATCTGCACATTTCAACGAGGACATTCCAACGTCCGACTTTGAGTTGAACTTAGCATTACTGTTGTTTCTACTGACCTTAGCGAGTCGAGCTCGTTTGATGAGGTCATTGAGTTTGCGTAGTGCTGCATTACGCGGCAACGACTGGATGTCCAAGAAGAGGTCCTGCTCCTCTGCCTCAAACAACTTCCTGTTGTCTGGGACCAACAGAGGCTGGGCCCAGAATGACCCGATGTACACGCGCACCACCTGGAATAAAGTTTGCACAAGTTAATCTTCACTGTACATAAGGTTAGACTTTACTGCCCACACCCACATGAGAGAAATTCTTTCACAGGTCACATTCATGACACTGTAATGTGGCTGTAATGAGTAAGCAGACAATAAAAAAAACATCTTATACCTTAAAATAGACTCACAGGATGTGGGATAATGTAATTCAGGACTGTGTGGCTGACAGCGACACAACAATAAAACTTTTTAAATGAATCAGTTCTTTGTTTCACATCCTACGGTGAGGCTTCATAATATAGTGCACTCAAAGTCAATGAATAATTCTCTACATGATCCAAAGGTTTCTCTCAGTTTATGACTATGGCCCCGGATCAAACATTAACTAAATAGTCAAGGAAACATCGTAAGACAAGCCGGGTCACACGGTATCAGGTTATAAGATTTGAGACAGATGGTGTAAGAACTTCCCTTTCATTATCTCCACATATTGGAGTTTTTACACATCGTTTGTAACAAAGACAAACTGAGAAGGTCAGCTGAATAATATTAAAACCTGTCCAGATCTACCTCAGACTGAATTGGATTGAAATTTTGTCCATTTAAATACGTGTGTTGATTTCACAGAAGCACATCTGTGAAAAACAAAATGCTTTTTACCTCAGGCGTGTTAATGATTTTTCCCAAAGACCACATCAGCGCTCCGTAGACCCTCATCAGCTGCTGAGTGCTGATCTGGTCTGCCTTGTTCAGCACCACGCGCATTTTGTCCTCGTGGTTCTTCAGAGCCCGGATCACCTCGGAGAACTCGTCCGAGATATCGAGCTTGTGGGCGTCGAACAGGAGGATGATGCGGTCCACGCGCTCTGCGAACCACTCCAGCACAGCGGCGAAATCGTAACCTGGAGAGAGAAAAGCAGGCGGGCTGATTAAAGATGAGAGCTGCACACACACTGCTGTGTCCATTAATGACTTGCTCTGTTGCTGCCCTGTTAGTGACTGAACTGTCGATTCACTTGATTTTTTCCTCGGTCTGAAATGACTGACACAAGCTCAAAAGAACATTACACCTTGCATGTATTTTGGCTGGATAACCGTTTGTTGCTAAATGACCGTTACGCAACGTGGGTGAGAACAGGAAGTATGTAGATTTAGCATGCAATGTTTTGTCAATACTCCTTTTTTGTTGTCTAAATATTGAATTTGACAGTTGCTCTGAGAGTATTTTGAAGACAGTAATGACATTAGTATTTTAGAGCTTGATAGTAACCGTTTTAACATAAACCAACAATCTTGATCTATTAGATCTGTTTTTCAAAGAATCGTGACAAGACACATTTAAAGCCGAACTTTATACAGTTGAGAAAGCTGTACTCCAGACGTGCTCTCATAACTAGTTTAGCATTTCTGGGCTACAACTTCTTGTTAATTATCGCTGGATATTTACATCCATAGGATATATTCACAGTAGGCCAATATTGTCATTAGATAACCTGGAGCCTCATTTTTAGATTTGTACTTGAACTTACTTGATCTTCCTGACTGTGTGCATATGTTTGATTCTTAAAAGATAATGAGCATAAAAAACTTTTCTTCCGCAGGTTTTAAGAATCCTATTTATAACCTGTGAACTACGACTCTCAAACCAGCTTAAAATGAATTGTCATTTCCTCTTATATTATTCTGTCTGTTTAGGAATAGCCATGGAACCAAAAGGAGAAACTCAATCTTTTTGGAAGACAAGATCACAGCAATGATAGAGGAAATCGAAGCCAGGCAACAAGAATTATTCAGTGGCGTCAATCGTTGGTTGACAATCAGAGCCAAACACGTAGCTTGGGAGTGTGTCGCTGCTGCACATTTTTCACAAAACTCATGTAAAGTTTGCCAAAGCCTTGACACACATGCATCCCAGTCTGTTATACCCCTAGACAAGCAGCTGGGAAATCACTTAAGTCATGTTTAGACTTTGCTAAGAGATTAGATCATTTCTTCATCAGAGTACGGTTCTAAAATTAACTACTCATACGTGGTTTTCTACTTAAGTCATAAACTGATTGTAAGTCTCTTTTGTGAATAATAAAGGGATTAGTCATTTCTTTTATTTCTTTGAGTTCTGAAGGGATCTTGCTGGTTTGCAAACAAATTCTGTGTACATCTGAATTTTAAAGATCGGACATGAATCTCTTCACAGTACATTGTCTGAAGTTTCTTGAACTGATAACTCGACCTTTACATGTTTTAAATCTGGTTTTGCTTGTACGGGTTACTGCACGGTGTTCACTGATATCTTGTGCCTATACTGCAGCAGTTCAGCTCTGGAAAAGATCATTTGTCAATATACGGTCTCATGGTGTGGAATATAATGGAGTCCTTATATGAAACCGTGTTGGTTTGTTAATCAGCTGAGTGAGATTCAATCCAGAACAGAAGTGCTTCAGGCCTTGTCCACACGTAAACGGGCATCTCTTAAAATGAAGCTTTTTTGTGTTTGAAAATGGAGCTTTAGGAAAACACATTCAGAAAACTCAACATAAACTAAGATTTTTGAGAGAATGGTTATATTGTGTATATTCAGAAAGACACAAACAAGCATTGGATTTCTACCAAAAAATACCTGTAAGTGTAAGTGTGGACTCAACCGTTGTTTATTTGAGCTGTTCCAGTCAATGTCAATATCATTTGTGATAAAAAGCACTTATTGTGAAGAGCCTCATTGTTTGCATAAGGAGGGTGATAAATTCCTTCTCTGATTGGACAAGAATCACAAACAACATAAAGCCGTACAATGGTTTTCGCATTCATGTCAGTATGAAGGCATATCTCACATTTTGCATTACTTTTGTACTTACAAACACACACAGAGCACACTGGTCTGGAGAAATACAAGAATTTAACCCGACAAAGAGCTTAATGGCTTCAATCAGTCAATAAACTGTGCTGAAGCAGGTTTAATTGTGGGTTCTCTATTCATATTGATCCAATAATGTTTAGATAAGAGCTTTTCGAGAGTCAGGGCTTCCTCCCCTGGTTACATATTAACTAGCTTCACTGAGACAGCAGGAGAGGAGTCTGAAGGTAAAGTTCGGACTCTTTTGAAAAGCCTGACAGCGTGTAGAAAATGACCTCCATCAGGGACTGCTTTCAGAAATGTGCCCTATGAACAACAAGCCTGCCAGAAATGAAAGATAAAAAGGAAGCAAGAGAGAAAACATTTGAGGCAGACTGTAAAGACGAGGGTTGAGATAAAAAAAAAAAAAGCATCTGCTGGAGGTCAAACACTCACTGTTCTACTCACATCCTTTGGTTATTAGAGAAACAAGAGGACTAACTCAGATTACATAAAACTGGCCTTTTTCTCTCTGAGACTCGAAGAGCAGGGGAGGAAGTGAGGAAGAGAGAATTATGGTTTTGATTAAAGTCTGTGGATCATCTGATCAGAGAAGAATGCAGTTGCTCTAAACGCTCATCGTGGCCATCGCACAATCAGCGCCAGATCTGCTGCACATGCATTCCAACATGGCCGGCTTTTGTCTGTGTCTGAGCACATGTATACAAAAGAGAGACACAGTCGGTAGAAGAAGAGTGACTCTAAATGCGACGGTGATATAGATAGGACGGTGAGGAGATGGACATAAGAGAGAAAAGGGAAAAAGAAAGGGAGAGAAAGACGGGGGGGGGGTTAAAAGTGAAAGTAAAAGAAAAACATGAATGTAATTAGAGATGGACAAAGAGGTTGCATGAAGGAAAACACCCTCAGCTGAAAGGAGTTTTTGTCCTTTTGCGTTCAAGTCGTCATTTGAAAGCAGGGAGGGATAAAAGGGGAAATTTTAAGACTGAGATCCCTGTGGGAGGACGCAGAGAACACTTGCTCATTCTTTCTTTAGTCTGTTTTTAACACACACGCCAGGGAATCAGACAGAGAGACAGCTGCTCAAGCTTAGGCTTACTTATAGCACATAGCATCAACAACTGCTCTATCTCTACCATGTGCATCGACATGCAGTGATACACCCACTCACTCGCTCATGACAGATTTAGAAAGGCCTCAGAAGGCCTCAAAATCATCTGCCAATCATTGACAGAGAAGTGGGAGGATCTGGCTGCGGAGTTATTTTTCTGGACATACAAGAAAACACATTTTCATTCAAGTCTCCTGGATAATCCTGGAATATTTTTTGTTGGGGATTTAGAAGAGATCTTCACCGCTCTCATGTCAGTACAGTAAATAAGAAGCTACAGCTATGACCTGATTAGCTTAGCTTAGCTTGAAGACTGAAGAAAGGGGGAAACTAATTAGTTCACTGACTTACTGGCAAAATCTTGTTTAATATGTACAAAAACCTATGTGTAAAAGGAAATGGGTGCTGCAGTTAAAATAAGTAGATGTCAAACTTTGTGATACACTGCTACAGGGCTATGTTATGGCCATATGTTCTAGAAGTTTCAACAAAGCTTTTTTTCCATCAGCAAAATCTGCTGAATGTCATTGAACATTCAACATTCATGTCCGGTCATCTGTAGTGATTGTGGGAAAGACGCCAACTAGTTCTGCAAATTCAGTTTCATTATAGTTTTCATCACTCCATGGTTCATAAAGGAAGAAGCACTGAGCCAAACTCGCTGACTCAATCAAAAATTAATCCACTATCAGAGTGTTATGCAATGAAAAAGGGTAGCGTCCATGCAGCGCAAACTATATTTCATTGTTTCTGAATGTAAAGATCCTTTGGACCCATAGCAGTACATGCAGCACTGCTATGCAGAGCACCCACACACGCACACAGGCACACACACAACCCGCCCACCCGCCCGCAATCACGCACTCTCTCACACACACACACACACACACCGCACCCGCATGCCCGTCACACTTCAGCAGCACAATCCAATTGGTCCTGTTTATGTATGCCACAGTCAGTACAGTACGTCTGGGTAGTACAGTATTGTGTTTATACAGAAACAGTTGCGACGATAACGTGTGTGTGAATGTGCGTGTGAGCTTGACAAAGAGTGTGTGTCTTTGACAGTAAGACTGTATAAGTATGTATGTACAGAAACAAAACTGTCTGAGGTATGTGGTATCAGATTTCCTCAGCTCCCCCTCTCTGTCGACAGGGTCACTTCAACATGAACATGAATCTTTTCATTCATAAATACACATTTATTTTGGTTTCTTATCAGACGTCACTTATTTACTCTTCTATGTTTACAGTCGCATCTTTGGCCTTTTCAGTGTCTTTGGCAACCATCCGTAATGCGTCTCTTTCTCCTATGGCTTCTTATTAAAAACAGCAACTAACAAATACTTTCATTATCTATAAAAGGTGCAAAATGCCTGTAAAAATCTTCCTGGGTAAAGATATATCTTCAAATAGCCTACTTAGTGCACAAGAAGTCAAAAAAGCTGTCTTAAATGATCAAAGAATGATCAAAATAGGCTGACATTTAAGCTCCACGTCATATTTTTCATACTGCTCTGTCTCGTGGGAAATCAGTGTTCATAATAAAGAGCAGATTAACTGACTGTGTACGAGCTCTCTGTCCAACACAAGCGGCAGTGGGTGGGATGGGTGTGGGGGGGGGGAGTCTTGGGAAACTGTCTGCTATGTTTGCCATTTTACTCCACATCCTTTCTCTAGAGTACACAGAAACTCTACTGCATGTATGTGCGCTTCCTCTTAAAGGGGCTCAAGTCAGGTAGGAAAAGCAGAAGCTGCATTCAGCTCCAGTGTTACCTTCTGCTCTGCATTCTGTCAAATCATCAAAAGTAAAACTGTGGATGTGGCAATTCACAAGTGACCCTGAAGGTCACAGAACTGTGTGGCGAAATGGATAAAATTATGAATTGGTTTATCTCCACAGAACACAGGGAAATGACTCAGATATAAAATGATGAGTGAGGGCACACAGCTACATAGCGGAAACATTTTTCGACCTCTTTTAATATAAACCTTGCTACATGCTGAACTGAAAACAGTGGGAAAGTAAAAACCAAAAAGAGGGGAGGATGTGAAAGAAGATGGTGCGACAGCAAACCAAGGTACAAAGAGAAAAAAGGAATTGAAGTGCTTGGTGCCTTCTCTTTACGACTTTAAAGCTGTGAAGGCCTCCAATAGATTTACATGACCTGTTTGGTTAAGGCTGACCTGAGGGCGTTAAGAGTTAAATACGGGTTTGACAACGCTATGAGCCAGACTGCTGGAGTTGACTTTGCAGAGCACAAGCCAAACAGAAATACCAGAGTGAGACTTAAAGACAGGAAGAGCATGTAGGTTGTTTAAGCATGCTTCCTTCTTATATTTGAAGATGTGGTTTCCTGTGGGTTTATTTTGCATGTACGCGCGGCATGCTGTTTGGCAGTATTTTCACAGGTTTTGAACAAACTAGGTGTGGTTCTGTTAAACAGTAGTAGTACTAGTGAGTAGATGAGTGAACAAGTGCTTAGAAAAAATGGGGGTGTTTATGTCAGACAGACCTCTGCTTATCCTCTGTTTCTCCCCAGACAGGATTCCAGGAGTATCGATGATACTGATGCTCTCCAGGACAGGGTTAGGCATCTGGGCACACATGAACCTAGATGAGAGAAGAGACAGTAGAGAGGACAGGGAGGGAGAAACAGAAAGTAAAAGAGAAAGAGAGAGAGGGTAGAGAGTGTGGCAGGTAGGGGCAGAGAGGGAGGGTGAGAAAGACCAGTCGGGTGAGTGTTTATACATAAGCTTGGCATTAAACAGACATTATTTTGGAGGTTTGCAGTATCAACCTTCACGCTCTCAGGCACTAACATTAGCGAAACACCCTTGCTGGGAAAGATACACAACTGAAACACAAAGCAGCGGTGGGAGGATAGGACTAATGTGGATTTCACGAGGTCCGTGCAATGATAAATTGTTCATGTTGATATAATTAGTTGATAATGGTAGGTAACATTTAAAATAACGGTGCCACACAGCACGTCAGTAGAGTTGTTCTGATACCTATACCAGTATTGGCAGAGCCTCAAAACCTGCACACAATGCTGGAAATTCTATTGATGTGTAAGGAGTCTATGCACTAATATGATACCACTTAATTTATTTATTAGAAACAGGAGCCAGCTACTTACCAGTCGCGTCCTGTACAACTGTAAGCAACTTAACTGATTTTTTTACTGCACAAGCAGCCAAAATCCATAAATGACAAATGACACATGTTCTTTTTTTTTGGCATTGGATCAGCACTCTTTATCAGCTGAAATACAAAGTTCAGGTATCCAAAACATGAGGAGAAAAAAAGAAAGGTATTGGTACATCTCTAGGTGTCATTATTGATTCATTTGACTATTTATTTTCAGTAAGTTACATTGTGGTTACAGTTCTTGCGGAGTGCAACAGCAAATTTGAAAAAGTAGTACTAAGCCTTTTGTAACTCAGCGGCCAAGTTGAATTGTGGGCAATGCATGCACCAGGTTTTGAAAAGCAGAATGCAACTTAGCCACTAACTGTCAACATTAGAGGCAGATTACATGCAGCTTCCTTTTGGAGCTACCATTTTTTTAATATGCTGTAGCACTCACCAAGACCTGTAAACACACTTTAGTAGTGTGTAAAATTGGTGGAATTACCCTTTAAGGTGACTCTTCAGATTGTTTGTACAGTTAGACCAAGAGTTAATATCACGAGATATTCAGTTTAATATCACAAGAGACTTCCAAAATCCACATCATATTAAAGCTGGAATGTTTTTGCTTGAAAATGTCTTAAATTAACTTATTGATTAATTGGTTCAGCTTTAATTGACAGGTTTGTACTAATAACAGTACAGGACTACATGATCATAGTCAGGTGTGTGTGTGCGTGTGGGGTGGGGTGGGTTTCTTGTTGGAGGTCCCTATTGATGTAAGAATGTAAGGGAAACACTTGGACAATACATTAAAAGTTATGAACGGCATGCCTGAGTCATGCCCAACACAACATCATTCAGTACACAATGGCCTCCTTGAAGCTGGGACACTGGTGTTTAAACTTTAAAAGGGGAACGCTGCTCTCAAGACACAAACACACACTTTCAAACACAGACAGATATACACACAGTATAAAGCGGGAGAGGATGAGTGGTTTTGCATAAACCCACGGCGTCCCACTCAGGACAAAGAAGGGGATTGTTAAGAAAGCCCACAGCTCAGAGTACTACTTCTCGCTCTGCTGCCCTTTTCACTCAATCCGAACCGATACTCCCAACATGAGCTCAGAGGCACCGGGTCATAAGACTGGGAGAACCGTGCTTTTACATTCCTGCTGCAACCACACTGAGGGGGCACACACACACACACCAAACCCTAACAGAGATCCCATACCTCACGCAGGGAGGAAAAAGGAAAAATCCAAGGACAATGAACAAGTCAAAGAAATATGAGAGAAGGGAGATCCTCTGAATAGTATAACATTACAGTAACAGTGACTGCCAACGATAACAAACATGCAGATCTTTCCACTCCCTCTCATAGATGATGGCGTATGATATCCTGTTGGAATTTTGGCAAAAGGTTTTCCATTGAACTATCTACCCCTACATTTTCCACATAGAGCTTGTAGGAAAAAATGCTCTGATGGCCTCAAGCAGGAATTCTTAGAAACAGAGGACCCGACCAGGCACAGGGGGCCCCAAGAGCCCTGAACTGAGTTCCTTAGCTGTCTGCTTATGTCTCGACAAAGTGAGAAACCCATCCTGGCTGTGAGACCTAGGTTAATATTCCACGTCAGACCCCCATGTGACTGGGGGTCAGGCTCCACCTCCTGACCCATGACCTCCCCTCACATCATAACCTCAACTTCCTGCAGAGAAGAGGAAACAGGGTGGCTGTCGCTAGCACTGGAGATGTGGACAGGGAAGTCACAAATGTGTCACTTTTCCACGTTTGCTTCCTCTAAAATCTTCCTGGGTGTGTATGAATAAATCATCTATATCCTATATATTTCCATCAAAACACTTCCTCGTCAAGTGTATTTGTTTGTGAGCTCTGAAAGGATGCACATGTGTCAACCACTATCTCTGTAAAGTGCAGAGTCAGTGTCCTGAAATAACAGGCCATGAGCAGGACAGGACGGAGCTGGACAGTGTGGGCCGGGGTGGGCCTGTGCGGAACTTAAGCTTTGCTGACTGATGGTTTTACTGACTAATGGCTTGCAGAGAGCAGAAAACACGCTGAGGCCCGCGGACAGCTATGGTATTTTAACTAGAAGGAAGCAAGAGCTAAAATAAATTTAGCAGGTTTATCTGGAAGTGGGAGAATATCACTTTTCAAGGAAATATGTGGTTTAGACCTTGTGAAACCAGCCTCGAAAAAAAGAAATTAGGCTGAATGGCTCATAGCTGATAATCGGCTTTTTGTGTTTCTAATGTCCGATTGCCACTCAAATAAACTAGAATTGTTCCGATACCAGTATTGGAAATGTCGCCAATGCTGCTAAAAATGCAGTTATCAATATCGGATATTCGTGACTCTACGCATCCAATACCACATAATTTAGTTGCAGCTTCCTTTCGCCATCTTTAGTTACCAATCAATGTCTTGCCCACAACACCAACTGATTGCTAAACTGAGTACAATTTCATGCAGATCTTTTTTTCACTTTACTGTACACAAATAGGGATAGAGACCTTCAAGTAACGCCATATACAGCTGAGATAATGGGGATTCAGAGATAAACAGTTTTTCCAAACAGATACGATGGATTTGATGTGGATCAAGATCTGTGGGGAGAAGAGACACGGCTACTTTCAGCAGATGAATGTTTTGCAAATGTTTTAAATCTTACCCAATGAGATCTGCTGAAATCATGATTAAGAAGTTATGGATGGTTTGAAATTTACACTAACAAAGGGCATTCTAGTTTGATATTAAATAAATAATGGGAACTGTTGGGCCTTTGTGGATGTATTTACTCTACTGAGTGTCATTCTAGTTTTAATGTAAATGTATTTCAGTATCAATAATCAGTCATTGGTCTCCGTGATTACTAATAATTTGTATTGGCCCGGAAAACAATTTGGTCGATCCTAATAGAAATAATGGAAAAATGGTGAACATTAGCATGCTAGCAGACTACACCAAATCAGAGAGCAAACTGTATGTGTATGCATCAGATGATTTCTGTTTACTCTCCTCATAAATAACTGATTACACTGAGGATAAGTCCTCTCTGAGGCTGGTAGTTAAAGGCTAATCTACAGGCTGAATGACTATGGTTGAAGAGCGACACAGTGGAGCTGCCATCAAGCTGAACAAGGTGTTGTGTGCTCCCCTGATATGGTATTTTCTCCTCCACCTTTAAATCAGGTATTTAACTATCTGATCCTCACTATCTCCAACCTGCTTTCATGAGCAAAAACACATTCAACCAACAGCCGAGGGCCAATCCAAATACTTTTGGCCTCCTGAGGGGAAAATGGAAAACCGGCCCCTGAGCCAAAAACAGCCTGCTTCCAAATGTTTGTCTGGATCTGGCTCTTGACAGAAGTTTTATCTATAGTAGGCCCGCTCGAGGCATTGTGCCATCACAACTGATTAAATATGTATTTGGTCGACACAAACACAAAGCTGTTCAAACAGATTGCGCACCTGCTTTTCTCATCCACACATATTCTGCTATGTACGATCATGTGAGCCAAAGTGTGACCCCTCCAACCCGAATATGCTCCTAAGACAAAGATGCAGACTGAATTCAAAGAGAACCACAGGTCCCAAGATACCACAGGATTGTGTCCAACAGTTTGACAAATTATGCTACTATGGACAATAGCCTTTGTTTATCCAGAATCTTATCTGGTTTCCCCTCAAGCCTGTAATAAACTCCAGAGGGGTGAATCGTGGCCTCTGAAGTCAAACACCACCATCCCACTTCAAGTATTATCTAAACTGCACGACTGCTTCTTCCTCAGTTTGACTGATGCTGTTTGGCAGACGCTCGCACTCATTCAAGATAAGGCAACACTTCACATAATTGAGGGAAGGGACTTCACTAGAAAATATGGGCAATAGGCCTAATTGTGTGTCAACTTGCAACATATGGCCAGACAACCCACTTGATAATCTGAAGCTAATAACAGATTAAGACAAACACCGTTCACAAGTTAATTTGGGTGTCCTTTGTCCATCTGTTTGGCTGGCTATCCCTCTGCAGGGTGACACCACACCGCCACTGCGGAAAGAGGAGACATTCCCACATCCTCTGCAGGAAGTGACACGATCAGCGATTGGATGTTACTCATCTGATGTCATCACAATAGCATGGCTTAAGATGTTCTAGCTTTCACCGAGCAACGTCACACTGGCTCTGACTCATAGCACCTTGCTTGTGCAGTTTCACCTTGCACTCTTTATTTGAGAGAAGCTAATTTCATAATCTCAATGATTCACTGGTAGAACCACAGCAACACTGGACCCTGACACCAATGTAAGGGAGATACAATTCTGATAGATATATCAGCTGATTTTCTTATGGAGATAGAATATATGCATAAACACACATTTTGTTTTGCAATAATCCCTCAAATGCAGTTATCCAACACAAATGCAGGCAGGATATTTACAGTTCACCAATATACTTTATTGTCCTAAATGACAGTAAACTTCACTGGATATTCAATAGTTATAAAGCCTCTTTTTCTACATTATGTCCTGGGGGGAATTTTTCTTTTCATATTGGTGTTTATCGGACAATATACTTGCAGAATTTGAAATACGATAGGCCCATATCAGCTTATATTATCATCTGACAAAGTTATCAGTCGGGCTCTTGACACTGGCAGTCTTTCCACTGTCCTTCTCCGATCTCTCTTGGTTTAAAAGCACATCACCAACCAAGCTTTCCCTCTATACTGTTTCACTTTCTCTTCTGCTGTTATTTAGCTGTTGGTGTTTTTGCCAGGGGTTTCCCCCCCCCCTAACACACACACACCTGAGCAACACTCTAGTTCTGACTCACTAGAGGGTTTTTTTCCATGAGAACATTTTGACATCAGGCTGAGTTACCAACTTAGGTGTCAGTCTGAGTGATTCATAAACTTCAAGAAGTGCAGCAGGAATTTCCAGAGAACGTCTGGATCATCAGGCATATGGATCAGACTCCAGTGAGCTGAATCATGTCTTGACACTAACTATAACCTTGGTGAAACAACCGCTGACTCAATGAAACAATACTACAGGAAAAAGACACAGTCACACAAAAACCTTTAACCCTTTGTGATAAGATTTCGCAAGACCTACGCGCTGGTTGTGAATAAGGGAGTTGCCTCGTCGGCTTTTACTTATGAAGTAACACTTATATGACCGGGGGTACAAAACTTATGGCACCTACATCCGAGGACGGGACAAGGTCAGCGTGTTGCCTAGCAACATTACCTACAACTATTTCTATACTCAAGGGGCCACTCTTTGACACCGGGACAAAACGATCAGTCACCAGTGACCCTGCCGGTCGATATTGGTAAGAAGTGTCTGATGAAGGGCAAGGTGCAATGTTAATTGGTAGGTTTTGGTCCAAAGCGAAAGAATTTCATACTCAATGGAGTAAGGTGTTGGAAAGCACCTATCTTGTCCTTTGCTTTGGCATAAACTATTGACACTTAACATCCGCATTCTCTCAAGATGATGAAAGAGGGAAAACTCTCTCACACACACACACACACACACACACACTCAGTTCTGACACTGCTGGGAGCACTGAGCAACAGCACACCTTGAAAAAAGAGTGGTAGCAAGTAAAGACTTGCACGCAGGGCATTTAAATCACAGGTGATGTTCTGTTATGACACGTCTCCTCACAACCAGCTGTATTTCCATGACAATCATGACATAGATATTGATATTAATTCCATTCACACATTAATGAAAACACCGAGGGGTTTAGACTCTATAATCCTAGTGCATTACATAGTTCACATTGCTCAGTTTAAGCTCTTGGATGTGGTCTGGGGACTTGGCAGTGGCTTTACCTGTTGAGGAACGCGTTGCCAAAGGCGTTGAGTTTACGGAAGGGCTTCTTGGGGTCGACAACCAGAGCGTTACCCGGCACCACCCCCTCCTGTTCACCGTGCATCACGGCGATGAAAGAGTCCGTGGTCGGCTCGGGGCCAATCCGCATACCGGGGAAGTCCTGTTCCATGAGGTGCCGGATGAAAGTAGTCTTCCCGGTGGAGTACTGACCCACCAGGAGGAGCATGGGCTTGTTGTCGAAGTCGGCATCTTCGAGGGCAGGAGAGTGGAAGTCGTGGAATCGATACGTGTCCTCCAGCGGGAACAGTTTGGTCCGGTAAAGCCGCCGTAGCCCCTCCGACACGTTCTGGAACAGCTCCGGGTCCTTCTTCATGTTTTTTCTGAACATAGTACTGATTTTTACCCTTAGTTGACACGAATGTGCCGGCCTCCCCTTTGTAGAATTAGCTGGTTTAGTGGTGTGGCTCTCTCACACCGTCCACAGAGTTAGCTGCCTGCTGGAATGAAGCAACGGCTGGGCGAGGTCTTGGGAAGTTTTTTTGTCCCCACCCTCCTCTTTCGCTAGCTAGCCACACACTACGAGGCAGTCATGCAGGGAGGACTCCCTCTCCAGCTGACGTGGGCAAACCTAAAACGGCCAGCCAGAGTCCACCACAAACACTGAGCTCTAGATAATCTAGATATCGTCTGATACTACGCGGCTCTGACGGCGAACCCGTTAAAACTCCTCTTCGCAGTTGGCTAACTCACTTAGCAGCCGGCTGTCAGTTGGTGAAACCACCAAAGAAGGCTGGCGTACGGATACCGGAAAAAGTTAGACATTTTCACAATAAAAGCACGAACGGTTATGATCCTAATTTTAAAGAATCCACAATTTCTCAGTATATATTTATTTGCAATATCCTTCTAATATAAATAACGACGATGTCACATTAATCATCAATTTACACTAGGGGTCAACTGATATGTTTTTTTCTGGGCCAATACCAATTATTATAAATCTAGATGCTGATAACTAATATTTGGAGGCGATGAACAGGAAAAATAACAAATCTCAGTCTTATAGTCGAGAATAAACCAGTGATTGATTGTATCTATAATTTACTCAAGTACAATATTGAGGAACTTTGCTTCGGCCGATCAATTTGGCCTTTTCAGGGTCGATACCGATTATTAGAAATCAAGGAGACCAAAAAACGATATTTGAAACCGATATTCATTTGTAGTAAAAATGAATCTTTTCTGTGTCAAAACTCCCTGTAGAATTTACTCAATTACTCTTCTCAAGTAAAATTTTTAAGTGTACTTTACTTGAGTATTTAAATGTTCTGCTCCTTTATTTCACACATTTAGTTTCTTGTTTCTTTGCAGAATCAGATTATTTGATTGTTTGTCAGGCTTTTAATTGTGACGTGTAAGATATCGTTGTGAGTGGGAGATTGTGTGAGAGGATGTTGCATCAGTGCCGATAGCACATTTTTAAATGGGTTTGTTTTATCAGCAATCTGACAGTAAAATTACAGATACAGATAATCGGAAAATGCTGAATATCTGCCCTGATAATAGGACAGGGCCGATAACCGGTCTAGCCATACTTAATACTTTCACTTTATTTTATTTATATGATATTTGATAAGCAAATTCAGATTATTTAGTCTACCCCTAACCAGTCTACCCCCATTTTACACAGTAATATTGTGTATTTTACAGCCACAGTGTTTCAGTTTTTGAGCCTCACAATATAGACAGTTCTATTGTATTAATATTAATAAGAGAGTACACACATGAATTGACCTTTTATTATAATAGCATAAATAATCATGTATTGATTTTCTATCTTAGGCCAAATATCCTTTCACAGATATGCCATACTGAGGGTCTTTTTTTTATGATGCTTTATTTTAGCATGACAGTGTTGAATGTTTAATTTGTTAGTTTCTATGTGATGTATGTCTATATCTTGCCCTATGGAAACTCTTTGGAAAACACAAAGCATCCATTCAAGTCAGTGCAACTTCCAGTAACCTTTTACTATTACCAGAAATGATGCTTCAGTGTGCAGATGTGGTTTCAGTTTGAATTTCAATCAGCTGTATCTAATTACACACTGATATGGTCACAATGACACGATTCCTTTTGCTTTCTGTTGCCTCTGTGTGTAATGAAAGTAGTGTCTTTTTATTAATTAATTAATTCATTCATTCATTCATTCATTCATGCTCTTAACATTGAAGAGAACAGAGAACAGACAAAAGGTCATTTGTCCATTGGGGCGTAATATGCAACCATTTAAATCTTGAATTTGTTAAATACATTTCTGATATTACATATTTTAATATACAATTTATAAATACAGTTCCATAGATTTTATTTTGTTTTTTTTTTTTGTTTTGACTTGCCTCTAAATGTAATGTTAAGTTGGGCCAATAGGTCATGACATTTGAATAAAAAGTAGCCATTCATTTGTTTATTCAATAAAACTAAAATATATACAAGGTGGATGTCTATTAATACTGTTGTAGTAGATAGCAACTGCGGATGAAACATACGTAAATCTCTCTCTCACACTCAAACGATATAATGATCATGAACTAAGGTGTCCCTCAGTGTCATCTTTGTGTTCTCTCCGCACAAACAGCTCAATAAAAACACAGAAAAACAGCTATTAAGGGATGAGCTTCAGTTTATTTGAAAGAAAAGCCTGCATAGAAATAAGCATAAAAAGAGCACAGAATGAAAACACAACAAATAGAAGTTATTTACTGTACACAGGATCTTTTGAATGTCAGATGTGCGAACTGTCCCAGCAGCTTTTTTGATGACAAGAGGTGTCCCTCCATAGATAACAGCAGCTCCACTGGAAGCCAGAGTCTTTCCATATGGAGATGCTGTTACAGCTGGTGAGACCCACAAGAAACAGCACAGCTGACGGCACGTGGAGGCTCTGAGAACGTGGAGGTGGTGGGATTCATTTCAACAAACAGTTTTCTGCTGACTTGAACCATTCGGTGATACAAATAGACAGCGGTTTCTTTAAGTGTTTGACGATATTTATTAGGCGTGATTGTAAAAAACATTTTCCCTTTTGCGATTTTGCTCATTTGACAATTGAAATGCATTTTAAAAATGCTTCTTATGCCTTCAACTGTGTGTGATATGTGGAGCGTGAATCTTTCCCAGCAGAGGCCAGATTCAAATGATTGTTGTCAAAAAGTCTTAACAATAGTGCAAAGATAAGACTTTCACAATGCTACATATTTAAACAACTTGGCACCAGTGTGATGAAAGTTTCCTACACATGTGATTATACTGCCCTCTTTTGGTCCAACCTCTCTGACTACATGACATGATTTTACCGCTCACTCTTTGTTATCTGAGTCCTCATGTGATAATACCTCCCATCCAATAAAGAGAGATATTATCCACCGTGTCCTCATGACTCCCTTCTTTTAGTTTTTACTGCTTCTAAGTAACAAGTCAATCTTATGACCAATAAAATCAGCGTCATTCACTCAATCAAAGTGTGCGAGGAGATCAACCCTGCAAATAAATCTCAACCTTTAGTCCGTTAAAATTAATCTTTTACACACAGGCATTGATATGGATTGAGCACAAGTTGTAAACTGAGTGTGCATCATTTCTTTCTCTGTCCTCTCCTTAGTTTATTAGAATCTCCCGACTGAGCTTTGACCCTCAACCCTCTCCTTCTGTAACAAACAGCGCCATAAAGCAATTTAAGGGCGTACTAAAGAGACCTTCACCCCGACGGTCTCCTTCGACTTCGCCCACCTTTTGTACCTGATTACTCAAAGGTAAAAATGTTATCAGTACCAACCTCAGAACTCACATTAGAATCAATGTATTTATGATGATAGCACCTCAATATCAAGTCTGGATGGAGAATCTGGTCAGTCCTGCGTCAGGAAATGAAGTTTGAGAAAGAAATATCCTGAATTAAACGTAGACATCTTCACTCTTACAATTCGGACAGGAGTTGGGTTAACTTCAGAGACAAAACCTTCCCTTTCTGCCGTGGACAGATTATAATATATTATATTATATCATTTAAGTAATTCTATTCTTTTCTAAGTAATTCTATTTCAGTCTTAACATCTCCTTTTGAAAAAAAAGAAGTTACTATGGTTCACAGATGGATATAACAGGTTTAAGCTTTCTGAGAAAGAAAAACCACAAATGAAGTGTGAAATTGGATTCTAGCCCCGTTAACAGCTGCACAAATTGATTTCTCGGTTAACACAATCACCCAACAACTTTATTTACAGAATGGAAGCATGTTTGTTGCCTAGCAAGCACTATTTTCCATCAGGAGCTTAATTTGGTTTTGCCTCATTTGATTAACTTTCCCAATAGCCACTTTCGGTCTCTCTTTACAGCCGTTTAGTTAATCGCTCAATGGACGATCTGTGAGTGACTTTTTACTATTTGAAGAAGTGAATGCACTTCCAGTTACTAAGGTGCACAAGTTGCTAACAGAGTGGGTGCACAGTTAATATGTAATCAATTCAAAACACAAAACAGATAACATGATCATCTTGGTACAAATGCCGTCTGTAAATAAAATACAAATTTGCTCAAAATAATGAAATAAAACAGTGTATTTGATTGCTTCTCAGTTCATGAGCCACATCAAAATAAAAGTTCATACTCACCAAGTAAATACTGCAAATGAGGCTCGTTTGAGTCGTTAATTCTGTGAGAAAAGTCATAAAAGGGGAAAAAGGAGAGAGTGTGAGGTAAAACAAGCCAAACACATTCATGGTTAACAGAAGAGAAAAGCAGTTAGTGGACAAGCTTTTAAAAGAGAAGTCAGACAGAAGAGAGCAGGCTGAGACTGAAGTCTGTCCCGGAGTAATGGTGGACTCTGTGAATGAGGGCTGCTTAAGACTGCGTGGGGGAGAGAAAGAAATTAATCATTACACTTACTGTAAATATGTAACTGACTCAACCTGCCCATAAAAGTCAGCAAATTGCATTGTGTTTGAACACCCACAGACACACGAGGATGAATCTCATCCTCACACAATCATGCACACAAGATGGAGAGCAGCCAATAAGAGACGCCATCCGGCCTCGGAGCACTTGAGCCTCTTCACACATTTAGGCCTCTTCATTCAGTGTAATGGCTTCCTGCCTCGGCTGTCTAGTTCACCAGAACTACACAGAGATATACTTTTCAAGGGGCAGATGAGTTATAATTGATTGATTAAATAACTAAATGGTCAGAGATGTAATCGCAGCTGATGCACACAAGGAGCATAATCACTTCTCTGTCTCTTTAGAACCTCTACTTGTTGGATTTCCGCATAATTTCGAATAAATGTCCCCAGTATCTGATATGACTATCAAAACTTTTATGACATCTGCTTTTTTGACCTTTGCTCACTGCCTACCTTTGTCCTTGTCCTTAAAGTAAGGGACAATAAAGTCCTGAGGTAAATGTGCAGGTCTATAAAAACAATAAACATTAGCAGACTAAACTGTATCTATGGCAATGGAGTCAAATACTTAAAGAGCCTACAATTTAACGTTAGTTGAACTTTACCGGGTTATTTCTATTTATGGTGCTTTACAATAAAGCTCCTCTACATTTCATATGTTAATTTTGTACACCATATACCTAATTTATGGCACATTTTTATGGTCTCACTACTAAACAGTGCATTAAGTCATTAAAACTGGTTCTGCCTCAACTAGCTTAAAAATTGACAATGTACTGATATTGCTGTTGCTTTGTTTTAGGTCAGAGTGTAAGGTGAACCATGTACACCTTTAGGGTTTTATGGGAACTAATTCAAATGTTACTTGAAGAAATAACAGACTATGAGGGCCTGAATGTGGAAGGCTGTTCTATTCACTATGTTATGTACAGTGTATATTATATCATAATAGGCTATTTATTTCTGAAATGGTTTCTGAAATAATGTTACACCACAGATGTCAGCCGCCCTTTATGGAAGCTCATCTCCAAGACTTGAAGGAAAAAATAATGGTGACAAATTTAACTTTGTGTCTCATAATATTCACTTTTTATATCAAACATTTTGAACTTTGTGTCTATATATATATGTATACACACAAAGTTCAAAATGTTTGATAAAAACTCAAACTTACAAGATAGAAAGTGAAAATGAGAGCAAGTCATAATTATGAGATAGAGTCCATGTTAAAAGTGAAATGAAAGGTTAAAAATATTGACGTTTCCCTCATAAATTTGACTTTTGTACATTAACTAACATATTTATGAGATTTATTTCATAATTGTGATTTTCCACGGGAGTTTATTTTCCATATAGCTTAGGTTTCATCGTATCATCTTCTTTAACTGCTGGAAACGTTATAAGAAGAGGAAGGTTTTTCTAAATATTCCCCGAAAGCATGAAAAAAAAAAATCGCTTTCCCCGTTCGGTTCTGTTTGACCCGTGCCGGCTCCCGTACTGTTGAAGCGGTGTTGACTGATGTGTGAGTAGCTAGCTAACGTTGTCTTCATGAATATATGAAATTATATTACTTCTATTAGAAATAAAATGACACCTCTGTGTGCCTTCACATGTGACGTACAAACAAACATTAATATCTTCAGTGACAGAGAGTGTAGGAGAGTTTCTGGTCGTTTTTAGTCGTGCTAGCCAGCGAAGCTTCACAGCTAGTTTCGAAGCTAATTTGAACGTTAGCCACATTTATGCTAAATTTAGCACTCAGCATAACGATAGCTTTGATATTATATAGCTACTGTAAGAGAGCATGGGTAAACACGTATTTTGTCAGGCTGCTGGACAGGGAAAGTTGAATAGTTATTCACGTACGGTTATTTTTCGACAGTGCTAATGTGTGTTTAGCTCCTTCACACATGACTGAGCTAAAGAATGAGCTCTTGTGTGGACTTTGTATAGCAGTTTAAGGTTTGCTAACGTCGGCTCCATTATCCTGACTTACCTTGAATGAACCAGCGAGTAACTGTCGTTTAACGATGTGTCGAAATGAAAGTTAAGGAATGTAATTTGATGTAATGTAATTCTGGTAATTACACAATCTGTTCCAGGTCAAAATGGCAGAGCAAACAACACTAGAGAGCCTGCTGGAGATGGGCTTTGAAAGAAACAGAGCGTGAGTTCCTAGATTTGAGACTGTTTTCACAGACGTGAAAGTAAAACATCAGACTCAGTGTGTCCTGTATCTCTTGTTTTCAGGGAAAAGGCGGTGGCCAAGACAGGAAACCAGGGAATAGAACAAGCAATGGACTGGTGAGACTGAATTCAATATGTAATCGTTGAGCTGCCTGGATGGACATGGCCCCTCTGTGTTCTTGTAATCAATAAAGTGTGATGTGGTTTTTTACAGGTTAATGGAACATGAGGACGACCCAGACATCGATGAGCCCTATGTGCCGCCTGTAGCGAATGTCCTGGGAGGAAATGCAGACAGCCAGTCCACCACGGAACAGCCGACACTAGCAGACACTGCTGAAGGTCTGGCTGTGTTGTGCTTTTTAGGAGGCAGGAAGGGTTGTGATAGGGTGGTAGAAGCATGCTATTAAAGGACGAGTCCATCCAAAAATTTAAAAAAAGACAGCCGATATCTACTCATACGGAAAGTCGGGTGAAGTTTGTTAGTCCAAACAATATCTCTGGAGCTTCACAGCGAAACAGTGTTGCAGCGTTGTGTTAGATAGGGACTTTTTTAAAACACAACAACATAAAATGGCGTCGACAGCTCATCCTGTATAATTCAAGTCTTTGGCAACCCAGAGATCCTAAAGTGATTTGAAAAACGTTCTTATGACCTTTTTAAAAGCCCAAATCTTTAGTGTAGTTTCTAAACGTAATGTTTGTGTACACAAGCTTGACCGCACATCGAAGGTTATCAGTGTCTTTTCAATTAATTCAATTTGGGATGTCAGGGCTTCGGCAGACTTGGATTACACCAGACGAGCTGAATGGAGTCATTCTTGCCATCTGCTTCAGTTGTTTATGAGAATAATTGCAGTCCTGTTTTTTTATGGATGTCCAGAAATGTTCTGTGGACTACGAAACTTCAGCTGACCTTCCATCGGTACGGGGATGAGTAGAAAATGACTGAATTGTTTTTTTTGGCTGAACTCATCCATTAATGTAACCAATGGATGTGTAAGATCTTTATACTGTATTTCATAAGAAAGTATACATTTTCGTCTTGTCAGAATCTAAGATATACCGTTAGGGTCATCACTTTGAGGTCTCCAAGTGTAATAAGATATCAGCTGCGGTCACGCAGACAGTATTTCTCAGTTAGATAAAAAATTGATACCAGCTGTTTACATGGATGCTAATTAAATTGATCTGTTACAAAAAGCATTAAATCAGAATAGACCTTGTTTGATATGCGCACAGTTTGAAGCGTATAGCTGATGATCGTAACGATAAAGTGGTTGGGTCGGAATCACTTTTGCCGTCTTGACATTTAGCCTTGCTTTCGAGAACTTTCAAACTTAACCAGCAGTTTTTGATTTGGGCAGTACATTTGTTTCTTGTATGAAGTTTCTTGATTTTTCAGGTATATAATATTCATGATTAGTCAAAAACAATCCAAAAAACGTTTCTAAATGGATTTATCGCCACAAAATTTCCAACATCTGGATATACATTGATATGAAATTGCATACAGTTACAGAGGTGATTCTCCACATGGTCCACTCTTGCTCAGTAGCATGTATTTTCTATCTATAAACAATATTTAAAATCTCAAATAAGCTCATATTAATTAAGTGGAAGTCACTGCTGATTTACACTGAATGAGATATGAAACCAGTAAGTTTCTCTTTCACTCTGTGTGTTGTTGCTTTTTCAGAATACGTCTTCTGCTTTGATTTGTGCTCGACTGTAATACATTTCTCTTGATCTCTTACTGTGTTTCTTTCTATTTCTCTTCCTCACGTATGTTTATTTTGGCTTCAGGAATAGCAGATGCAGAAAACACCTGCATCGACAGTGAGACAGGTGCCAGGAGGCCACTGACAGAGGAGGAGAAACTTGAGCAAGTTAGAAGGTAAGAGCACACGCACAGATCCCTCCAGCCTTGGATGTGACAATTAGTTTGGTGCTTGTAGACAAACATAATTTAAAAATACCACCTAAACTACTTCTGTTCATCAATTTGTCATCCTGTTAGAAAGATTAAACACCTCCGATGTTTAAGTAAATCAAGAAATGTCCTCCGTGTCTGTAAGCTGATCCCTGTGTCGGTGTCTGTTTTTCAGGCTAGAGGAGCTGATGCGGGTGAAGCAGGCGGAGAGAAGAGAGCGAGAGCGGGAGGAAGAGCTTGAGAGGGAGAAGCAGCGGAGGAAACAGGGCCAAGAGCTGCAGCAGATACGCCAAAAGCTGCAGGATGACGATATGAAAAAACTTGCTGATCTGCGCAGGAGAGAGAAGATGGAGGACAAACTGGCGAGGTAAGATGTTCACGATCGCACAATTAGTCAGATAATGACGCAGCAGATGATCGGGCTGCTCGGTTATGGGGGGATAATTTACCGGGATTACTGATTTACTTTTGAATCATATCTAACTTTTATAAGAGCGTATCTTTGTAACAGTGGATTCCCTTGTTCTTTATACGTAATAAAACTGCGTAACAAATAAAAACATCAGTATACTTGTAATACTATGCTGTATCATATAATATATAAGATAATAAATACTGATATTCAATATATGATGTTGTTTTTATTTGGTATATAAGAAGTGAGAAAGTATTGCTGAAATCCAACTCTCTCTTCCTTATTGGCCACTCCAAGCAGCAGTACTGTAACAACATGTATAGATGGGCATCAGGAACCAAGCAGCAGAGATTTCTGTGGCACAGTACAAGATAACAAACTCATAATAAGACCAGACATGATCAACAAATTCGTATTAGACTGTCAAAGTGTGCTAAATCCTGGAGCTAATGTTCATTCTTCATGGCTCTCACTGTGTTGTTTGTCTTTGTTCCCGTCAGGCAGAGGGTGAAAGAAAAGATAGCACGAGACCGAGAGGAGAGAGCACAAAAGGTAATCTTTCTTTTTTGCAGTTTACTTCTATTTTTTCTTATTGAATTTATTACCACCACTTTTGTTAAAAAATATCACAACTTGGATGTTTTTTTTCCTGTTTAGTTCGGAGGCGGTGGAACACCGAGCACAGCCGCAGCGTCCCAACCTGCCCAGCCCAGCCCCTCGTCGCCCACCAGTCACGGCCCTCCACCCACTAAGAAGGAGTATGATGAGTCCAGGATACAGGTACAGGCTTCAGTCACACGCCATAGTCAAGAATAATACACATTGGGGATATTTTACACCCTTTGTTGTCACAAGCCTGTGTATCAAAATATCACAAGGAGCGTCCCATAACCAGTTGTCTATTTTAATGAGACATTAATTTTGCATGAGATGACAAAAAACATGACCGTCTCCTTCATTGTTTCTTCTCTCCTTCTCCTTCACTTGCTCCTCCCCCTCTTTACCGTAAAGGTCCGTCTGCTGGATGGCTCGACCATCTCCACAGTCTTTAAGGCCCAGGAGCCGCTGGCGGCAGTGCGCGTCTACGTGCAGATGAACAGCAACGTGCCCGAGGGTCAGGACTTCACGCTGCTGTCGCTGTACCCCCGCCACGTATACACCGAACTGGACATGGAGAAGCCCCTTAAGGAACTGGGTGAGTGCTGGAGTGGGAACTACATACATATATAGTCAGGGTTTGAAGAGAAAAAGTTAAGCACTTTTCAGATGCCTCAACCAAAGATTTCCAGACTTGTCATCACATCTAAATAATTAAGAAGTTTATAGAATTAGTTAACAGCCACAGCACTCAAAGTATCATGTGACTTTGTTTAGTTTACCAGCTGTTCATGCTAACTTTCAAATATTCATGATCAAAACATACAATAATTCTCGCTGATTTTGACACCAGATTTTTATCTACATGAGTGATTGTGTTGATGAAAACATCAGATAGAAAGTCTTTAGTCAAATTCAAGCATATTCCTAATCTTAAAAACATAATACTTAGTTTAAACATCTGTCAACTTTTCCAAGACTTTGTACAAACCCTGTGAAATATGCACACTTGAAAGGATAAATTCACCCAAAAATGAAAATTATGTCATTATTTACTGACCCCCCCATGCTGATGAAAAGTGAAGCATTGTAAAACTTCTTGGGTATCCACAGAAAACCATCCACAGGAACTTGTTTTTAAAGTATAAAAAAACAACCAAGACAAAAACACAACATGGCTCCCAGTCGCTGGAAGCCCCAAGATCCCAAATGTGTTTGTCAAGATGTTATTTACACACTTCTCTGCAGCCGTGAAGCTAAAGGTTAGTGAGCACACCGTGTTAAGTGGGTGCACAAGCTCGACCGCACGTTGAGGGTGTTAATAATGTTTTTTAGGTTTTTTTTAGGTTTTTAAAGTCCCCATCTGCTTCAGTTATTTAGGAGAATTCTGCAACACTGTTTTGTTCTGAAGCTCCAGACATGTTTTGTTGGACTCAGTTTATCATCGACAGGGAAAGTCAGTATCTGAACTTTCAATTTTGTATGAACATATCCGTTAACATATTCTCAGTGTTTTACCGTCCAGTCAGCGGCTCTGTCTGATCTCCTTTCATGACCTTCTCCTCCCTCTCTTTTTGCAGGTTTGGTGCCTTCAGCTGTGCTGGTTGTTACCAAAAAGTGAGATCAGGGGGATTCGCTCTGTGAGCCTACCTCACCACCTCCACTGCATCAACACATGAAAGATATCGATCCAGGAACAGAGCCGCCACCGATCAGTATCACTCAATAAGCCAGCTAACTGAACTGAAGCAGACAAGACGCAGATCGAAGCTTCGTTCAGATTGTGTTTTAACTAATTTTAAGACGTTTTTTGGAGAGTTATAGTGTACTACTGTTTGGGTTAACTCACTGAATGACGCCTTTCCTCCATTCTGGGCTGATTGATTTGTTATGGCTTGGTTTGTGTGCAGTGAGATGGACTTTTACAAAGTGAAGATAGCTGGCTTCTGATGGATACTGCTTCATGGTTTTCAGCAACTCATTTAGAAAAGACGATAAAGTACAAAAATCGTTGAATTTTAAGATGATCGTTAACAAGCAAAGTACAACACTAGACCCACTCGATCGGTTCTTCAAAGGGCCTTAAATTTAACCCCCACAATCTTCCTGATTTTGTGACATTCTACTTTGCCAGTTTTTTTTATAAGTTAAAATATATTGACAGTTATGTCTGCATAATCACCAAGAATCTACTTAAAATAAAGCTGACTCAGAGAATTATAATGGTCGACTGAATTTTCTACATATCATACATGAAGCCACATTTCCACCTGAAGTACCTGGAACGTTTAGTTTGTTACTTTTTAGAACTAAAATGTCCCTTCAGCTCGGTCGAAGGACCCCTGAGGATTGGGCATATTAGTCCGCTGACTTATAAAAAAAAAGTGATGCTGTTTTTAAATGTAATTTTTGGCGCTTTTTGCTTTTTTATTAAACAACAGGGCCTGGACTTCATCTATGTTTCATCTGTCTCACCCTTTTTTTTTCTGCAACTCCATGTTCACGTGTCGAAGCTCCCAGAACAAAAACTGGTGTGTGGCCGTAGATTTGTTTTTAAAATGCTGCATGTGTTCGGCAGATCAGAAATAAAATGCTGCATGTACTCGACAAATCAGAATTGTCCAGCGATCAAGCCCAAATCTTCAAAGCTCCTGTACGTTTTGAGGGGTAAATTATGTCCCCAGAACTTAATTAAAACCTTTGTCCTCGCGGTATAAATACACATTTCCTCCAAAGGTTCTTTGTCTCTGGCGGAAGTTCACTCGGTGGAAAGGCGGCCTGTGTAACTTTCTGTACAGCAAGGCAGGTGATTTCTTTTTAAAGAATTTTGTCAAAAAAAATCCCTTGAAATTAGGAAAGGCAACAATGAACTGATTCGGTTTGTGTGGCCAAAGCTGAATCGTATTCCTTTGTGCCATATAGCTCGATTGTTGTCCAAAACTACGTGTGACCCATTTTTACAAGTTTGTCTTCAGTAAGCAAATGTGTTGCCACAGTAGGGAAGCCGAACATTTCTGTGACATGTTGACACATTGTTTTTTCATGTGGCGTGTCGACAGTAAGGTAACTGGAATATTGGCAGCCTGAACCTTTAAGAGATACAACCACAACATACAACTACAGTGAACTAAACTAGTGCACATATAACATTGAGAGAGAGAGGTTGTTTTTCTGACATTTTCAATAATTTAATGCATCTTAATGAAAAAAAATCTGGCGTATTTAGGTGGCTGGTATCTATGAATGGGAATAATTTGATGCGGATCTGAAGATAAAATCTTCATTCTAGTTCTCCTAAATCTTACACACTGGACCTTTAAAATAATTAATGAACTGAAGCTCGACACACACTAAAGTAAGAAGTGAGATTCTGACACGTCGCAGCAGGAAAACATGTAAATAAGAAATTAATGGTGCCTGCCTCAGTTAATTTTATTTTACTTTACCATCAGTTATTTTCTCATTTAATTGATTAGTTGTTTAGTGTTTAAAAAAAAAAAATTGTCACCAGTGTCTCCCAAAGCCGAAGATGACGTCCACAGTGTAAAGATAATCGGTTTACTGTCAGAGGAAAGAAACTAGAAGATATTCACATTTCAGAACCCTGAATAAGACAATTTGGACTTTTTTTTTCCTTGAAGAAAAATACTGAAAATGATTTAGTTATGATCAAAATACACCTGAGTCCAAGTATCTGTCTGTGGAAATGGCCTGTTGGTTTATTCAGCCGGTGGCTTTCAGAGGCTCTAATCCTCAGATTATTAGACTAAAAACAGGATCAATTGAGCTCATTATCTTTATGCTAGAAGGCCATTAATATTCACTATAACTTGGCTTGAAACATGTCCATTGTGACTTTTGCTTTTGGATGGTAACACCCTGAATATCTTTAAAAGACTTAATCTAAAAGAGAACCGGTAGCGGCCGGTCCTTCCTTTGTTTGGATAGTTAGCGTGATAATCTGTCCAGACTATTTCCTGAACTTTTTTAGAAACCCTAACCCAGCTGTAGATATGAGAAGGACACAAACCAGAGCTTTCCTCGCATACAGACCACAGTACTGTGCGTTTTAATGAGTTGATCTTTTTCACTGTCAAAATGGAAGTGTGAGCAAAAAGACACGCGACACAAAGCGGCTCTGTCGTGACACACTATAAAACACCTTTATATACATTAGAAAAACAACAATTAGCCTACTCTGGAATGGTACAAAATGTCGATCGTACGTCAGCTTGCAGAGTTTCGATAAAACTGGATGACTTTAAAACAGGAGCAAACAAATACAAAAATATTTCTGATTAAAATGGAGACACTGATGTGCTGAGAATGGGTGTTTTCCTTCCCTCATGATTCCACCCGTTCCTCAGAATCAACACTGAATGACACGACATGCTCAAAAACCCGCGCCGACCTCTTGTGACTCCAGGACAGTGAGGGGACTCAGAGGAGGACGGAGAGAGGAGAGGATGCTGGGATGTTGTTTTAGCGCGACCCGGCTGGTTCAGTTTGTCGTTTGAGAAGTCGCTAGGGGGGTCAAACTGCTTCCTCTGGTTATTTTGTGTCACAGTCACTGTCACCCACTTTAGCTGGGAGGATAGTAGCCCTGGTTGTAGTTCCAGGTGTTCTGGTAGCCGTAGCTGCCGTACTGCGGTTGCTGGAAAGGAACCACAACAGACGAGGTTAAATAATAAACTTCACTGAGCATCTCAAACTGTTCTTTGTCAAAATGTACCCAACCGAACCAACTATAGAGTCAGTTTACTTTCAGTGAAGCCATTTTATATACATATGGACCTTGTTTTAGTTTTTTTAGTTTACATAATATACATTTTGTAATAATAACAATAGCAGACCAGATTAAAGGAGCACTATGTAGTTTTGAGGAAGACATTTTAAATCAGAAGAGAAGGATCTTCATTGGCTGATTTATGCATAAACAAACTCTTCGTTTTCATGACTGAATAAACAAACTGACCTTAAAAGACAACGTCATTTCACACTGTTTTACGTTGTTTATATTTGGCGGACCCTGCCACCTCTCTAGCTTCAAACAGTGTTCTGGACCTTACTCTCCTCTGAGAACAGCTCGTTTGTTCAGTTATGGAAAAAATATTGGGAGAATTTGCATCATTACCTTATTCACATTGTAAATATTAAAGAGTTTGGATTTCTTCTCCAAAACTCCACAGTACCCCATTGAAGGAAGATATAAATAAATACAAATAAAAGAATAAAACACTGAAAAAAAGCCTTCATCACATTAGATCAAATGAATAAAAGAAGAAGAGGAATAAAAAAGGAAAACAGTATTTTCCTGCCCCTCACACTTAACTTCCTCATCATTCTTTTGCCATGTCAGGTCATTTTAAGTCAAAACAGCCATCTTCAAATGCGAATCCTACCTGGTACCAGTTGCTGTATCCTCCATAGCCGGTCTGGGCGCTCATGTCTGCGCCCATCACAGGTGGAGGGGGTGTGGTGATGGGGACGTGCGGCATGGTGGGTGGGGCTGTCGCAGACACAGCAACAGCAGAGCCGTCGTCACTTTTGCTCAGCTTCTCCGGGTCCTCGTCCCTAAAAAAACACATTTTTTATAAATTATATCTGTAAAAATAAACACAGAGCTGATTCACACGGCAAAAAAACCAAACATCTTCTATGTGGAGTTCAGATCTATTTTTGTCGGGATTCTCCCAGTTGCACAAGATGAATCTGTCACCTGATTGTAGATAATTTGTGTACTGTATTTCAAATCTTTAAATTTTATACTTTTACACTTCGCTCATCAAAACAGAAGCATGCACGATTTTCCCATTCATTATTCATGTTACGACACCAACATGATCATACTTCATTTTCATACGTTAAACTTGTGAATTGCTTATTAAAAATAAATTTGATGTAGGAGCTGCACTTATGTCAGTTTTCAAAACGTTGCTGACAGAGAACAACATTTAAAAGCTTTCATTTGATCTAACAGTGGTGAAAAAAGGTTATTTGACATGTGGAAGCAGTCGTACTACTCACACTTTTTGTTTTAAACTTGATTAAGAACATTAAGTGGGTTCTTCCTCCCCCTCTCACCCGTTCTCTGCTCCTCTCTTTGTCCCACCGAGCTCCTGCAGCAGCTTCTGGTGCTCGTCGTACACAGACAGCACACTGCCGAGGACGGACAAACAGCGAGGGACAAAAAAAAGTCGATGAAGGGTTTACATGACACATTGGATTTGAGATATCTGCCAGTAAGACTGCTGTTGACCTCTGACCTCTGGATAGAGTTGCTGTAGTCCTCAGCGAACTGCAGGCCTCTCTGTGAGAAGAGGATCTTGATGTCTGGGGTGAGGGGAGCTGCCAGGGCTCGCGTCACACACTCCTGCACCGCCTCAGCTGAGGCCCAGGGGTCCCCCGACACCTCCAGCTCCAACAGGTTCATGTGCAGTTTATCGTTATCCTGAGGGAGCACACAACACAGCCAAACAACATTTATTACATTTATTATTGTTAGTTACTCTTTAACTTTTAGAATGTTTTTTGGATGAGAAGATGAGAGGGCTTTGATCAAAAGCCTGTGATTTTCTCAGAGGCGGAAATATTTGCGGCTGGTCACTTTGGTCACTTTTCTCACCGGACTGATCTCCAGCGCCTCCTGCAGCACCCTGCGGGCTCTGCTCGGGTTCCTGCCCAGCTTCAGCAGCAGACGAGCCAGCTTGATGGAGTAGAAGGCGTGTAGCGTGGGCTTCTCTTTGGATTCGGCCACCGCCTCCCGCAGCAACGCCTCTGATTGGTCCAGCTGGCCCGCTCGTCTCTCTAAAGCCGCCCTGCGAAGACGGACCACTGCCAGCCCCGGCAGGGTTTTCTCCAGAGCCTCCAGGACTCGCCGGGCCTCGGTTAGGTCACCTGATGGAGAGGATGAAGGAGTTTGGTGGGTGCAAAACAGGAATCTGATGTGAAGCTTTGAGGCTTTGTGATGTTTTTGCATCAATGATCCTTTTCCAGAAATACTCCTTTTTTTAGAAAGGTATCCTGTTTGTAATGGACTAACATTTTTTCATGTTTTGTTGGTTCTGTTGCACGTTGAAGCACAAGATACACTGTCCTGCAAATGTTTTTTGCACTATTCCACTGATCTAGAAAAGCAAAAAGAAGTGTGTGTGTGTGTTTGTGTGTGTGTGCAGTGCATTGTGTCGTACCGTGCCTCTCCTCGAAGGTGGCCCAGTGCATGTGGATGTTGGGTTTGTACGTCAGGTGGACCTCACAGGCTCGTTTGAAAACCGCCCGCGCCTCGTCCACGCTCTGCAGCTCCAGGTACTGAGTGTACTGATCGACACACACACACGGGACATTAATACACACTGAAATATGCTCTTGTGTTTTCTTTCTCTAAATACGAGTCACACACAAACACCCCGTTCTCCTCACCCTGGTCCAGAACTCCTCATACAGAGCGCAGGCGATCAGGCAGCGCTCGAAGAGGATTCGAACCCTGTAGTCGTCACGGGCAACAGCAGCATCCTCTGGCGCTTCCTGAGGCTGTGCGGTGACCTCCGACCCCTCCGCGGCTGCCTGGTTTGGATCTAATCAGAGAGAGTGGTGTCAGAGCTGTGGACACTTTAGACTTTAACACGGAGGTCTAAATCACGATGCTAACGTTGACAGCAGGCGGTATCTTCACAAAGTCACCTTGATCGGTGTCTTTGGTGTCGCTACTCAGCTGAGCGATCTCCCAGTCCAGGTAGGAGTGCCAGGCCCGCAGCTGGAGACGGTCGAGTGGCTTAACGTGGAAGTACGGACGTTTAATCTACAGATTATAGGGGAAAAAAAAAAAAAAAGATTCAGTTTCTGGGGGAGCGAGTGATGAAAGATCAATAATTATAAACAGAGACAGAATATAGAAAGAAAGAAGAAAATAGAAACTAACTCAGAATCAATTCCTGGAAAAGCTCAGACAATAACATTAAAGTATACTTTGGATAACTTAACATGAAAGAACATTAAGAAGGGTTTGCAGACATAACTCCAAAAAAATAAATATCATCTATTTAATCACCATCCAAAATCTATGCAATCTTTTTTTCTCAAACTTGAAATGCCTTGTAGAAGATTATCGCCAGACTTGAAATTGTTTATGAATTTCTCCATTTACACAATTTAGACACAATATTGCATCAAAGATTGTTCTGTTTTGGCACAATAATCACGAATACTGTCTTCAGCCTTGTGCACAAAAGCATATTTGAGGCACTTTCTTTTTTTGTTGTACTACACAACTTTTTATCATTTGATTTTGGTGTCTTTTACCAAATGAATGAAAGGCTTTTGTAGAGAAAAGTTCCTCTTCAAAGTAACACATCAATACAAAACGTTTAAAAGTTTTTTTTATTATTGGCACTTAAACTACTAATACCCAGTGCCAGGAAAATAAAGTTGTTGTTGTGCCTTAGTTTCAAGTTTCCAAAGAAAAATGACTGAATGAGAGGGAGAGTTGTGAGAGAAAGAATAAACTAACAGAGTTGAGTAAAAGAGAAACTCACAGCGTCTTCAAAGTGCCATCTCTTGCGGACTTCTCCCTCGTTGTCCTGGTAAACTTTGTCCCTGCGAAGAAGCACTTGTTCCCTGATCTTCTGCATCAATTCCTCCTGGACACAAAATCATAAGAAGAATCTCTTGAATTCATGTCTCATGTGCATCTAAATTTAAAAACTTAAATAAATATATGACATCCTGTCAGGGTTGAATGTGAGGCAGTCTGGTGTTACTCACTGTGTCTGTGCCCTCGGGTGTGGCGGGCTCTTCCTCCCCCGGCGGCCTCTCCTCCTCTTCCTCCTGGGCTTGTTCGGCACGCTCTGCCTTCTGACTCTGACGGCACGACGCCCTCAGCTCCTCGTACTCATCCGGGGGGAGAATCTCTTTGGGCTCTTGGCTGTTGAGCTGCTCCTTGAACCTGACGGAGCAGGACGCAAAAATACATTAATGGGAGAAGAAAAGAGCGAGAAATTGAGAAAGGAAAAGTTGAGCCTTCCTTCAATAAGATTGATTGGCTTGATCTTACTTGTCATAGTGTGTGTTGTAAAGCTGGGTGGGCACTTTGAGGACTCTGTCCAGTACGGCCGTTGCGTTCTTCATGTTCCCCTGCTCTTTCTCCCACTCGATATAAAGATCCCAAAGCCGGTCCGAGTGGAAGTCCAGACCTGCAGCCTGAACCGCATCCTCGAACACTCTGCGGATTGGAAAACAACTCTCACTTTTTCCGTTGTATTCTCTCCTCTTTTATCTGTGCTGCCCCTCAAGAGGTGAACCTGCAGAGTTTTTAAATGCGTATGCGTGGGAGCGTTCATCTACCTGCGAATCCGCACGGGCGACTCAGGCAGGTTCATGTCCAGTGTTCCCAGCAGCAGATTGATGTAGTGGATCCACAGATCTACACTCAGAGGGATCACCTGCAGACCCTGGATGCACACCTGACACAAGACACCACAAACGTGATCATAAGCTCATAAAAACACTTCCTTAATGCAAATCCAATTTATCTCTACTGTCTCTCCCGTTTTACCTCCTCTGCTTTGTCATTGTACCCGGCGCGGCGCTCCAGATCGGCGTATTTCTTCCAGTAGCCGTAGCAGAGCGGGTAGCGGACGAGGAAGGCCTCAAGCGCTCTGCGGGACGCTGTGACATGACTCTGAGGAGAGGAGAGAAATATTATAAACCCTACAGCCTCCAGACCTGCATGTGTTGTGACCTCATGGGGGCGACAAAAGTCAATGCACTTCACACACACACCTCTTGCTCGCAGTACTGCAGCAGGTCAGTCCAGCTGGTGAAATCTTGAGGATTGTCATGGGCGGCCTTCCACAGACGCTCAAAGTCGGCAGGCAGCTCTCCCTCCTCGTCTTCTGCAGCCGGGGGCATGGAGAAGGTCTCAGGGTGGGGATCTACGGGGGCTTCAGGTGCCTCATGGATCTCATGGACCTCATGGACCTCAGCAGCGCTGCCGTTTTCTTCTGACATCGTCACCATCTCAGTCGGAGGCGATGCAGGAACCTCAGAGGCCTCCATCGCTAAAGAGGGGGGAACATTTGTCAGTCTCATAACTGAAGTGAACTATACAGGTACCACTGGGTTGTTCACTAACACTTTTCACTGTAACTTTAGACATTTTCAATGAAGCTTAGAGAGACAATTACAGAAGCACCAAAATGTCACAGTCAACGTTTTTTCACAAATCTTCATCTTTTGGATCAAAATGTAGAGCGTCCTCAACAGAAAGCGAATGTAGTTGTGTGCTCTCACTGGGTAAAGGTGCGTCTTCACTTCAAACCTTTACATTTCCACTGAAGTTAATGACATTATTAGTGCTGCAACTATCTGTCAATCAAAAGAAAATAAGTTGCTAATTATTTTGGAAACTGATCGGTTACTCCTGGCCAAAATCTCACATATTCTTTCTTTTCTTTTCTTTGTCATTTATGATATTAAATGAAGAGTATTTTGGGTTTTGGACTGTCAGTTGGACAAAAGACGCAATTTAAAGAAGTCACTTTGGACTCTGTGCTGAGGATTTTCTCTTCTTGTATTTGACATTTGATTGAACCTTTAATCATTTAATTTAAACTGGTGGGCAGATTAATCAATAATGAAAACAATCATTTGTTGCAGCCCTTGTGGTGGCAAAAGAAAGACAGATACTTGAGTGCTGCTGTTTTCTTTTTCGCTCTCTTAGTTTGTACATGATGAAGAGAAGCAAAACTACAGAGGCACTGAACATACTCTGGGTTTTGTTTTTAGGAGGGATGACGACATCTAGCGTTTTTTTCCTTCTCAAAATGCTATAAACCTCTACAGGAAACAGTTATTGGCCCCATGAATGTAATGTGATGTCATTCATTAACTTCACAGATTCTCTGCTTCCGGTACAGTTTACATGGACAAGGGCCATGATGTCCTAACAACAACAACAACTGTGTGTGAAAACCCCAAACGTCTGCATGTGCAGATTCAGATTCAGAGGTAAAATCAGTCACAGACTGCAGGCAGTGCTCTGATTTTAGGCTTTCAGTCAAATCCACACAGGTTGTGGGTTGACTGATGCACAGATTACTTGGAGCAGTCACACCAGTAGTGCACCTGAAGATGTAAGTACACTAACTATCACCAGCAGCCTGTGATCCACACCTGACTAAAACATCCAACAAAACAAGAACAAAGACTGTATTTTCTGGCTTTTATTCTTGAAACACCACCTGTTTACACCTGCAGAGGTGTGTTTCATTCATACAAAGCTCAGCACACAGAGGACAAACGGGGCTGACTTCAGTGCATCTAAATTGTTTGTAACATTATTCAACTAAATTGTGACGAAACGTGATAAGCAGCATTCAAAAACAGGGCAGCAAGTGGATTAAAGTTAGTGAGCAGAACACTGTGCTGCTTCGTGGTGTGTTGAAATCTCGCTAGCCTAGCCTAGCTTGTCATGTCTGTCCTGAAAACAGGCGCAATCGGAGGCTTTATTTTAAAACCCTGCAGATGAATGAAAAGTTCAACGATATCTGTGAAAAGGCGACACCGCGTATTATAAATTCATTAACGTAAACGAAACTACCTGAAGACTCTTCGAGCTCCCCGTTGCCGCTCATCTCCTCACAGCCTTCCGCCGCCATGATGGAAACCGTCGCGTTTACGTCATCCATCCGCGACAACACGGCGTCCATGCTCAGCTGACATGAAAACAAAACACATTTTATTTATTATTTTCTAATAATAAGCCGATGGTTTAGCACGGAGACTGTAGAAATCAATTCTGGGAAATATTTTCAAATTTAAATGTACTTTATTTTTGCCAAGTGTTCATTTTCTATTGACTCTTAAGGTTTGTGTGTTATATTAAAAATATGTATTATAGAAGGTCGTTCCCACCAGTTAAAATGAAAAGTAAACTATTATGAAAATATAAAAGAAATTATTTAAAAAATTATGATAATCGCATGACAAATCTAAATTATAGATACGAAGTCAAATATGAGCTAAAAAGCAAAAAATACTAAATAGAAAGTCATGAATATGATTTGAAAACTCGGAATTATGATCTTAAATACATATTGAGGAGATAGAGTCATGAATATGACATAAAAAAATGCCATAAAAACTCATGAACTTTAGATAAAAGGTTGAAATGTTGAGATTTAACGCCAAAATGATTTCATTAGAAATCATAATGATGTCATAACTAGTGGAAATTATTAGATACATTTTGGCTTTTTATCTCAATTATGACTTACAATGAGAATTTTGTTTTTTTAAATCATGGTTATGTTTTCATCAAACCTTTTTAGTTAAAATGGCAAAAATGGGTTTCAATAATATCTCAACCTTATAGTAAAAAAGTTACTTAAACGAAGTCATACAAATGCAGCATTTGGCCAAATGTAATGATTTATATCTTTCCTCTTTGTGACCAAAGGACTTCTAAGTGAAGCCTTCTTCCTTTAAAGAAACCCTGGGCGAAACCCACAAAGTCAAATTTTATAAGTATTTCTGTTTGTTTAAAGATAAAGTAAAGAGCTGGTAAGATATTAACTCCTGAGACATGACAAATGTCTAGAGAACAACACTGTACCCACTGTATTAATTAAATCAAAACCAAACACTTCTCTCACATTTGGTCAACTTTATTTTCACTTGGTCTCATCTTGTAGTAGTACAACTTTGACAGCTTTAGTCTTTTTCCTTCACTTCCGTTTTCCACCAATTCAAGCCATCACCAAAAAAACTGAAGCAACATGTACATTTATAATCATAAAAACAATCAAGAAGACAAACTCATAGAACATCAAAACTCCTAAAAGGCCCGATGATTTGACTTGTCAGGACTACAGAGTCTCCAGAGAATCATTTGAAAGACTGTTCGGCGTCATCAGCACAAATGGATATCTGCTAGTGAAACACCTTTCAAGAATTCAATCTAAACTGTTCATTAAGCTCCAAACGACACTCTGGAAATTCCAGACAGTCCTGACATCTAATAAACACATGAAAATCTAAACATCTTGTAAGTTGTCACTCTCTTCAAGTGCATTAAAAATAATCTAGTAAACAACGCTGAGAAAAAGGACTCGATAAAAGAAAGAACGCACATGGACAGGATGATCCACAAACACCAGTGGTTTTGTCCCCTGACGCGATTCTCCCGGTTGCCAAGTTTCTTCCAAATAGCTGAAAATCCCCTCTCGGTGCAGCAGTTAACCCACCTGATCGCTCCCACTGTCAAACAATGATAATGAATCAAATTCATCACTGACGTTCTCTGGGAGAGGCTAAAGAATTAACGTGCCATGGAGATTTCTTTAGATTTTGTGGCAGAGCTGCAGGATGAACTGATTGTTGGCAAGCTCTCCCCAAATATAATCAAATGTGGCAGAAGTCGAGCCGACGGTCGAGCTCTTAGCTGATTTAAGTGCTTTTGCTTATAGAAGGGATGGAATGATTTTTATTTTTTTTTTTTTTTTTAAAATCAGAAACAGATCAAGGGAATCACCAGCAGGTGGAGCATGTGCTCTGAATGTGAACCTTCATTTCAAATCACAGTGATCTTTCTTCGGAGGGAGACAGGATGGACGATTAAAAAAAACAAAAAACAAAAGAGTGAATGTTTTCTTCTCAACCCCACAGATTCATTACAATGACATGATTCGAGTTGCTCAGTTGCCATCTATCTGAAGAACCTGACGAACATAATTATCTATCTAGCAGTAACCATTCTTGTTAGGTTTTTACAGTGTGACTGAACACAAGAGGGACATGACAGAGACGTTAGGTGGCTCAGTTCGACTAACAGGTCTACATGGGTTTATGCATGTGTGTGTGTTTTGATGCGTTTATGTTCTTTTTTCCCCCCCCACCGTGGCTATCTTGTTATCTTTGCTTTAGTTAGTCGTAGGTATCAGCGCTTCTTTCTCTCTCGCTCTCTCTGTTCAGTCTGGTTCAGTCATTTTCTCCTCCTGCTCCTCCTCATTGACTCCCGTCTCCATGGTTACTGAAGCGTCACGGACCAGTCGACCCCGGCGTTCATGCCGGGCTTGCGGAGCGTCAACATGGACATTGAGGCGTCGAAATCAAACTCTACCTGGCTCTCCTGACCACCTGCAGGACAGAAGAAGAGATCGAGTTCGAGAAAGTGCGAGAGAAAAGAGTGTGAATCTCATCTCGGACAAGAATCAGAAAATCTCGCATAACTAAGAAATATATATATGTGATGTCAGAACTTAGCTCTCCGACTCTCAGTCAAGTCGAAGTGAACCCTCAGGATCAGTGTTGGGGTAATCGATTTTAGCAATATATTATTTAGTTATGTTTGCAAACAAGTAATCGGTTACTGTAAGGCTGAGGATATGCAGCGGGATGTCTGCGTGAATATGCGTGAACAGCCAGTGTATCTTCGACATTACAAGTTTCACTGTGTTTCCCGGTTCCTTTAGTTTCCACAATAAATAAAGACAAATCACTGATGCATTTGCAGTTTGCGTTTCTCTCCTTGGCAGGCGGCACGCAGCCACCTGTGGATGTGTAAGTGCGGTCATGTCGGCTATGTGAGCCGTGTTTCTTGTTTTCTAAAGAGGCCGTCGCCAAAAATGTATTCCTCGGCTAAGTTTGCTGTCTGCTGATAGCAGCTGTAACCCTAACCATAAATTCAAAAACATTTTCTGTCAAACGTTCACACTTGAACTTCTCCAAACCTCTCTGGAGGGGCTCAAGTGTGCACAAAGTTTAGTCAAACACACAAAATGGCTTCATTTAAAAACACATTAAGTGTTATATCTCGAGGAAGTGTGATCTGGCAGCACTTGACTCGTTCATACATGAAAAGCTAAAAATAAAAGTAACATGAGAAGCCGTGATGAAATTCATGAGTAATGAATCATCGAGCTCTACTTTGACCTGTACGAACATTATTTCATTTAGTACAAAGAGGCAGGGATACACTTCTACGCAGCTTTAGTCACTGAAAAAAGAGAAGATTAAAACAGATTTAACAAAACTGTTTCTGAAACTTTGCTCACATGAACTCGGTTTAAGGTTAATGTGAAGATTGTTCAACTCTACCGAAATCTGTTTGAACTCAATGAAAGAAAACATCTGTTCTTTAAAATAAGGAAGTGTAGACGGGCCAAATATTTTCAGCACCTTTTTTCATAACCTCTTTTTTCTGCTTTTGGTTGAGACAAATGTCTAAAATTGTTGTGATAGATCAGTCTGGAGTCCAGGCATGCCAGTGAGGCGTGTTGATGGACGCTGAGGTCAACATTTTCCAAGCTTAACACCTGAAATATTGGCAAATTGGCATTCTTCTTAGCACATCTGTATGTTAAAGTGCTGTGTGCAGGCCCCTACATCAAACTAACTAACTAACCAGTAGTAGCCTCACAAATGTCAATGCACGTTGCCTCCTCCTCTGCATGCATTTTCTTTTCAAAATAAAAGCCTGAAAATGCCTTTACAGCTGTTCGATATTGGATATTGTGAAAAATATTGCAATTTTCAATCATATCTAATGTCAGCTCAAACCTTCTGAGCAGCATTCAGTCTATGGCTAAACATAAAATCAACCTGTGAGAATTGACATCAGAAAGATGTTGTCATGTCACTCACCAGCAGTCTTAAGGGTAACCTTGCTGGGCTTACTGGCTCCCAGTATGATAATGCGTTCGATCCAGGAGCGGGTAGAAAACTGGGCATCCGGAGCCATGTTACTGCGGACCAGGCAGAGACATGGATTTAATATTCAAGAGGCTTTACAATATCAAAAGTATGCAGTAACACTATGGCAGGTTTTCTGCACTGAGACGGAGATTATTGATCACTCACACAGAGGAGAGGATGTTTTTGGCGAAGGAAAGCTTCCTGAGGATGAACTCCTTCTTTTCATAGTTGAAGGTGTGGCCATCATCTATGTAGAGCTCGCCCTCTGCAGTTCTCTGTCAGACAAAAAAAATTAAAGGTCAGAACTTCATGTAAGACAAACTTGCACTTGCAATCATGTCAGAATAGCAATGGGTGACAGAAGGCTCTTGTAACTGTCACAATGGTTTGTACAATTGAGTTACCTGGGCGTTAAGAGCCACATATAGAGTGTAGGGATCGTGCTCCATGCAGGTGGAAGACCTGCGAACTCGTAGCTTCCGGGGAATAATAGAGCCACCGCGCTGGAACACAGGGATCTGAAAGAAAGAGAGAGCACCATATTAAAACAAGAGGAAAAATAGAAACTATGAAAGAATGTGGAACGCCTCGAACTTTAGAAGTTTCTGATTGTACGTAAAGTCATTAACCAGGCATCTTAGTGTCTTACAGAGCTCATGGTGACAGGAATGTAAAGGTTCTGGGCGCCATTGTGCTTCTGGAAGGTGTGGACGTCAAACCAAAGCTGAGGAACACACAAACATACACAAGTTAAGAAAAGGTTTCATCAAGACCAAGAACTCCTGAGTGCACAAGTCATGTTACTGACGCAGTAGGTGCTGAAAGATGAGTAACTGCGTTCTCTTACCTCGTCTTTGCCAGGCAGGTAGGCGGTGACTCCCCTGGATCCCTCCTCAGTAACCGGGTGCACCAACAAGTCTCTCCCTGCAGCACAGTTGAGTCACGTCAGCCAATCTGATAATGGTTTGGAATCACGCCTGCCTCGCTGATGCCTGATATTCTAGTTTTCATTCTAGTTTGTCTACTTGTAACTTGGCTGTTCCCTCGATAAACAGACGTGGCCCACACCCAACACATATCATTGTTTCACAACAATAACTGCAGTGCAACAGATTTGGAGAACTCAACTGCAGAGACTGTGTATTCAATTAAATCGATAAGGCTAGTTTGAACATCAGACATGGAGGTTTTTAAGTAGATTCTTATCTAAAAATTATAAAACAGACCGCTCGGAACAAAGCACACTGGAGTTTTAATGTTCTGTGTCTCACCAATCAAGAACTCGTCATCGATAGCAAAAGTAGCAGGATCCTGAGGATACTCCACCCACAAAGGTCTGCAACAGGGATACAAATGTCAGCTGAGTGACCTGAATCCACAGCATTTTCATATGCAGTAACACATCAAAATGAAATAAGCAGTGAATGCAAACTAACAAAAAATGTTTGCATTGGAATATGATTCATAATCATGATAAGATTGGGGACACATTTTGGCTAAATTCTCTCTGTTTAAGTCCACGTTTTGCTAATGTATTACTGCAGTAATGAGTAATTACATGACATTAATACACTGAAAGAACAGAACATGAACAGATGATGCGATCACTTAAACTTAATTGAGTTGCTGCATAAATAATAAATTGAAGCACGTTGTGTTCGTATCACAGCTGAGCCTACTGCATGGTTACTTGATCTGAGTAAATCCTGATAATTAACATTCACCTTGCACACAAAAGCCAGATGTTAGTGGTTGTAAGGGAGGTAAATGTGAAGATATTCACAAATTTCCCTCTGATTGTTTTCATCATGATCTGTAGTAAGACCTTATATTCCCCTGTCCCCACTCAACACAGAAAAAGAAAACATAAAAGAGGCACAAACAGAAATGGTGTTTCCCGTCCAGTCCTCACCTCATGATGGGCTCTCCAGTCTGGTGTGCTTGGTAGAACTGCTGGTACCAGTATGGCAGGAGGGTGTAGCGCTGGCGCACCACCTCACGGATCAGCGCTGTGTTTTCAGGACCGAACAGCCAGGGCTCGCGGCGGGGTGTGTCCAGGTGAGCGTGGGCCCTGAAGAACGGCTGGTAAGCCCCCGTCTGGTACCAACGCACCAGCAGCTCAGTGCTGGGAGACTTGAAGAATCCACCGACGTCAGCTGTGAGACAGACCGGGTCAGTGTTAGGAGTTAGAGTCAGATAACGGCTTTCAGAGCCCTTATCTGCAACAAAACACATGTTGTTTCTGAAACAACATCGTCTTGAGATCTGCTATATTCTTGGAACTTTTGGCCAGAACTGGAGGAGAATTAGACGATATTTGTACAAAATTAGCTATTATTAACAAATGTAGGCGCATTGACATAAACACCTGATCTCCTCATGAATGTGACCTTCATGTGATACGAGTCAAATGTTTGAAGTTGTGTGAGTCTGGCAGATGATTTTTAGCATGGCTTGCAAACAATGTTAGAGGGAAATGATGCATATTCTAAACTTTTTCATTCTAATTAAATTCTAAACTGTACAGGGCAGCAAAATGTTCACAAAACATGAAAGATCGGCAACACTTTTAAACATGTATGTACAAATAAAAGAGAAAATCACAAACAAACCAATTGATTTACTTGTCACATATTTTCAGTTACAGTTACCTGAATATGTTGTATTTTGAGTTGTAAAAACAACAACAATTACAAAAAACTTTATATAAAACAAAAGGAGAAATTAGCGGTCAACAGTAGACGGATCACACTCACCACCACAGAAAGAGATTCCGACCAGGCCCAGGCTCAGACACATGGGGATGGAGATTTTCAGATGGTCCCACTCAGCAGCGTTATCTCCGGTCCACACAGCACCTAAAGAAACATACGCACTTCAACACACTTGGTCCTGCACTAAGATATCCTGACACAAAAGGTTTCTATTACAGACAGGGTTCAAATCACTACAGAATCTCTGGAAATGCCTCAATTTCTTTGACTTTTTTTTGAGAATTTCCTTTAGGGATTAATATAAATTCTACTTCTATTCTTGTCTAATCCAAGTTTCATTGGAGAACTAAAAAGGTTTTACCGTAGCGCTGTGACCCAGCAAAGAAGGCTCTGGCCAGGACAAATGGTCGCTCCACTCCTCCTGACCTCTGGATCAAACCCTCCGTCGTGGCCATTTGCTGCAGGTTGCACACAAGATAATCATTGAAGCAGTGGGGGGGATTTTTATGCAAATCATCTTAGATTATTTCTGTAAGATTACTAAACTAATATTACGTTGAAGGGCTGATGTTTCATTTTTTTTTGCTAATATTTCACAATTTGTGTTCTACTGGTTTCTGCTTGGTGTACACATAAATACTCAACCACACCAAAAAAAAACAACAAAGTCTGAAATAAAAGTATTGAACAGAAAGCTTTGGTTCATTCCCACAAAGAAACAGACGACCTGTGTGCACTCACCACATACAAGCCGTACAGGTTGTGGATGTCACGGTGCTCCCAGGCTCCGTGCATGGCATCCTTGTGCATGGTGACCTCTGGCCCATTAAAGACTGACGGCTCATTCATGTCGTTCCACGTATAGAGGTTCTCCATGGAACCCTGGAGAGCACGCGGGGATTGTGGATATCAGTCTCAAGGTCGGACTAATTACATTGCGAAAAAAGTGCCATTTTAACTCATGAGCAGATTCATTAAGCCTCGAAGGAGAAAAAAGTCAGTAGCTAAAAGCAGCAAACTGTGGCTGTAGTGAGCAGCTCCTGAGTCAAAACATGCGATATGTACTGATGCGGCATGTAATCTGTAAAGTTACTAGTAACGGAAGTTTTTGAATCAATGTAGTGCAGTAAAAGATATTTGCCTCCAAAATGTAGTGGAGTGGAAGTATAAAGTCGCAGAAAAAGGAAATACTCCGGTAAAGTACAAGTGTTTCAAAAATTGTACTTAAATACAGTTCTTGAGTGAATGTAGATACATTCCATCACTGCTTAAGACTCACCTCATACTGATCGTAGGCGAACATGCTGGCCCACCAGGCCCTCATGTCTGCACGGGTGAAATCTGGATAGCCAGCACTACCTGAAAAAGATGCGACGTGAAAGGGAAGTAAGAAAAGTGTTCCTTGCTGGAATGAAGATCTCTGCACACCGAGAAACAACTTTTCCTCAACGAAGATCCAATTTATAAAATATATTTAGAGATACATTGATGTTGAGTTGTCGGTCGTCTCTTACCAGGCCAACACCAGCCCTCATAGTCGCCCCCATCTTTGTTCTTGACATAGAAACCCCGAGAGCGGATTTCATTGTGGATCTTGTAGTTGCTGTCTACTTTGATATGAGGGTCCACAATGGCAACCATCTGTAAAAAAACAAAACTAAAATTAGTAAAAAGTAAACTTTATTCTGCTGATATCATCTCACTTTACCTGAAATGATAAAAAAAATAGACACTGAAGAACCCATGAAGTTGTGGATCCTAACATTAGGGTGGCGAAGGAAACTTTGTCATCTCTACCTTGCGTTTCTTTTCCACTAGACCCTGCAGCATCTCCTTTGGGGATGCAAACTTGTGTGGATCCCAGGTGAAGTAGCGCTTCCCATCCGTGTGCTCGATGTCGAGCCAGATGAAGTCATAGGGGATGTCGTGCTCGTCAAAGCCTTCATCAACCTTCTGCACGTCCTCCTGGTCGTTGTAGTTCCAGCGGCACTGGTGGTAGCCCAGAGAAGAGAGGGGAGGGAAGGACTGGGTGCCTGATGGACGACATGAGGAGAAGAGCTTTAAGGTACCGATACTTCTATAAAAGGTAGTAAAACTTTATCTTGACTTTAGCATCCTAGTCAGAGATTTGACTTGTTAAAAACTGAGCAAATGCCTTTGTGTTTAATATCTGAATGACCAGAGTACTCTAGGAATTCAATTCATATGGGGTTTTTTCATACACATGCTGGCTCGGCTTCACTCTGCTTCACTCGCCACGATAGCCCAGAACGGCAGGGATTTGTTTTTCGACTACAACAGGGCTTGAAGGTGTCACACTGTTTTGAATTGTGGCTGTAAATACTCATCGGTGCAGTATTATTGAAGAATAACTTCCAATAATAATAATCTGAATAATCTGATTAACACCAGCAGCAACTTAACAGGACTCCTTGTAGTAAAGCTGAAAGCGGACACGATGAAAGGAACACAATATTAGGATACAAACCACCAAGATTCAGGTAGAAGCTACCAAAGTACTAAGCAATGAACACACAGAGACTTCTCTCTGATCTCCTGCACAGACAAAGAAGCAAAAAAAGCCAAAAGTGCCAATGGAAGGTGTGTCCTGAAAAAAACATGGGAAAGAAAGCATTATATCTTCATATGAATGGCAAGTTGTCCATCATCCTACCTGTGAGGGAGGCATACTGAGAGAAGATGTCTTTGGGTGTTGGTCCAAGCATAATGAAGACATCGATGATGCCGCTTTCAGAGATCCAACGCACATCCGTCTGTGGCGTCTCACTGGAGCCCTGCACATAATCCAGCATTTTCCCAAACACAGTCTGGGGAGAGAGAGGAAAGTATGTGAGTGACGGACTGGGCTGGCTATTTGTGACAAAAACAGTTCAAGATGATAAATGTGGAACAAGAAGAGACATACCTTTCCAGCTGTGTTGGAGCTGATATCCACCCAGGTCTCAGCAGCATTGAGCCAGAAGATGCCTGTGGTCCGCTGGGCGTTGTGGGCCAACATGACAGGGACAGCGCCGTAGAGGGCCATGGGGTTATAAAGCTCGTACTGGAACACATCCAGGTTGTAGAGCCGATACGGATCACCATTACTGAAACAGAAGGACACTTACTCAGGCTTGACTCAATGAAGACTACACTCTATGTGAAAGAACCCCTCAAATATCTTCATTTTGTATGCGAGATACAACTTGCTGTTGACACTCACTCTGTTGTTTTGAGTCTGAGGGTGTCTGCGTGTTCTGGGATGCCGTAGACGTGCTCAACCCCCGGCAACGAAAAGTCTAAACTAACAGCAGAAGGACCTGTGAGGAGAGAGAAACCCATGATCAGTTAGAGGAGACGAAAAATGGAGAGAAAATGCCAGGTTACACACAAGACTCAAAACACAGTTCAGTTAAAATGAACCCTGACAGAACGCAAATATGACTTACCACTAGGTTTACTATCTGCATGCGATTTAAACGATTCCTCCCACATCCCGTCTTCTACTTTCTCTTCCTCTTCCTTTGCTGTCTGGCAGGCAAACAGAGGCAACAGACATCATTTACAAAAAGAAGAATAAACCTGAGTGTAGAAATGTTAAATAAAGAGAGGAAAGGCAAAGTGTATTTCAGAGTGTTGTACCTCGGCCTGGTTTGCCGGATCAGCCTCCTCTTTCTTCTCGCCCTCTGGGTCTGCCTGACTGCTCCATGGGAAAAAGAACGGAGGGGGAAGGGGACACGGGAAAAAGAAAGAAATGTCACCTTGGCAAAGGCATGCTATCTTCTGACGTGTAACAAAATGTGGGGAGTATAGTTAAACTATGATAAAAAGGAAAAGGACGTACAAACAGGGAGGTTGGTGAATGCCCCCTGACTCAAATGACAACAAATACACTACATGGTCTTAAATTACTTTAATGACAAAGGGGACTGAGCAACTCCCTACCTTGTGGCTATTTAAAGCTCGGCATTATGGGACAGGACCTCTTGAGGCTGCGACACGCAACACCCACACTTAGAGAATCAAGTGCTACCCAGTGGATTCCCCGTATAACATGATGTAATCGTGGCCATGGCATTGCACCAAAGACCCACTAAAACAAGCCTTCAACCGCCAAAAGTTTTGGGCATGATCCGCAGCAGGCGACGCACATGCAAGAGGCAGCAGTGCCAACACGGGTTTTTGAAAGCTTGTTATGCCGTATTCATATTAAAGCGGAAAAACAAGGCTCCTGTGTCACATGTTCTGTGTTCCAGGATTCTTAGGGCAGACTCACAATCAACAGCTTTAGACGAGGGATAAAAAGATCCACATCCTGGCGCCTACATTACCCACAAACCAGCTATGAGGAAGACCAGCAGAAGATTTAATTGTGTTATGCTATTCAAAGCTAGCTTCAAGCAGAGATGAGAAACGGGCAACGAGTGTCCTCGCTAAAACCTTAGGCCCTGAGCCCCTCTGGGAGTTAGCTGAGGTCAACTGGTAGGTGTTTGAGTGCGAGATCTTCAAGGGGCTGAAATGCTAAAATAGGAATGGGATAGCATTGTGACATTTTGTTTTACCTTGTAGGCTTCTGGTCAGATTTTTTTTTTCTCTCTCTCTCTCTTTTTTTTTTTTTAAAGATCCCTACTGAACTGCAACTAACAGTTATTGTCACCACCGATTAATATGCTTAATCTTAAAACATAATTTCATGATATCAAAATACTCTTCACAATTTCCCAGAGCCCAAAGTGACATCGTCTAACTCCTTTTTATATCCAAACAACAATCCAAAACAAAAAAGATTCTTCATTTCTATCATGGCTTCTCTGATGAAGACTCCCCCTCAGCCAAAGCCTTAACATGTTGGTTGACACAGCTAGAAGAAATTGGTAAGACTGAGATTTGTCAAATCTGTCCTGAAGATTTGTGTGTGTGGCCTTCACACCTCTGGATATTCAGCAGTTGGAACATATGACTTCAGTTTAGCACCACAACATATAAGACGGGTAAGGAGCATCCTCTCAAACAATAAATGCAGCAAATCCTTACATTTAAGAAACTTGAACCAGGATGTGTTTGATATTTTTGCTTGAAAAGTTACTGAAACGACTATTACTGATACAAAACGGTGTTCTTGTCACAAACTTGGACACAAATGGCTCATACTTTCCCAAGGAAAAGTTTTCAGTTTTGTTTCAAAATGATGATGATTTGTTATTGTACAGTTTCACTCACCAACTCTACTCATTAATTTAGCCGCCCTCCATCTTAAATTCCAGCTACACTCCATAAATCAGTGTGGGACGGTCACAATACACCACACACAACAACAACAACATGGGGGGCTCCTACAGAACCTGTTTTTCCGCAGTAATGACAGAACAGTCAGCTGAAAAATGTCCCAATTTCGAGAATTATTACCTCTAAAACTGGAACGCAAACTAAAGCATAACCACAAAGAGAGATGTTGCTGTCTGGTTTGGGAACTGGGCTTCTTTATCTGAAAATTAGACACAAACTAACTGGTGGGAGGCAGACTACGTGTGTGAGGACAGACAAGCTTTGGGTTGATGCTGCTTCTCCAACTAGCATCATTTTTCCATCTACCGCAGTTAGCTCTGAACGGAAACTGAGCAAGCTTGAGCTACAGTGTTAGATCTGCTCTACGGCGATGATTTAGTAAATCAGACGCTGATCGGACAGAACAGTGGTGCACAGTTAAAACACTGGTTGGCACAGCAGACCCTAGATCATTGGGTTGTATGTGTGTTTTTTACGATCAGGATGATTTTTTCTTTGTTTCATGAAATAAGACAAAAAAAATCAACACCTAAGTGGCTATTATTGTTTAAATGATTTTTTGAAAACATGAGGATGATAACAAGGGGCTGGATTGACCCCTTAATTCTGGTTCGAATTAAACATAGACATGCACACACACTCACCCACGCCCCTCTCTCACTTTCACATTTATTTCAGGGTGCTTGGTGTGATGGGAGTCCCTACACTTTGACACTATTGGCAGCATTAGCACAAGGAACAGAATACACACTTACAAATCTTAAGGGTCTTTACCTAGAGAATACCCTCTTGATATTATCCCACACGCTAGCCACTGTGCTAGTTACTTTATAGGAGAAACTAGGATGATAGGGGAGAAGAGGACAGAACAACGAGTCAGAGACAATACTCAAAAAACAAACCATTTCATGGGAACAAAAATAGAAAATCATCCACTGAGTGAGGACGTGGATTAAAAGAGACGGCTGGCATTTGGAAATGTGTGTGCATGCGCGGCTTCTCACGTGTCCTTGCGCATCCTCAGGTGCTCAAAGGCCAGCAGGCCGCGAGAGTTCAGTGACATCAACACGTCTCGCCCTTCCATGATGTCCAGCCGGAATGGCCGGGCGCTGACGATGACCCTCTGAGACTCCGCCCCCAGGGACAGCACAACTCCGTTCTCGTCCTGAGACAAGAGAGACAGGCTGTGGAGAGGAGGTTAAAGAGAGGATTTGATTAGAAAAAACTGAATAATTATATACTCAATATCAGCTCCAAACTTAGAATCTCATTTCAAAATGTTTGGTTCGGTTTCACAAGAATTTAATGAGGTAAACTGACAGCATTTCTGATTTCTCATTTTCAATGGATGGGCTCCTCCGTGTCACTGCTACCTTGTCTTGTTCCTTGACCTAGAGTAAAAAATGGCCATTTTTCTTTTCCCAATTGAGATCCATTTTGTTTGAGACACATTTTTACTCAACATGTCTTTGTCAGAGCAGATATTCTGACCGACTGCAGTAGGAAAAGTACAGGTGTTCGTTATTTTACACCTGTACCCTCCCGAGGACCCTGACACATCAACTGTAGGCCAACAGCATGGTGGTGGTGAGACCATGTGGCCCCTGTTGCTGCGGCATGCCCAGCACACTGTTCAGCCAAGTAAATCAGTGCATGAGAAGAGAAGTGCATAAAGAGCCTGTTGGTGGTTTCCCCCCATTTAGTGTGGTTTCTCCTTATTGTTTTCACTCCCATCATACATATTCTTTATAAGTGGCCATATCAGTGAGAGTGGTGTCGAAAAATTCTGCTTTATCCCTACAACGGCAATTTTGGGGGAGTTTTTCCAATCCAAGTGTAGTTTTTAGGATAAATTAGTAATTCTGGGCTCAATTAATAAAACTGACTAGGGCTGCAACTAACATTGTCAATCTGTTGCTTTTTCCATGATTAATCGACTAGTTGGATTTATAAGATGTCAGAAAATGGTGAAAGACTACGATCAATTTTTTTCAAAGATGAAGATGACGTCCTTAAACATGTAGTTTTGTCTACAACCTAAAGATATTCAGTTTACTGTCATAGAGGAGTCAAGAAACAAGAAAATATTCACGTGTGAAGCTGGAATCAGATAACCTTTACCTTAAACTTGATGAATTAATTATCAACAATTGGCAAATTATCTAATAGTTGAAAAATAAACAGTTGCTGCTCTAAAACTGACACTCACAACTGGTAGGACTGCACACAGAAAAGAGTTCATTTTGCCTTTTAAGTTTGACATATCAAAACTTACACCCAGCCACCCACCACCTCCGCACTTTTACTGGCACCCTTGGGAGACTTACGGCTCAGTAGGTGGCTCCCTGATGAGCACATCTGGGACCTCATAGCGCGGCTTCAGGGGCTTCAGCTCATTAATCTTCACCCTGGTTATGTTTCCCTGGAGACGGTAGAGCTCGAGCAGCAGACGCACCTGAGAGGCGAACGCAGAAAGAGGGGTGAGAGAGGGATGAGGGGAAGGAAAGGAGAGTACATAGGAATTTCACTATGATCCCAAACACGGCAGCAGAGCTCGGCACATGGGTTCAGCCAAGGGCTAGGATTTTTTAGCATTACAGTTTGTTTGCCATATTAGGCATTTGGTTTTGATACCACAAAGAAGGGAAGCTGTTAACTTGGGCTTTCACAAAGGCATTTATATGTTCACTGAAATTGTATAAAGCAGAAATGCTAATGTAGGAACAGACTTATCATATGGCCATAATCAAAAAACTTAGGGTTAATAAGGGGTTAGTTCTTTATGTGTGATTTACCTTGTTGTTGTCATTGATGAGCTGTAAGGTGAGTCTGGTGTTGGTCAGCTCCATGGTCTCCAGCAGGGCTCGATAGGGAGACTCCCCAGGTTTCAGAGCTCGCTGACGCCTGTTGAACGTTTAATTACAACATTAGTGATAAATCAGTATCTGAATGCTTTTCTTTGGCTAATGCAAAATTTTAAAAAGGTCCCATATTGTAGCAAGTGAGATTTTATCTACATTATAAAAAACGAGGTCTAGCTGCTATTTAAATACTGTGAGCAAATCAAAACACTCAGTCCAACAAGAAATGCAGACAGCCATACTCAGAAACTGTTTAAGAGCTGGGACAAAACACAGTAGGCGGGGCTTGCTCAGGCCTGTAAGAGCAGACCAATCAGAGCAGACTTTACTTTTGAAGGAGAGGGCCTTAAAGAGACAGTAGCTTAAACGAAGCATTGAGACAAAGGGTGAATAAATGTCCTGCAGCAATGGACGGTATGATAAGAACAATGTGTTTGCTTCAGCCCTGAATCAAGTTAAACAAATTTAGTGAATACCAAAAAATATGAACCTGAAAATGTGCACAAAATGGGACCTTGAGATGAAGTAAATGTATTTTTTTGCCTCCATTTTTTTCTGTTGCGAACTTACTTGCAGAAGGCACTCTGGTCACAGGTCTTGAAGTTGCCCTTGTCCACAGCCAATGTCCCACAGAGGCACACGGCCAGCCAGAGCAGCAAGACAGACGCCATCCTACAGAGAAAACCAGGGAGACAACCCAAGTTTAAGATGGTGAAGACCAATCACCTCACCAGTTCATTGACTCGTATTTGGTTGAGTAATCACCAACGAGAAGCCTTGCCAACCTACAGGAGTTAAACTTCTACCGACTCACACGGACTTTGATCTCTCCGTGGTGATATAATTTGTCCCCAGCGCCAGAAAATGTCACAGGCAGCTCAACCCATTTCCCGTTTCCTCATCCTGCTGCAGCCACACAGTGTTCACATATTAACTTGTTTTTTCATATCAGAGCGGACATGTAAGGACTTATTTCTAGCCTCCATAGTCCCGTCAAGCTGTGTGATGTGATGTTCTTGAACTGACGCCAGGAGACGGCATTAACTAGCTATCGTATCAGCTAGCTAATGTGGGCTAAAGTTAGCTAGCATCCAATCGGAAATCTGGTCAAATATGGGAGAAAATGGGCACACGTGATTAATTTAAGAATACTAACGTATTGGTATTTTACAGACGGACTTATTCTTGTTTGTTTGACAGTACTAGTATCGTTTATCACATCTTCGGACAGGGAGGATATCGAGCTAACCTTGCTGACAGCGGTAACGGAACAGGGAGCCTGTCAAGCCGTTAATTCAATTGGGGGTTGATCTCGACTTTTCCATGATGATTTTCCGTTGCGGCCATTAAAGCCTGAAACAGTCAACTTTGCCTAAACGCCAACAAAGTGTGTACCCACAGCGATAATCTCTGGCCTCTCACACACTGATAATAAATCAAACAAATGATAAAAATTCACAATGAAACTGCGGACCTGCTTTGTCTTACCTCTCAGTGAAAGCGGCCATCTTGATTATGTTCCCGTTTGACTCCGCCCATTTCACTCCGCAACAAAGATCGTTAAAAAGTAAGATTCTCAACAGCCCGAAGAAAAAAAAATCTCTTAAAACCTTTAAACTTGAATTAAATCATCCACATTACAACACTTACTTTATTGTGTTATATTTTCTGTCTTTATAATGACGTTATCTCGTTATCAGATTGAGGATAAAGGGAGGATTTATGTGAACTTCGCATGAATATTCATCCTCTCAGGCGCGGACACGTCATCGCCGAGCTCCAGTCAGTGAAGTGCACACATTCATCCTGGATTGATTTCCAACCAATGCAACGTAGAAGTGCTGGGAACACGTGTACAGTCTAATGCAATGCAATGCAATGAATAAGCCCTGCAATACATTTAAATAATATCTTTTTAATGTAAGTCCTTCCTAATTATGACCAAAAGTAGGATTGTAATGAATTGATTTAAAATATGCAGGTGTTTCCATTATTCTGTCCAAACCGCCCCAGGGTAAGGACTGCAAGATATTTATCAGGATGTAGAATACAGAAAACATAGATTACCTTACACATAATTATGCTTATTTTGCAGTATTTCTTTATGAACTATCGTATAGTTTTACTTTCAAAAACCTCTAAAGGTTATTTAAATGCAGCTGGCTCTGATGAAGGAAGAACCACTTCCTTTTAGTTTAGTTCTTAGTGTTAAAGTATTAAGGAATGACAAACATAAGAGGTTGGAGGTTGCCTTAGAGGATTTACAGGCTGTATCTTTAAACAGGCTCTGATCACTTTAATCACCAACAGAGACTTTAATCGCCACGAGAGTCCTGTGGTAACACGTTGTTGCCCCAACATGGTTACTCAATTCATGACACATTCTAGGAACAGATGAAGATTTATTTGTAAAAGTGGTTGAAACAACACAACAAGAAATGCAAAGCGTGTCTGAAAAATGATGCAAAACAAATCTATAAATTATTTAACAAGAGTTAAAGTTGCACTTTGTAGTTTTGGGGAAGATATCTTCGCTTTCATTACGGAATAAACTGAAGAAACAAACTGAGCTTTGAGGACAACATAACTTTATACCGTTTTACTTTGTTTTTATTTCTGTGCTCTGGGGACCTTATTCACCTGCGAGAGCAGCTTGTTCATACAGTTACGGAAAAAATACATATTTCTCAGTTTGTATTATGACCTAATTATTAATATAAAAATTCTGAGTTTGAATTTCTTCTCTAAAATGACACAGTGCCCCTTTAAGTTGTTATTTTCTAACCAATTTGACACATTAAGGCTTTATTTTGTGTAGAGCAAATTCTGTTTTCACTGAATATAAATGTGTGGCATTTTATTTTGTCCAAATAACAAATAGTTAGAAATGTATCATGTCTACAAATATGGTACAAAAAGTTACACACACGCACGCACACACACACACACACACACACACACACACACACACACACACACACACACACACACACACACACACACGCACACACACGCACACAGCTATACTTGTATGAAACTGAACTACAGTGATGGCAACTTTGCAGTCCACTCTTTGAGCACACAGACATTTAACAGTCTCTGTTTATTCCCTCTTCAAAGTTTGCTCCCTGTTAACCTTCAGAGCTGGAAGCGCCAACACAGGTGTCCCAATCTATCTATGTTTTTATGCAGGACGCTGTGGATCGGTGCCACGTATCGTGCCACGTCACCATCCCTCGAGAAATCCCTGCAGAAGAGGCCCTTCTCTGAGCTGAAGATGAACTTCTGGGGCATTGGCCCGTTTCCTCTCACATACTCCCACACAGCCAGGAGCAGCAGCCTCACCTCGAAGGGAGTGAGGTGGGGGAAGGCTTCGTGGACGTTGGCCAGCACGGGAGGTAGGAGCTGGCCCTCTCCCATGCAGGACACCAGGAGGCAGGAGGCCTGGAGGTGCCACAGGGAGTCTGTGGACAGCACCTCACGGGACGCCTCCCAGTGAGCCAGCAGAGTGGCCAGGAGGCCTCTGAGCACCGCTGAGCAGTAGCAGAGAGCCGGACGTCCAGCTGCCACAACCTGAAGAAGAGGGAAGAGCACGGGGTGCGCCTCGAAGCAACGGCGGATGTGGATGTCTCGCTCCACTGTGGTGCGGGCGTGCTCCTCTGGGGGCCAGGACAGCTCACCATTGGCCACATCCGGACAGACGTTTTCCACCAATGTGACTGCAATGACCTTGGCTGCCTCTGCGTTGATGGGCGCTGGCTCGTCAGGGTCAGATGGTGGTCGTGAGCCGTTGATAGAGCCGTTGAGGCCAGAGGAGCTACAACACTGGACTATGACAGCCAGAAGAGTCTGGACATTCTGCAGACAGGAGAAAATGATGGAGACACATTATCAATCTTTCTGCTGCGACTAATCACACAAATCTACCTCCACCCCATCAGTTAAATGTTTACGAGAAAATGTAGCTTCAAGTAAAATAAAATAAAAGGCCCACTAAAATCAACATCCGCAGAAAAATCACTTGAGTGTTCTGGTGCTGTCTTCTGTATTCCACATTTTACTTGAAAGTATGCTAAACTAGTTGCTTACAGAGGGAGCAATTGGGGGGAAAGGAAGATAAGAATTTTGTCAGCTAATGTCAATGTAATTGAAATGAAACTGTGCTCTCAAATTGTTCGACTTACCTGGATGACTCCAGATGGGTCAGTCAGCTTGGCGGCAGAGCGGACCTTCAGCCCCTTGCCAATCACCCCGGCATGAAACACAGACCACACGCTGCCAGAAAAGTTGACTGTGGTGCCAAATCGACAGTTGATGTCCAACAAAGAGGCTCCGAGGTCGGGGGATACTGATGGCGAAGTCACAGGGGCGCCAGACATGTCTGCGATCTGACCCCCGAACAGCTCAGCGTTTCCTTTGTGCAGCGCTCCCTCGACCAGCTGCTGAAGAACCGCTTTAAGAGTGAGCGGAGAATACGCTGCGAACCGGGACAGCAGCAGGACCGACCAGTTCACCGCCTCCCCTGCTTGCCCCCCATCTCTCCCCACCTTCCCCCCTTCTCCTCGTCTCCTCAGTGCCAGGAAGAAATGTGTCACGGCGGCGCGGGAAAGCAGGAGCAGGTGTGCTGGGGAGGAGGTGCGAGGGAGCGGGCTACAGGACAGGAGGCGCACTGTAGCGTGAGATACAGCTGGGTCACCGTGGAGAAGGAGCGGGCCAAAATCATGGAGGTGTCCTGAGACTGCTGAGCCCACCTGGATGGCCATGGAGGACTGAACGCCTGCTGCTCCTCTTCTCTCCTCATCCTGGCTCTGGATGGCTGCGGCCAGGTTCAGCAGCAGCTGCCTCAGCTGACGGGGCCCCAGAGTGTGCGTATGGATCTGGGCCACACAGCGAGCCACAGCAGCAGGGATGAGTCCTGCTACGCAAGAGGAGAGCGTCGTGTGGAGCTGCCAGGCCAAAGCCAACTCCTCTGGGTTGCGGGCCTGGGTGAGAAGCTGGCAGAAGGCCTCAGTGGCCACGCTGGGACCCCCATACACCGACAGCAGGCACAGCAACTGGTGCAGCCAGAGGTGACGCTTCCTCTCCAGTCGGAGCGTCTCGGCACAGAGCTCACCTATGTGAGACTGCAGCTCCTCCAAGAAGGGAATGACCCTCTGGGGCTGAGAGGAAGCCGAGTGGTGGGGGCTGACCTCAGTTCCATCCATGCGGTTGAAGACCAGTTTGTGGAGATGAAGAAGCAGCATCTGTAGGAGGCGATCGCATCCTTCTCTGACTCCTTCATGGGGGGAGGGTGTAGGGCCGGAGATGATGACTGAGGCGGGAGTGGCTGTGTCTGCCAGAAAACGGAGGACCCGGGCTCCTCCTGATGGGCTCTGGCTTATGAGGTGGACTGCCAGTCCCAGCATGTTATCTAGTTCTTCTCTGGGGAGACCCTGCAGCAACGCTTGCAGATGGAGCAGGACAGGAGGGCGTAGAAGCTCTACCAGTTCTGCAGACACAGCACCAAAGAGGTTGGGGGACATGGCAGCCAGCTGCAGCAGAAATGGCACTGCAGCACGACGAAGTTGAGGGGAATTCTCCCAGGACGTTGAGGATGAAGTGGGAGACATGGGGCTCGATGGAGTCAGGCTCTCCTGAAACATCCTGAGCAGCTCCTTCCTGATGCTGTCGGAGTGGTGCGCCGCAAGGTGTCCGAGGATTCCCACCACTGAGCCAATCTTGGGGACTCTGCTGCCTTTATCTGCTCCCATCACCAGCAGCCCTTGGTCCTTAGCGCCGTGAGAGCAGAAGTCCTTGAGTCCGCACGCCAAGACTCGGCTGATGATAGTACCTGGGAAGGCGGAGCCGATGTGAGCCACCACCCAATCAAAATGCGGAGAGTGCTGAACGGAAGTGTCCAACAGCGCATCCACACAGGCGTCAGGGCACCAGGCAAGCATGGCGGCCAAACACTGGGAGTAGGCCTCCATGAGGGAGCGGGTGGCAGCACAGGACATCCAGAGCTGGAGCAGCTCATTGAGGCTGGACGAGTGAGGGGCCACCCTGCGGCCGGCATGCTTGCTGCTCAGCTGGCCCAGGAGGTCCACAGCCCAGGCGGATACCAGAGGGGCCCAGGCCCGCGGGTTGAGGCGGATGAACTCTGACAGGACGCCATGAACCTCCTACAGACAAACAGAAATAATTAAGAACATCTTCTGGGTTGTATTTTCATTTAGGCAAGAAAACAAAGGCTAGGTTAGTGGTGTGGTCTGGATACTGATGTGCTTTGAGCTCATGGAAACGATTCAGACATTTTGATTCAGAGAAAGACACTTACACAAAAGTTGTATCAAAAGAGTTCGTTTTTAGCTTAACAGACAAAATACTGGGGCAAACAAAACAACAAACAATAAATATTCAGGTTTATTATCACATGAGTCAAAGAAAAGCAGCCGCATGGCCTGCTATGTTTTAATATTTATTAGTCGGTTGTAATTTTCATGATAAGGTTCCCGTGTCATCACACCTGTATGATGTCCTCCAGGTTGGAGCTGACCCCGGAGCTGGCATCACCCTCTGTCTCTAGGTTGTGCAGGAAGGCGGAGACGTGCTCATCATAAACGCCCCTCAGATGCTCCAGCACCGCCCCTCGACAGGCCGGGACGGAGCGCAGCAGGCGGACAGCACAGCGGGCGTGTTCCCGGACACTGAGCTTCCGGCCCTGAACGGTATCAACGCCACTGATGAAGGACTTGATCTCTTGGGACAGTTCCTGGGCGCTAGAGGAGGAGGAGGATGGACAAAACAATGGAAGTTTAGCACAGACACAATATGAGGAGGAAAGGGATGAGAAACACAAGCTTCCTCTGTCCAGCTTGCCAAATGTCAGAAACTGCTTCGGTTCTGTTTGAGTTAAATGTCTGGGTCCGGAGGTTTAAGTCGGAGAAAGCTAGCTGGAGCAAGCAAGGACAAGGATCACTGTGGGCTCTTGAAAGTCTTGGCATTTTTCACGTTTTTCTGACATATTATACACTAAATGACTTATTTACTGTCCCTATCCTTCTCATTTTATCAAAAATAAAATTAACAGTTTAGGGCAATAAGTAAGAACTATATTCATTATCCATTTATCAGCATATTTCTTCTGTATATATCTTAAATATGTGGTCTGAAAACAAACCTAGATATATATTGTGTATATTAATTTATTTTATTATAGCAGTATTATTTAACAGCCATATATACTAACCCTACAATCAACCGGAAAATGATTAATAAAGGGAATAATAAACTCTTCTATACAATTAAAACACACAACATTTTCCACAAATATTAGCTTTTCTCTAATTAATATAAGTTGTAAGTGTTTCAGGGGTGTTTCTCCGGATAAATAACATCTCTAAAACAACACGTTGGGCTCCAGCAGCTTGTCATGTGTAGATGTCTTTGTTGATCCTTTAATAAAGCACATGGATAATCGATTAACTGAAAAAGTCCTCACTGCAGCCCCTGACGTCTAATATGGCAGAGTAACTTTCAAAATGAGCTGGCTCTTCAGACCGGACTAGTATTGATCTTTGTTTCATTTAACGTAAAGAGAAAACAAGCTGCATGTGCTAAACTGACTTCAGAGCCTGAATGCAGTAGTTCTGTCAGCCCAGCAGCTTCCTCCCCAGCGCCGCTCACCTCAGGGCAGTCTGCGCTGTGTGACTGTGTGAGCTCTGCATCGCTTTCAGCGGACTCCCGTCAAACACCACAGACATCGTTTGGTCCTTTAACATGAAGGCGTCACATTAAATCCTCCTCTCGACTGCGGGGCTTCGACACGGGCGACTGGGACAGCTCTCTGTCGATCCTTCTGTCCAATTTCAGAACAAAATACTCCGAAAGGGCGCTCCAAAGCCGGAAGTGTGCTCTTCTTCGTCGGTACAAAAAAATGGGCAAACCGTCGCAGAGAGCTGACGTCACTAGCGACATCTTGTGGTTCTTTTTTTTCTTTCTTTCTTTCTTTCTTTCTTTCTTTCTTTCTTTCTTTCTTTCTTTCTTTCTTTCTTTCTTTCTTTCCCTTGACTGTGTGTTGCTTTGTTTCTTTTTGTTTCTTTTATTTGATTTCATTCTTGTTTTCTTTCTATTGATTGTTTGTTTCTTTGTATTTCTTTGTTTGATTGTTTCTCTCTTTTTCTCTTTCTTTCTTTCTTTCTTTCTTTCTTTCTTTCTTTCTTTCTTTCTATGTTTCTATGTTTCTGTGTTAGTTTTCTTTGTCTGTCTGCTTATTTTTCCTTTCTTTTTGTTTGTCTTCTTTCTTTCTTTCTTTCTTTCTTTCTTTCTTTCTTTCTTTCTTTCTTTCTTTCTAGTTATACTGTATCTAAGTGAGACAAAAATGATTAATTAATTAATTTATCCCCAAAGGTAATTATTGACGAAAGCCCCGCGTATATAATTTTCCTTTAAATGCTTGTTAACTAACACACCTAAAACACACTCAATTAATAAAAGAACTTATAATTTTACAATTAATATTAGCCTATGGTCCCTTACTCTGTCGTTAAATGTTAAACTAATTATTCAATTCTACAAGAATATCAAAATACATTTCGATAAGAATTTTTAAATTGTCCCTTCTGTTGTTACATTTAGTCTGTTTATGTCTTGTATATCATGATTAATTTGTTTTACCTGCTTTAATATTTTTATTTTATTACCATTTTAATCTCAAGATGTGTGAGTAGGTTGTCAACTAAATACTAAATTAGATCCAACCCATAGAGCCACAAAAGGACTTTTTTTTATGGGAAACAACAGAGAAATCTTTTGTGTGTGTGTGTGGGTGATGTTAAATACACACAGAAAAATGATCTTTTATAAGAAACTATCTGATGTTGCTAATGCTAATTCAAACTATAAATTGAGAGTAACAGCAAGAATATTAGGATAAAAACCCTAACAGCAATGAAATGATAGTCCAGCCACCAGTACTAGTAGTGTGTGCAAACGGAGATAGTTTAACTGTATAACAGTGCAGGTTTAGCAAAGTAAAGTGGTTAAAAAATAGTTCAAGAAAGTTATGTAAATATTGACGGAAACAAAGCAAATCGTTCCTTTGTATTATTATTATTATTATTATCATTATTATCATTATTTGTATTATTATTATTATCATCATTGTTGTTGTTGTTGTTGTTGTTGTTGTTGTTGTTGTTGCTGTTACTGTGTGTGTAGTCCGTGCTGTTGTAGTAGGAGGTACATTTTCGACGTTTGTTTAATGCTTTTATTCTGAAGGGTCGCGCTCTCTGGCTAAAAGGAGCAACGATCAGCTGATCGCTTCCAGCTGAGCTCTGGTGTCGGATCCTTGATGTCGGCTGTCTGGTGACGTCTCTGGTAATAAAACCCTCTGTAAACATTGTCGCTTAAGCTAATAAAACAGACTGTCAGTGTAAACATTAAGTGAACCGTGTTGTAAAGCGTCGAGCGCGTGTCGTCATTTTTCGGCCTTCTATTGATGACGTAACCGGTGACAGATCAAGGTGTTTTGATGGAGCAGCCCACCGCGCTAGCTCTCTGCTAGCTTTTGATGCTGCGTCGCTTGTATTGTTCGCCAAAACTTTCAAAACGTGAGGTTGATGTTGCAGCATCTGAACCGACTGTGTGTTTTAGGGAATGAAATGAGCCACTTTGTCTACAAACTTAACATTAATTCTTTTAAATGTTAAGTTTATTGTTAAACGTTATGCTAAATGTGTGTAGGCAGTGGTTAACATTTATCTGAACACAAAGACCAAAAAGTAAATAAGATGCCTTCAAATAAACGTTACTATCTCTTTACTTATGTTTCGTTCACTATAATGGTTTTTATCATTTTTTATACTTTATCATGTATGAAAATGAGGACTGTTTTGGGTTGTGCTGACAAGTTTATGTTTTTTAAATATTTTAATACCATTTATATCATATGTTAGACTATTTACGCATCTGCACTGTTCTCAGTATCTCATGTTGAGTGCTGAAATCAGGTCTGTAAAATGGCTTCTCCCTGCATGTACTAGAACTGAAAAGTGAAACCAACTCAAGGTCTCCAACTATCAAACTCTGACATGGCTCCCACACTGGTAGGCGATCATCACTTTACATATTTATATTTTTGTGTGTGTTTTAACATGAGCAGTTATGTTCCAACATTATGCAGCTTTTATAGCATGTATCCAATGTATTGTTTTATATAGCATTGAATGTATTTGTGTTTTAATTGATTTAAATGTCTTATCTTTGTGTAACTGAGACTGTGTCGCGGAGTCCGATCAGGTCAAAGGTTCTGCCAAACAGTCTGTTTTTAAAGTCAAACTTTTTGTGTGTGTTGGTGTTATTATAGTATGATGAGAAACCGGAGCCTGGGGACCTGATTGAGATCTTCAGGGGCTCCTATCAGCACTGGGCTGTGTATGTTGGAGACGGCTTCATTGTTCACTTGGCTCCACCCTGTGAGTCCCTCGACGTTACACAACTGTCTGGACTGCTACTCCCAAATCCTAATCCTTGCCAATCTTGCACAATAATAGCCTTTTACACTCTCTGTTGCATTTCAAACTAGGATATCAGCTTGTTTTGAAATGATTCATGATTAATAAACCACACATTTTGTGTTTCATGCTCTTTTTTTCATTCCTTTCTACTCATAGCTGAAGTCCCTGGTGCCGGAGCCAACAGCATGATGTCTGTCCTAGCTGAGAAGGCCATAGTGAAGAAAGAGGAGCTGTGGGACGTTGTGGGTACCAACAGGTGGGAAGTCAACAACGGCCTGGACAAGAAGTATGAGCCCCGCCCGGCTCGCATCATTGTGAGGGAGGCGAACGCGCGGGTGGGCACGGAACTGCCGTACTGCGTCTTCAGGGGGAACTGTGAGCACTTTGCAAACGAGCTGCGCTATGGAAAAGCAGAATCCCGGCAGGTCAGTGGACCCATGTTTGACTTTTACATTCTTAAATAATTTTGCGATCTGATAATAGATAAATGACACAATTTGTTAGGGAGACCGAGATCTCTGTGGAGTTGGTCAGAGATCTATAGCAGAGCTAGTTAAAGCAGAAATCTGACTATAAAACAATATGAAGTAATGATAATGATAATTCCCATAGAGGATGAAGTAACTTGGAACTAACAAAGTGGGGAGAGGAAGTGAAGGGGTTCCAAAATCTTTTAAGAAAGTTGCCATTTAAAAACCTGCTTGTTTTATCCGTTGTGTTTGTACATCATCTTGATTTATACGGGGCGTTGTAATGAGAGCAGTTTGCTCTCTCTTGCACGGACACAATGTGTACACAAGATAATAAAAGCAAATGGCAAAAACCAACACTGGGAGACAAATAAAGGATAAGGATAGAATTAAAATATAACATGCAGATCTTCTCTTCGCTGGAAGTTTGAATTTAACACGGTGTACAAGTGAAAATTTGTGACATTTTCATTCTGTGATTTGGTTAATTTAAAGCATTCTAATGTATTTAAAAATCAAAGTAGATCAACTGTTAGTATTGTATTCACTGGTGCTTTCACAGTCCAACAGCCACTTAGCAAGATGGAGACATGGATTTTGTGTTTGACTTGGGAAATGTTTAATAAAAAAATTAGAAAAGAACTAGAAAATTGAATCATAAAACCAAAAAATCAATCTATATATATTTTATTTTCATGAAGAAGGCACGGTAGAAGTTGTCATGTAAGTTACAATGATTCAAAGTAAGTTATTGTCACAATGAGGATCAACACATAAATGAAAATTCCTCAAACCTTTTTGACATTATAATCTACATTTTACATCTTAATAGAAAAGGGTGGTACAACCTTTTTTCTGATATGTGTGGATACATTTTAATGGAGCTTTGAATTTCAAGACTGCTCATCACAGTCCTGCACACAAACTAAAAGATGTTGCACTTTCCTCTACAGGTGCGTCAGGCAGGAGAAGCAGCCATGATCGCAGGTGTGGCGACAGTGGGGATTCTGGGTATTGTGGCTCTGGCAGGAGCTCTGTTCGGAGGAAGCAAAAAAGAAAACAAGAACACGCAGTGATTGAAGTCCAGAGTCGCCTCTTCAGGGGCTTGATTAACAGATCACCAGCAAAGCCTAATGACGATTTATCATGATCACTCGCAGAAAACGCAGCGTAATTTATGTGCAAACATGTGATTTGGTGAGAAACCTGCTCCATCTGTTCCTCATGCCTTCTTTGAGTTGAATAACACTGGCAGGCTGGTTGGTTTGGGATCAAGGCCCTTTAATTTTCTTACTTTTTAAATTTCTACACACAGCAAATATAAGCACAACATTATTTCCACTAATTGAAAAAGCTGCCAAGATAATCTATATTTACATGTTTTAATATTTTTGAAGATGTATTTAGATATTTTTGGGATGACGATGATGTGAGATGAACAAAGTTGAGGTGGTCTTTTCTACTGCTAAAAACAAAAGTGGTTTGCTGGAAGATTATTCTAAATAAATACATTCAACTAAACGCTTGATTCAAATATAAATGTCTATGAAGTCTCATGTGCAAATCCTTTAATTTAATGAGAATGTTTTCCATAAGAAAAATAAGCTATGATGTTGATTTTGTGGTTATTGCACAGAAAAGCCATTTAATGTCACGTAAACTACAACCTACTCTATAATGTTGGATTGCCTTGATGAGCTGAAGGGCCAAAGCTGAAAAAAGACGTGGACTGAACTTATTTAACACCTCTGCACTTTTATCATGACATGTCACTTTTTAATGAGTTCATAATCTAGCCGGAGTTTCTAATGTTTTGTCTTTTTTGACATTTAAATGTTTGTAATTGTTTTGAATAAAGAATAATTTGGGTGACACTAAATGAGACTTTCTGTCTGTGACACAGCGTCCCCTCACACCTCGTGATCCCGCAGTAAGGTTTCAGGTTTTGATTTCTTTATTTATGGTTTTCACTGTTCACTTATTTTCCTTGATCGCTTTTATTTTAGTTTCAAGGCACTTTTAATTAGAATGAGCATATTGTACTATATTAATGTTACTGTATGGAGACAAGACACATTGAACTCTTGTCTTTATCTTCTCCAACTCTAATGTCATTGTGTTGTAACAATGATAATTAAGTTACCTATTATTGTCTTATGCAGCATTTACATGTCAGGATCTGGTTATTATAGACACAAATTCAATATTGAACTGTCATTTATCATCACAGTAACAGTGTTACATTCATTGGCAGCTGTAAACACTCATAAAAACATTATAAAAAACACTTCTGTTTGGTGCAGACCTGTGTGAACAAATAAGTAGTTAATATTTGCAATCATCAGAGAACGTTACAGACGACGTTTTTGGTTCTTATCTGTTTCTCAAAGATATCCGGATGTGTGTGAATGTGTAAATGAGAGACTTTAACTTACAGCACTTTGGAGAAGGAGCTTTATAAAGTTCACTCCATTGACGTCGACACAGTGGACTCGGACATCCTGTATGTAATGTAAATGTGTAGGAGGCGTGTACAGTGTGTGGTCACTGAAAGTGTGTTTTCTTCACAGAAAATGAGTCGAGGCCAGCGAGTCTGAGTTTGAACAAATAATGAATCGTATCATTATTTTAACGGATCCCACAGACCTGAACACCATGCAAGAATTACACTACATTTGTGTTATTAGTCTTTGTTAGATAAAGGAGTGGACATTGTGACCTTTGGGTGATGCTTTTATTCTGAAGGTTTCTTAACAGCAACAATCAGCTCACTGGCACACAGCTGAAGTTTGGTGGGGGGCTTCTCGGAGGTCTCAGATACTGGACTTTATTGTTAAAGGTAAGAAAACAAACTGTCAAAACGACAACACAAACTGTAGTGTTGCCGAGGTCTGTTGTGATTTCTAGTTAGAAGAACCTGCAGCATTTGTGTTATTTTGTTTATTTGCTAAAATCTTTAAACGGGGTCTGTCGGGGTCGACTTTAATCTTGAAATGTCAAGTTTATTCTGGACATTTCGACTTTATTCACTTCCTCTCATTATATCGTTCTCAGCCCTGGTCCTGACACCTCAAGCTGGTTTAGAGAGGTGCAGAGTAAACATGTTGGACCTGTAGATTCAGGGTGTGTCTGTTGTTCAATAAAAGTTATCGCAAATCAAAACTGAAACTAAAATGAGCTGTAACAAAACCAATAGCGCCGAGATCCAAAAGTGGCTGAAGGTATGTCGATTGCTGCTCAGCGGCATACCGATCCCTAGTCTGGTATAAAGACTCTCGGAGTGGTATGCTGCTATTATGCCGCTGTTATTCCACCGACACATGGCGGTATGTGCCGCTTGAGATTGTTTGAGAGACTTGTCTTCAAACCAGCCCAGTGGCATTATGTAAGGGATAATGTATAGAACGGCGGTCATTATCGGGAAAACAAGTCCTGACAGGACGAACCGGACTTATTTTCCCGATTATGACCGCCGTTCTATACATTATCCCGCTTATTACACCGCTACTTGCCAACACGAAAAAAACGTCACACAGTGTGTCTTTTTACAATTTATTTGTTCACAGTGTTTTTCAGCAGAGAAATAGTTCGCCAAACCGACGCCGTTTCGCTTCTCCCTCTTCGCTGCTTTCCTCTCTTTTTCTTTTCTTGACCTTTGACGACAACTCAGCCTTTTGCCACGACTCGAAATCACCGTATTTGCCAAAAATATTAAAGTTAATGTGAAACTCATCCATACTAGTGGCATAGGAGTAGTTTTTTCAGATATGAAGTAGATTACAGATCAGCTGACGTCGCTGAGCAACCGAAGACGCTGCGGTGATAAGTGACCGGACTACTTGCGGACCAAAGATTTTAGAGCGCGGAGTGATACGAAATAAGTGAATCAGAGGCAAAAAGGCCAGTCTCAAGTTTCGACGTTGAGAAGCCTCATTCAAGTGAATGGAGCTTTCTACAGCATTAAGAAGACCGTGTAATAAATTTGCATCTTCATCAGGGAGCAGTACCCATCCAACAGTCTCTCAGTGCCATAACAATCTCAAGTGGCACATACCGTCATGTGTCGGTGGAATAACAGCAGCATAATTGCAGAAGCATACTTTATACCACTCCGAGAATCTTTATACCAGTCTGAGGATCGGTATATACCACTCCGAGAATCTTTATACCACTCTGAGAATCTTTATGCCAGTCTGGGGATCGGTATATACCACTCCGAGAATCTTTATACCACTCCAAGAATCTTTATGCCAGTCTGGGAATCGGTATATGCCACTCGGAGAATCTTTATGCCAGTCTGGGAATCGGTATATACCACTCCGAGAATCTTTATGCCACTCCAAGAATCTTTATGCCAATCTGGGAATCGGTATATACCACTCCGAGAATCTTTATACCACTCCAAGAATCTTTATGCCAGTCTGGGAATCGGTATATGTAACTTGGAGAATCTTTATGCCAGTCTGGGAATCGGTATATGCCACTCAGAGAATCTTTATGCCAGTCTGGGAATCGGTATATACTACTCCGAGAATCTTTATACCACTCCAAAAATCGTTATGCCAGTCTGGGCATCGGTATATACCACTCCAAGAATCTTTATGCCAGTCTGGGAATCGGTATATGCCATTCGGAGAATCTTTATGCCAGTCTGGGAATCGGTATATGCCACTCGGAGAATCTTTATGCCAGTCTGGGAATCGGTATATACCACTCCGAGAATCTTTATACCACTCCATGAATCTTTATGCCAGTCTGGGAATCGGTATATACCACTCCAAGAATCTTTATGCCAGTCTGGGGATCGGTATATGCCACTGAGCAGCAATCGACATACCTTCAGCCACTTTTGGATCTCGGCGCCTTCCACAGATGTCGTAAACTAAAGTTAAATAAAAACGATATCTTTTCAGAAAAATGTCAAACTAAACATTGAGAACGATCATTTTAAAGGTGTTTTCGTACCTTCAAGAGTTTCACGGTTACTTACTGGAAATTAAAACTGAAACTAAATCAAAGTAGTGGAAAAATTAGATTAGACCGGGAACCAAATAATATCCTAACCCTAACTGAAACAACAGATGATGAATTAAAAAAAAATGTAAAACGTTTTTTTGAAACTAAGTGTTTATAATAAAGTGGCTACTGAGTGTATTGATGGGGACTGAACTAACTAGAAGAGCCGTTATGATGTCACACAACATCTGGTTATAATGGATAATAGAAAATATGTCTGATTGTTATTTTTACATTTTGTTTTATTCGCCCATTTATATAAAATTGTGTTAAGGTTTTGTGAGTAACACAAAGGAACTATAACCAGCATGTTCTTATACAACCCTGTGTTGTAAAATGATAAATAAATCAACATTGTAACTTGTTTCCTGAGTAAACCAGTTAGCGTTTGTTCTTTGTCCTTTCAACCATTGATTATAATTGTAATATACAATGAAGCAACACGTGATGACTGGAGTGACAGCGAGATCGAAAAGTGGCTGAAGGTATGTCGATTGCTGCTCAACGGCATATACCGATCCCTACAATGGCATACCGATCCCCAGACTGACATACAGATTCTCGGAGTGGTATAAAGCAATCCCCAGACTGACATACAGATTCTCGGAGTGGTATAAAGCGATTCCCAGACTGACATACAGATTCTCGGAGTGGTATGCTGCTACTATGCCGCTGTTATTCCATCGACACATGACGGTATGTGCCGCTTGAGGATTTTGACAGCACTGAAAGGCTGTTGGATGGGTACCGCCCCCCTGATGAATATGCAAATATGATGCCACTGGTCTGGTTTCGCGACAAGTACTGCCGTAAAGCATGTTTTTTTTGTGTGTGTCTTTATTGACAACTTGGTAACTTAACACTTTATGCAAGTAAACGAACGTATGCATGTTATGTTGTTGTTGATGTACGCATGTAGACAGTAATGGGCGGTACCCATCCAACAACAAAGTTAATGGTTACTTGTGACACATTCATTTTATAATTGCATCTTCAAATCAACATTTGCATCCCAGTTGGTGGCCACTGGCATCATATAAAAGACATGTTCCTCTGGCTCATCAGTGGTATGTCCATGCCTAAAGGATTATACCTCTAAAAGTAAATGCTTATGCCGCCGGAAGTAAAGGCTTATACCGCTGAAAGTAAAGGCTTATGCCGCCGGAAGTAAAGGCTTATTCCGCTGAAAGTAAAGGCTTATGCCGCGGAAGTAAAGGCTTATACCGCTGAAAGTAAAGGCTTATACCGCTGAAAGTAAAGGCTTATACCGCTGGAAGAATAGTGGTATGTCCATGCCTAAAGGCTTATACCGCTGGAAGAATAGTGGTATGTCAGAAGTAAGGGCTTATACCGCTGGAAGAATAGTGGTATGTCAGAAGTAAAGGCTTATACCTCTGGAAGAATAGTGGTATGTCCATGCCAAAAGGATTATACCCCTGGATCAGTTGGTATATTGATACTCAATGGCTTATGTGCTGGATCAGTGTGTCGATGAAGGACATCATATGGTGCTGAAGCAGGAGTGGTGTATCAGTAGTAGGGGTGCAGTGTTGGCTGAGTGAGACTTGTGATATTCTAGGACATATGCTGCTGCATAAACATGAGTAGAATAGCATGAACCGAGACCTAGATGAAACATAGGGGTAACAATTAAATTGAGACACAAAAATTCCAACACTTTCTTATCACAATAGGTATACAGTAGAAGTACAGTAAAACTATGTGTGTATATATATATATATATATATATATACACACATACATACATACACATACACACACACTCATTGACAGTAGTTAGAAAATATCTCAATGGTAGCCACAATGGTTAATGTTTTGCAAAGTTGGAAATTTTATATGAAGTAATGTATTGTTGTGTTCTCCTAATAATGAAAACCTGTCACTAAATATTGTTTTGTTGGCAGGCTCAAAGTTTCTGCTATCGATTAGTCAGACTGGCTACGGTGGCTGGGCTAATATTAGCCATAGCTAAGGCTAGCGCTTTCATTAGCTTTTAGGACTTTATAGGCGGACATTTAGACATATTGCTTTACTATCATATCGTAAGAGTCCCACGTGTAATTACTGTCTACATGCATACATCAACAACAACATAACATGCATACGTTCGTTTACTTGCGTAAAGTGTTAAGTTACCAAGTTGTCAATAAAGACAAAAAAAAAAAAAAAAAAACATGCTTTACGGCAGTACTTTTCGCGAAACCAGTGGCATCACATTTGCATATTCATCAGGGGGGCGGTACCCATCCAACAGCCTTTCAGTGCTGTCAAAATCCTCAAGCGGCACATACCGTCATGTGTTGATGGAATAACAGCGGCATAGTAGCAGCATACCACTCCGCGAATCTGTATGTCAGTCTGGGAATCGCTTTATACCACTCCGAGAATCTGTATGTCAGTCTGGGGATCGCTTTATACCACTCCGAGAATCTGTATGTCAGTCTGGGGATCGGTATGCCATTGTAGGGATCGGTATATGCCGTTGAGCAGCAATCGACATACCTTCAGCCACTTTTCGATCTCGGCGCTACGGGATGAGTGAGTTTTTAATTTACTGTATCCTTTGCTGTACACATTTACTTCCTCATACTGAGACAAAATCTGTTCCCTAAAAAAGTCCTTTAAAAACCCTCCAGGGATCTAAAAGTATCTGTGTACAGTGTGATTAGATAACACGATGCTATAGAGGCTATTTTACACAGATATGAATACAGGTGTGCCTTTGACACAACGCGTTTGAAAACCACTGCCCTGACTAATAAAAGCTTTAAATAAAGACTACTACTACTCTTTTCTAACACAATTCCCACATCAATGATGCCTCAACATTACATTTACTTTTCTCTTTATCTCATGTTGTGTGCTAATGAAATGATTTGTTCCTGCAGGTGCTGAGAGTCATCTGGAAGGTGAAACCAGTTTAAGGTTTAAGGTTCACAGACGAAACTAACTGAAATGGGCAACTTGTGGTCACAGGTTAGGAAACTATTACTGGATCAGAATACTAAATCATCTTCTTTGTCTTCTTCTCCTTCATCATGTTCTTTTCAGTGTTGTTTTCTTCTTTGTCTTTATCTGTGGTTCATCTACAAACCAACTTTACTTTTACATACTGCCATCTGCTGCATGTGTAGATGCTGCACTTGTTTAGTCAAAGAAGTTCATTTAACTCAATGTTATCTGCTTTATTTATCAGCTTTATGGTTCAACTTTAAAGTCTTATATTATCTGTGCTTCTCTGTGTAACCCAGAATATGTCAAAGTGCTCAAATATACTGCAGTTGTTTCTAAACAGTCTGTTGCAAAGTCAAACATGTTTCCTGTTTGTTCTAATCTAAATCTGATCAAACACCAAAGCGTGGGGACTTGATTGAGATTGACCGAGGTGTCTACAGTCACTGGGCTGTGTATGTTGGTGATGACTACGTTGTTCACTTGACAGCACCACCAGGCGGTGAGTCCTCTGTCTGTACTGCTACTCTCTAATCCTGACCTGTCAGAGTCTGGAACAATAACAGCCTGCTGTCACTGTAACAATTACAGACCAGATTATCAGATTAGATTGTGTGCTTTATGATCAATAAACAACTAAAAAAACATGTTGCAATATTTAGTTATAATAGGATCGTCATAATCCTTCACAAACTCTGTTACTCTTTTCATTCAAAACTGAAGTCTCAAGTGCAGCTTCCAGCAGCTTGAGCTCTTGCTTTGCTAAGAAGGCCATGGTGAGGAAACAGAAGCTGGAGGAGGTGGCGGGAGAGAGCAAATGGAAAATCAACAACCGCCTGGACAAGATGTACGAGCCCCGCCCAGCTCACATCATTGTGGAGGAGGCGCTCGGGCAGGTGGGCCAGATGATCGAGTACTCCGTCACCAGAGAGAACTGTGAGCACTTTGCAACCAAGATGCGTTACGGAAAAGCTCTTTCCATTCAGGTCAGTGGTCCCATTTTTTCATGTGGCTGTGGGGAAAACAGAGAAGGGTTAGCAATGTCAGACAGGATTAAAACTATATATTTCCCAGAGTTGTGAATGATTTTAAAGGACTTTAGTTTGTTAAGAAAACTCTGCTCATCATCTAACTTCAAGACGTTTGTTGCCTTCCACAGGGGGCAGTGGCAGCAGTCCTGGGCGTCCCACGGTGGCTGTAGCTGAAGCTGCAGTAGAAGTCCTCAGAAGACTGCAGACAGACTGACAGACATTTTCCTCCACCTTCCTCTTTATTGTAAGAGCACCTCCATGAACTCAGTTTCATGATGTCTGATCCAATTCAACACTTCTGTACTTGTTTTCTGACATGTTCCCGCTGATTGTTTGACAATTTAGCTGGAGTCTATAAAGTTCTGTCTTCCTCTGACATTAAATTGTTTGTCATTTCTTTGAATAAAGAATAATTTGAGTGATTCTGGATGGTAGTCTGTCTTTCTGCACCATTTCACACGGTGGCCATTTTACTGTGGTAAAGTGAGCCGCTGTCTGATGTCTGTTGTGCCTGAACTACAGTAAATATGGTCAGCATGGTCCTAGAGCAAAGTGAAGGGAGTCTGCTGTGTTTGTTTCTCATGTTTTTTAAGGGGTATTTAAAGGGGTGGGCTTCTATTTTATTTCATTTTTTTGTTGGTTGTTAATAGTTGTTGTGGTCGGTAACTCCAAATATCATCTCCTATCATGAATGAAATATTGGAAATATTGTACTTGAATTTCTTGAATTTTGACTTTATGGTCAAAACCAAATCAAAAGATCTAAATGTTATTCTGACTTTGACTTTTCATCAAACTATTCCTTCATAGGTTAGTTCTTTATTGTCTTTGCATCTTCTTCCGGATGTCTGACACAATTTGTTAGGGAGACCGAGATCTCTGTGGAGTTGGTCAGAGATCTATAGCAGAGCTAGTTAAAGCAGCGATCTGACTATAAAACAATATGAAGTAACGATAACGATAATGCTCATAGAGGAATGAAGCAACTTGGAGCTAACAAAGCGGGGAGAGGAAGTAAAAGGGGTCCCAAAATCTTTTAACATGAAATTGTTTGATTGTGGTGAATTAAAAACCCCAAAATGCTGCAGGTTCACCAGACTCATGATCACTGGCGGAATAACAAATATATGAACACCACATAAGGGTTAAATAAACAGATGAATATCAACATTTTAGGTAGAACGTATTACATTATACAGAGAGTTTCTGTTGCTTCTGCCCTCATTGAAATAAAAATAACTTAAAAAAACCTTTGTGTACACTACCGAACATTTAAAAGAAAACTGCACCCTCCAAAGTGAAAGTCGACACAGTGGGTCCGGACATTCTGTTTGTAATATAAATGTGTAGGAGGCATATACAGTGTGTGGTCATTGAAAGTGTGTTCTGATATATGTTCTTCACAGAAAATATGAAGTGAGTCTGAGTTTGAAAAGTTGTATAATTTTCTTAACAGATCCCACAAACCTGAATGTCTTACAAGGGTTAAGCTACATTTGTGTTATTAGTCTGTGTTAGATAAAGGAGTGGAGATTGTGACCTTTGGGTGATGCTTTTATTCTGAAGGTTTCCTGTTCCACCTAAATAAATACAGCAACAATCAGCTCACTGACACACAGCTGAAGTTTGGTGGTGGGCTTCTTGCAGGTGTCTCAAATATCGGACATCATTGTTAAAGGTAAGAAAACAAACAAACTATGTAACTGAGGACTGTTGTGTTTTCTAGTTAGAAGAACCTGCAGCATTTGTATTATTTATTCATTTGCTAAAATCTTAAAACTGGGTCTGTCGGGATCGACTTTAATCTTGGAATGTCAAGTTTATTCTGGACTTTTCGACTTTATTCACCTCCTCTCTTTATATTTTTCTCAGCCCTGGTCATGACACCTCAAGCTGGTTTAGAGAGGTGCAGAGTAAACTTTTTGCAACTGTGGATTTAGGTTGTGCATGTTAATTTGTTCAAGATGAGTTGACCAAATGAGCAGTAACAAATGTTGTAAACTAAAGTTAAATAAAAGTGACAATTTATGTTGACACTAAGAAATCAAACTTGTCATTGACACTGACACTTTATATGTCGCCTTTACAAAGACACACTGAAACTACTGTAAACTAAATGTATACAAACTAAAACATCCTGAAAATTTTAACTAAAAAATAACAAACTCTGGAAACGTCCTTAAACTGACCTCAAACTAAGAAAAGTAAAACCTGTTAAAGAGTTTGGATAAAACACTGAACACTATAATACTCATGAAAGCAGAATTTAATGCTGGACTGTTGCATTAAACTACATTAGTTTAAACAAAGTGTACAATAATGTGGCTACTGAGTGTATTGATGGGGACAGAAGAGCAGTTATGATGTCACCAGTAGGCGATTTGAGGGGGGTGCCGTCCCCCTTGTGAGCAAAATAACCAAAAAGCATGTTGCTTGCATACTTTTTAACCTGCCATCACTCTCCATCCGCTAGTAGCAGATCACAAGTGGTCGCGATCAGTTCCAGTGAAAAGAGGAACAAGCTGGGCAGGGCTGCTTCGGGTTCTGGTTGCCTGGTTTATTTCTGACAGAAGCTGCAACAAGATGCACAGTCAGGAAGTCAACGCCCTGTGCAGACTCCCGATTGTATAAAAATGAAAAATGATCATCAACAAAAGTTTGCTATTTATGTTCTTAAACTAAAATGTTT
>OZ023158.1:27617483-27637046 GCA_963678695.2 Diplodus puntazzo
TACCTGTAGATCCCCTCCTCCTGTCAGGGAGCACTAGTGTATTAGCATGGCTGCCAGGGACTATAGTAGATCCTATACTCATTCTGGGTCCAACTAACATGTAGCGTTTGTCTCCAGATCTGTACTGGATGCTGTGACACAGAGTCCCGTCATAATTAGTCTCTTGTAGATATTTAGAAGTATAGTCTGTGGATTTGGAGCACTGCATCGCAATCAGCACGATGATACTGATGATAAAAAGTACAGAGACTGAGCCCAAAGTTATCATGAGATAAAATGTCACATTGTCCTCCTCGTCAACTTTAGTGGCACTTTTAACATCAGAAGCAGCAAAAGCCTCTTTGGGCTCCACCAGTTTGACAATGACAGTAGCTGTTGCTGAGAGAGAAACGTTCCCATTGTCTTTGACCAGTATGAGCAGTTTATGCTCAGCCTCGTCTGTCTCTGTGAATGAGCGATGTGTTCTGATCTGTCCTGTATAGCGGTCCAAACCAAAGAGACTGTGGTCAGTGACTTCCTGCAGTGAAAACAGTAACCAGCCGTTATATCCTATATCAGCGTCATAGGCTCTGACTTTAGTCACCAAGTGTCCTGCGTTTACATTTCGGGGAATCTCCTCCACACCTTCAGCAGAACCGTTGGAGCTGACTGGATACAGGATGACTGGAGCGTTGTCGTTCTGATCCAGAATGAACACGTTTACTGTGACGTTGCTGCTCAGTGACGGAGTTCCAGAATCTGTGGCCACAACTTGGAACTGGAACTTTTTCAGAACTTCAAAGTCAAAACTTTTTAGCGCGGATATTTGTCCGTTGTCTGAATTAATGTTGAGGAACGATGTTACGTCATTTTCACTGCCGCCTCGAACAACATAATAAGAAATCGCTGCATTTTCATTCAGATCTTTGTCTGTTGCGCTGACAGAGAATATTGACGCTCCAGCCACATTGTTTTCTACCAGATAAAACTGTAATGGATTTTGTTCAAAATGTGGTCTGTTGTCATTTACATCTGATATCTGAATATTTAATGTTTTAAAAGTAGATAAGGGAGGTTCACCACAGTCAGTGGCTTTTATTATTATTTTATAATGTGACACCTCCTCTCGATCCAGAAATCCTTTAGTGACAACTGAATATATGTTTTCTTTATAAGAAGGTTTTAATTCAAAAGGCACGTCATTTTCGATGCGTGAAATTATTTTACCATTCATACCGGAGTCTCTATCTGTCACGCTGATAAGGGAAATAACTGTTCCCGGTTTTGAGTCTTCAGATACTGTATTTGACAGAGATGTTATTTCTATTTCTGGTGGATTGTCATTGACGTCTTTTATTTTTATAACGACTCTACACCTCCCTATTAATGGAGGTGTTCCTTTATCTGATGCTTGGACATCTAGTTTATAAATCTCCGATTCCTCAAAATCCAACACCCCCTTCAGTTGTATTTGCCCAGTTATTCTGTCTAATTCAAAGATGTCGTAAACTTTACGCCCTAATGCTTTGCTCAGGCTGTACTCTATTTCTCCATTCGTCCCTTCATCTGGATCTGTTGCATTCACTCTTGAAACTGTCGTACCTACTGGGATGTTTTCATTTATTTCTATTTGGTATGTCTCCTGACTAAATATTGGTCTATTATCATTGGTGTCAAGAACAACAACAGAAACATTTAATGTTCCTGATCTCGGAGGTTTACCTCCATCAACTGCTGTAACGATTAGTACGTGTTTATTCTTTTGCTCTCTGTCTAGGGACTTCTTCAGCACTAAAAATGGCATTTTATCCTCGTCGCTCTGACTGACATCTATTTCAAAGTGGTCATTTGACGTCACTACATATGTGCGGATAGAATTCACTCCAGCATCAGGATCACGGGCCGCATGTAGCTGGAATCGCGTTCCCGGGGATGTGTGTTCTGCTATTTCAAATTGCTGTTCCTTCTCTGGAAAAATCGGGGAGTGATCATTTACATCAGTAATTTCTACAACTACATGGTGCATTTCCAGAGGGTTTTCAACAAGGATTTTTAGCTCCGTTACGCACACACCGCTACCCTGACACAGCTCCTCTCTGTCGATTTTCCTACTGATCTGTAAGGCACCATTGTCTGGGTTTACCTCGAAAAACGCGTCCTTAGATCCAGAAACAACACGGAACCGTCGATCAATCAAAGATGCTTTATCCAGACCGAGATCTTTAGCAACGTTTCCAACAAGGGTTCCTTCTTTCATCTCCTCTGGAACAGAGTACCTCAGTTCAGCGAAGGCTTGCTTTCCGAACAAAAACGGCAGTAAGAAAACATGAAAAACCAACCAGCAGTGGTCACTTAGTCGACATTGCCTTTCACTCCCCATCTTTCTCCAAGGAAACACACGTCTGTTTCCTCAGCAAATAAATGTTCTATATCCGAGGACTACACGGTCTCATCCTACTCCCAATAACAGACGTATCCTCTGCTGTGAGCTACCAAACAAAAGCTTTCCGAGGGGAGGGACGGCGTCTGGTAGTTCCTCATTTATGTTACACTGACACCAAGAGGACAATATTTTTTTTACCACTCTAAATCGAGTGAAGGTGTCTTACTTCAGATTTTCAGGAAGTCTACCTGGAAAAAATCCAAACAAAAGTGTACAAACTATCCAAAGTCCCTAAAGTTGATTAAAGCAGTCATATATTATTCTCATAACCAAAACAAGTGAGGCTGCTACGATTTAATGCAAATTAACTGACCTGATGAAATATTACCAGTTACCACGCTTAGGCAGCATTATGCTAACTTATTCTGCCTGCAAACGGTAAAGGCAATGGATTTCAGTACCATGGACAGTGATTACTGCTCTTAAACAAACTGATATCCTCAGCAAAAGAGTTCTGTACTCATTTACCAAGCATGTTACAAGATACTCAAGCAAATACACCCATAAAACAAAACAACAAGTGTAGGTATGGGGTTGTTACAAATGAAATGGGCAGATCTTGGTCAAATCCTGTAGTACACGTTGCAAAAAATCAAAAAGAAACGGTAAGTGACACAAGTGATTTTCTCAAACTTGCTTTACAATGGAATATACTTATATATTCCATCTATTTGAAGTATGCCTGGTAATCAAAATGGTCCCAGTAGAATATAGATGTTTACAAGAGACATAAACAATATTGGCAAGGATGACAGTAAGCAAACTAGGGAGGCAATCCATAGGTTATTATTATTATTATTATTATTATTATTATTATTATTATTATTATTATTATTATTATTATTATTATTATTATGTTGAACTCCTTATAGGAAACGAACAGCTCAAATCCGAGCACACCCACATGTTTAGATGTTCCTGATAAAAGTGAATTCTACTGTTAATGGTCATTGAAGATTTGAAGGTTTTGACATATGTTCGTCCAAGTATGTACACAATCCCAAGCAATTAAGACATTTTATCTAATAGACTTAAAGGACAAAATAAATATCCAAAGCATTAATCTTACCTCTGTAGATCCTCTCCTCCTGTCAGGGAGCACTAGAGTATTAGCATGGCTGCCAGGGACTATAGTAGATCCTATACTCATTCTGGGTCCAACTAACATGTAGCGTTTGTCTCCAGATCTGTACTGGATGCTGTGACACAGAGTCCCGTCATAATTAGTCTCTTGTAGATATTTAGAGGTATAGTCTGTGGATTTGGAGCACTGCATCGCAATCAGCACGATGATACTGATGATAAAAAGTACAGAAACTGAGCCCAAGGTTATCATGAGATAAAATGTCACATTGTCTTCCTCGTCAACTTTAGTGGCACTTTTGACATCAGAAGCAGCAAAAGCCTCTTTGGGCTCCACCAGTTTGACAATGACAGTAGCTGTTGCTGAGAGAGAAACGTTCCCATTGTCTTTGACCAGTATGAGCAGTTTATGCTCAGCCTCGTCTGTCTCTGTGAATGAGCGATGTGTTCTGATCTGTCCTGTATAGCGGTCCAAACCAAAGAGACTGTGGTCAGTGACTTCCTGCAGTGAAAACAGTAACCAGCCGTTATATCCTATATCAGCGTCATAGGCTCTGACTTTAGTCACCAAGTGTCCTGCGTTCACATTGCGGGGAATTTCCTCCACACCTTCAGCAGAACCGTTGGAGCTGACTGGATACAGGATGACTGGAGCGTTGTCGTTCTGATCCAGAATGAACACGTTCACTGTGACGTTGCTGCTCAGTGACGGAGTTCCAGAATCTGTGGCCACAACTTGGAATTGGAACTTTTTCAGAACTTCAAAGTCAAAACTTTTCAGCGCCATAAAATCACCATTTTCGGGGTTTATGTTTAGAAATGCTGTCACTTGATTTTGATAACTAGCATCTCTGAGAATATGATAGGAAATAGCCGCGTTATCTCCCTCGTCACGATCAGACGCAGTTAAAGAAAATACCGACACTCCTGGGGGGTTATTCTCAGTCACGTAAAAATTATATTGGCTCACTGAATACTCTGGTCTGTTGTCATTTACGTCAGAGACAACAACCCTCAGTGTCTTTTCAGATGTTAAGGCTGGCTCACCTGCGTCTTTGGCGACTACTGTTACATCATAAATCGATTTGTTTTCCCTGTCAAGCTGTGACTTTGTCACGACAGCGTACATGTTGTCCTGTATTGACGGCGTTAGTGTGAAAGGGACATCGCCTTTAACAAAACTGAGCACTTTCCCGTTCACCCCGGAGTCCAAATCAGTAATACTGATCAGTGCTACGGTCGTTCCTGGTCTGGAATCCTCTGAAATGTGGTTAGACAGTGACGTCACCTCAATTACAGGTGCATTGTCATTCATGTCCTTAATATTTACAGTTACGCTTTTCTCCGTTCTAAGTGGAACAGCACCGCTATCAGATGCTTGGATATCTATCTCGTAACTGTCATCCACTTCATAGTCTAACTGTCCTTTGACAGTTATCTCACCTGTGCTCGGGTCGACATCAAACAGCTCGCTCACCTTACTGTTAACATTCCCAAAAGAAAAGCTAACATCCCCATTCAACCCGTCATCCATGTCTGTGGCATTTACTCGTATGACTATTGTTCCAATTGGCGAATTTTCATTTATCTCAGCAGAGTATACATCCTTTGTAAAAACTGGTGCGTTATCATTCACATCCAAGACATCTATTAAAATCTCCATGGTGCCTGTTTTAGGAGGTTTACCCGCATCCAGGGCTGTAAGCAGGAGCCTATGGCTGCTGGAGGCCTCTCTGTCTAACGGGCTTTGTAACTGTAAAATAGGGACTTTTCCATCTTTCCCGCGATCTTTCACTTCTAAACGAAAATGACTATTTTGACTTAGCTTGTACTGTTGAACTGAATTGATACCACCGTCAGGATCTAGAGCAGCATGCAGCTGGAATCTGGTCCCCGGTAACGTGGACTCTGAAATCTCGAGCCTTTTGTTGTTCTCGGGGAAAGAGGGCGAATGGTCGTTGACGTCTAACACCTCCACTGCGACATAGTGGATCTCCAGTGGGTTTTCTAGTACAGTTTTAAGGTTAATCAAACATACACTGGTCCGCTGACATATCTCCTCTCGGTCAATATTACGATTTACGTATAAAATCCCATCGTTTTCGTTCACTTGGAAAAGGGGCTCAGTGGTGCCAGAAACAATACGAAATCCCCGTGCTTTTAAAATGTTTGGATCTATTCCCAGATCCTTTGCTATGTTCCCAACAGCAGTACCTTCTTTGATTTCTTCCGATATAGAATATCTTATTTGTCCAGATGCTGTGCCCAAAATCAGACTCAAAACCACGACGAGGGCGAGCCGTTTCCTTCCCTGTCGCCAAGAGTCCCCTCCGCTTCGTTCCATTGTCTTAAACCAAGTGATAAATCCAGAAATGACAAACCAACCACACACGATTTACATATCCATCAACTGAATAACAGAAAAACCCACGTATCACAAGACGCCCGGGTCATATGGACGAGGAAATCCTCCGTTCAAATAAAATCCGATCGGAGGATAATGGTCTGCCCTCCTGAATGCTTCAGAGGCAGTCTCACAGAGCTATGCATGGAGAACCGATGCAATGCGTATTTCTGGTTGTTTAGTGCCACCATGCGATGAATTAACAACAACAGATTATCTAAACTCCTACAGACAAAATACTGTACACAAAGAGACGACTCAGTGGCCATCGTACATTTAATCAGTTACACTCACACTTAAGAAAGTATCACTCGCAATGTTATATTATTTTGTTCACTGGATATTTGGAAGTGGAATGCCACTTAATGAAAAACGTCTATATGTATCGAAAAATCCCTTGTACCAAAACCTCATAGTATAGAATAGCTAGCCGGGACAGGTTGTCGGATATATCAATGAAAAAGATAAAAGTAATGTGTTTTTACCAATTAACACCAATTGCTGAGACTGTCTTCCGGAGGAAAAAGCTGATTGATTTGTTCTGATTCGGATAAAGTTCAATAATGTGTGTAAATGTGACTAGTAATTAATTTCTGCACACCAGCCTGTCAAAAAAACATATTTAGATATGACGTGTTCATGCTTTTCAGCACCATTGACAGCAGCCACAACTGTTGCACAGCCTTTCCCTTTAACAGCAGAAATAATTCAACTTCAAGCCAACTTTCCCTTTAATGACAGCAAAAATCTTCTTCAAGTCCACTAAATGCAGGCATATTGCACAACGTAACAGAAACACTGCAACATCTTCAAATCTCCTGTCAAAAACGTGGTGCCCATATACTTCATACAGACTATGGTCAATCTGTTTCGCTGGAAAACAATAAACTTTCATTTCAGCACCATGGAGAGTGATCACAGTCAAGGGAAAGACTGTCTTTGTTTGCAGACGGAGTTGTGGAGCCACATTTAGCATTTTTAACCTTGACTTGCAATTTTGTATGTCATTTTTTGTAAAGGAGCAGTTCGTATGTGATGAATGAGACATGGAGAATAGAAACAAATCTTTTGGATTCCCTTCATGAAACTGGGAGACTTAAAAATAATAATTTGCTGTGAGTTATATTTGGTTCTGTTCGCTGTGAAAACGGATTGAGAGACAGAAGAAATGTTTCAGCAATAAACAAGCAGTGGACTGTATGCTTAAATACAGATTAAAACTATGTTTTTAAAAGTCTTACCTCTCCAGATCCCCTCCTCCTGTCAGGGAGCACCAGTGTATTAGCATGGCTGCCAGGGACTATAGTAGATCCTATACTCATTCTGGGTCCAACTAACATGTAGCGTTTGTCTCCAGATCTGTACTGGATGCTGTGACACAGAGTCCCATCATAATTAGTCTCTTGTAGATATTCAGAGGTATAGTCTGTGGATTTGGAGCACTGCATCGCAATCAGCACGATGATACTGATGATAAAAAGTACAGAGACTGAGCCCAAAGTTATCATCAGATAAAATGTCACATTGTCCTCCTCGTCAACTTTAATGGCACTTTTAACATCAGAAGCAGCAAAAGCCTCTTTGGGCTCCACCAGTTTGACAATGACAGTAGCTGTTGCTGAGAGAGAAACGTTCCCATTGTCTTTGACCAGTATGAGCAGTTTATGCTCAGCCTCGTCTGTCTCTGTGAATGAGCGATGTGTTCTGATCTGTCCTGTATAGCGGTCCAAACCAAAGAGACTGTGGTCAGTGACTTCCTGCAGTGAAAACAGTAACCAGCCGTTATATCCTATATCAGCGTCATAGGCTCTGACTTTAGTCACCAAGTGTCCTGCGTTCACATTGCGGGGAATCTCCTCCACACCTTCAGCAGAACCGTTGGAGCTGACTGGATACAGGATGACTGGAGCGTTGTCGTTCTGATCCAGAATGAACACGTTCACTGTGACGTTGCTGCTCAGTGACGGAGTTCCAGAATCTGTGGCCACAACTTGGAACTGGAACTTTTTCAGAACTTCAAAGTCAAAACTTTTTAGAGCTGTGATGTGTCCGTTATCAGAGTTTACATTTAGGAAAGACATGATGTCATTCTGACTCCCTTCTCTCACAATATGATATGAAATCGCTGCATTATCATTCAGATCTTTGTCTGTTGCGCTGACAGAGAATATTGACGCTCCAGCCTCATTATTTTCTACCAGATAAAACTGTAATGGATTTTGTTCAAAATGTGGTCTGTTGTCATTTACATCTGATATCTGAATATTTAATGTTTTAAAAGTAGATAAGGGAGGTTCACCACAGTCAGTGGCTTTTATTATTATTTCATAATGTGACACCTCCTCTCGATCCAGAAATCCTTTAGTGACAACTGAATATATGTTCTCTTTATAAGAAGGTTTTAATTCAAAAAGGCACATCATTCGATATATGTAAAATAATTTTTCCATTCACACCGGAGTCTTTATCCTTCACACTAAGTAATGAAATAACTGTTCCAGGTTTTGAGTCTTCAGACACTGTATTTGACAGAGATGTTACTTCTATTTCCGGCTGATTATCATTAACGTCTTTTATCTTAATAATGACTCTACACTCACCTGTCAATGGGGGTGTTCCTTTATCTGATGCCTCAACGTCCAGTTCATATACTTCGTTTTCTTCATAGTCCACTACTCCTTTCACTCTAATCTCCCCAGTTAATTTTTCCAACTCAAATATTTCATAGACTTTTTTTTTCAGAGTTTTACCAAGATTGTATTCAATTTCTCCATTACTGGCTTCATCAGGGTCTGTTGCATTCAGTCTAAATATTGAAGTACCAACTGGAACATTTTCTTGAATTGAAATCTGATAAATTTCCTGACTAAACACTGGACGATTATCATTACTGTCAAGAACAATAATAGAAACGTTCAGTGTGCCTGATCTTGGAGGTTTACCTCCATCAACAGCTGTTAGGCGGAGCTTATGTTTCCCGGCTGTTTCTCTATCCAACTGCTTCTGCAAGACTAAAAATGGTACTTTACGGTCCTCGCCTCTATCCTTCACCTCTAATCTAAAATAATCGTTATGGCTGAGTCTATACTGCTGAATGGAGAATTGGCCCGCGTCAGGGTCCCGTGCAGCCTGCAGTTGAAATCTCGCTCCTGGTAAGGCCGACTCGGAAATCTCAAGCCTCTTCTCTTTCTCTGGAAAAACCGGCGAGTGGTCATTTATATCAAGTATTTCCACCGCCACGTAGTGGATCTCCAGCGGGTTTTCCAGAACGGTCTTCAGATTGATCAAACACGGGCTGACCCGGTCGCACACCTCCTCCCTGTCTATTCTTCTTTTCACATACAGGATCCCATCATTTTGATTCACGTGAAACAGGGGTTCAGTTGAGCCCGTCACAATGCGATACCCTCTATCTTTGAGTGCGCTCTTATCCAGTCCCAAATCCTTAGCTATATTCCCGACGACGGTTTCATCTTGAACCTCCTCGGATATCGAGTATCTAATCTGTGCAGAAGCTCCACTCCATAGAATATCCAAAACAACCATGACGGCAAACCAGCAGGGTCGCTCCCTCCATGCTTTGTATCCCCTTTGTTCCATGACTCGCAGGCGAAAAAGACAAGTCCTGTTACTGCGTCGTGATAACTAATTAGACTTAATGTGTCATGTTTCTGAACAAGGCCCGAAGTCTGTTCTTGCAAAAACTGCATAAAATGAAACACAACCCGTCCGCTGCCAAACACGACCTGACGCTCCAGTGTGCTGTTTGGGAAAAAATGCGAGGGCTCGGTAGAAATAAAGCTCGTGACGTCAAGTGCGACCAGATGCGCAGAATCGCTAAACTACACTGACACCCAGCGTTGAGATGGTTATACACACAGATTACAGCAGTAATCATTTAGTATATCAAAGACAGTCTTCAAATATTTTAGGCATGATATCCCCACTCATCACAGCAACTTTGACTTTTATATCACATGTTATAACTGGAGTCTTTCTTTTTGCATTTCAGACACAAACAAAACAAACAATGAAGGTTTTAGAGGACATCACTCAAACACTCAACAGCATGAGCCAAAGCCAGCATACACTGCGAAAGAACATGCTGTTAAACAAGCATCAATAATATGTATGATGAAAAATAGCAAAACAATGCACCACCATTAAAATAAAAAGCTATCTTCAAATACTATGCAATGAGAAAAAAACAAATCAGTTTGTAACTAGTTCAACATGTCAAGCAGGAAGATGTAGCTTCCCTGCTATTTCTACAGCAGCTTCTCACTGATAATCATGACATTTTCACGCCAAGTTTCCAGGGGATGGGGAAAATTAAAACATCCAAAGCATGAATCTTACCTCTGTAGATCCCCTCCTCCTGTCAGGGAGCACCAGAGTATTAGCATGGCTGCCAGGGACTATAGTAGATCCTATACTCATTCTGGGTCCAACTAACATGTAGCGTTTGTCTCCAGATCTGTACTGGATGCTGTGACACAGAGTCCCATCATAATTAGTCTCTTGTAGATATTTAGAAGTATAGTCTGTGGATTTGGAGCACTGCATCGCAATCAGCACGATGATACTGATGATAAAAAGTACAGAGACTGAGCCCAAAGTTATCATGAGATAAAATGTCACATTGTCCTCCTCGTCAACTTTAGTGGCACTTTTGACATCAGAAGCAGCAAAAGCCTCTTTGGGCTCCACCAGTTTGACAATGACAGTAGCTGTTGCTGAGAGAGAAACGTTCCCATTGTCTTTGACCAGTATGAGCAGTTTATGCTCAGCCTCGTCTGTCTCTGTGAATGAGCGATGTGTTCTGATCTGTCCTGTATAGCGGTCCAAACCAAAGAGACTGTGGTCAGTGACTTCCTGCAGTGAAAAGAGTAACCAGCCGTTATATCCTATATCAGCGTCATAGGCTCTGACTTTGGTCACCAAGTGTCCTGCGTTCACATTGCGGGGAATCTCCTCCACACCTTCAGCAGAACCGTTGGAGCTGACTGGATACAGGATGACTGGAGCGTTGTCGTTCTGATCCAGAATGAACACGTTCACTGTGACGTTGCTGCTCAGTGACGGAGTTCCAGAATCTGTGGCGACGACTTGGAACTGGAACTTTTTCAGAACTTCAAAGTCAAAACTTTTGAGTGTCAGAATTTCTCCAGTTTCACTGTTAACATTTAAAAAGAAAGCAAACAGATTTTCTCCGCCTGCATCTCTTAGTATATGATAGGAAATAAGAGCGTTACTGCCCTCATCGTCATCTCGCGCCGTGACTGATAAAATAGACGCTCCCGGGTTGTTATTTTCAGTTATGTAGAAAGTATATGGGCTCTGAGAAAACACTGGGCTATTGTCATTCACATCTGACACTACTATTTTAATGCTTTTGTCAGACGATAAGGATGGTTCTCCTGCATCATTCGCGACAATTGTTACATCATATTGTGATATATGTTCTCGATCCAACAGCGATTTTGTGACGAGAGAATACATGTTATTTTGTAAAGATGGGGTGAGGATAAAGGGGAGATCCTGGTTAATGTAACACATAACTTTCCCGTTGAGACCAGAGTCCAAATCTTTAACACTAATCAAGGCCACTGTGGTTCCTGGTTTTGAATTTTCCGGGAGCGCATGTGAAAAAGACGTCACTTCAATCTCTGGTGCATTGTCGTTCATGTCAACAATATGTATAATAACGCTTTTATCAGTCGTGATTGTGACCGCACCTTTGTCTGATGCCTGGATGTCAATTTCGTATCTGTTACATTCCTCAAAATCTACAGATCCTGCCACCGTAATCACTCCAGTCACTGAATTTAAATTAAAACGTGCACGTGCTCGTGCATCCACGTCACTGCCAAATGTATATATAACCTCACCATTTGAACCCTCATCCAGATCTGTTGCATTAACTTGAACAACAGTTGTACCAAGAGGGGAATTTTCCTTTAGCTGCACAGTATAGGATTCTTGGGTGAAAACTGGGGGGTTATCGTTGACATCAGAAACATTAACAATTATTGACATGATACCGGATCGTGGAGGTTTACCTCCGTCAATAGCTGTCAGAAGTAACACATGGGCTTTGACAGATTCTCTATCAAGTGGCTTTTGTAGAATTAAACTCGGGGTTTTACGGTCCTCACCACGATCTTTCACTTCCAAACGAAAATGTTCATTATGGCTCAGCCTGTACTGTTGAACAGACAATGAACCACTGTCAGCATCACGAGCAGCTTGCAACTGAAATCTCGCTCCTGGTAATGCAGATTCATAAATCTCTAGCATTTTTTTATTTTCGGGGAAGCTCGGTGCGTGGTCGTTCACATCGACAATCTCCACAGCTACATAGTGGACCTCCAGTGGGTTTTCTAACACGGTTTTCAAGTCAATCACACAAACCTTACTCCGGTCGCACACTTCCTCTCTGTCAATTTTGCGGTTCACATACAGAATACCGTCGTCTTGATTCACTCGAAAAGGAGGCTCTGTCGAGCCGTACACAATGCGGTACCCCCTCTCTTTCAGTGTGGTCTTATCGAGACCTAAATCCTTAGCAATATTTCCAACAACAGTCCCTTCTTTTACTTCTTCCGGGATGGAATACCGGAATTGTCCCGAAGCTCTGCTCCAGAACGTCACCAGAACCACCATGTAGGCGCCCCACATTGTCCGCGCTCTCCGTGTCTCGCGTTGTCTTTGTTCCATGATGTGAAGATGAAACATTCAAACAAAAAACATGATTTGAAAGAGCTACACTCGTGCACTAACGCAAAATCCCTCTGTCACATTCGTTGCCATAATCCAACCATCATCCCACAGAGCATCTCGATTTTTCAAAGTTAAACTGTAAATTCAAGCCGTCTGCGCGTCAAAAGGTTCAGTCAGTTATGGCGTTAAATGAAGGGGATGGGTCTAGTGGCTATGACGAAAACATGTGGAAGTATTACTTGTCATTATACTGACACCAAGTGACCGCGAATCACACTGCAGTACTAGATTTTGAAAAGTGCAAAAATCTATATAAAAAAGGGAATTTTACACCAAAAGAAACCATTTTTAACAATAACGTGCCATAATCCCACTTACACAGCACAGAAGAGGCAAAGATGCTCGTACACCTTCATTTATCAGAAGTCCATGAAGACATTAACTGTAACATTACATTGCAGCAAACATTAAACTGTCGCATTTTGGCCAGACAAGAGATTCAGCACTACGGACAGCAACAGTCAATACATGACCAGCTTCCCCACTGGGATCAGTTCAGTGAACTTGTGGACCAAAAACAATCTTTTCACATGTTGTTGAATAGTTTGCCTAGCATGTGATAAAGATACAGGTATCCTCTCAACATAGAGTGCTTAATTACTGCAAGTTATTTTCAAATCACACAACACGTAAGCCAAAGAACAACCAGCAGATTCAGTGCAATAGCTTGCAAAACCATACAACTGCACCAGCAAAGAATTCAGTGTTATGTGTGTAGTGAGCAAATACACAAATCAAACCATCAAAAAAAAAAAAACACTTCAAAGTTTTCATATAACTCTGTCTGCTACAAATGTCATTCTTCATGCTGCAATTTTTTTTTTGAAAGGAAAACCTTTTAATTTGAAATATATCTTACCTCTCCAGATCCCCTCCTCCTGTCAGGGAGCACTAGTGTATTAGCATGGCTGCCAGGGACTATAGTAGATCCTATACTCATTCTGGGTCCAACTAACATGTAGCGTTTGTCTCCAGATCTGTACTGGATGCTGTGACACAGAGTCCCGTCATAATTAGTCTCTTGTAGATATTTAGAAGTATAGTCTGTGGATTTGGAGCACTGCATCGCAATCAGCACGATGATACTGATGATAAAAAGTACAGAGACTGAGCCCAAAGTTATCATGAGATAAAATGTCACATTGTCCTCCTCGTCAACTTTAGTGGCACTTTTAACATCAGAAGCAGCAAAAGCCTCTTTGGGCTCCACCAGTTTGACAATGACAGTAGCTGTTGCTGAGAGAGAAACGTTCCCATTGTCTTTGACCAGTATGAGCAGTTTATGCTCAGCCTCGTCTGTCTCTGTGAATGAGCGATGTGTTCTGATCTGTCCTGTATAGCGGTCCAAACCAAAGAGACTGTGGTCAGTGACTTCCTGCAGTGAAAACAGTAACCAGCCGTTATATCCTATATCAGCGTCATAGGCTCTGACTTTAGTCACCAAGTGTCCTGCGTTCACATTGCGGGGAATCTCCTCCACACCTTCAGCAGAACCGTTGGAGCTGACTGGATACAGGATGACTGGAGCGTTGTCGTTCTGATCCAGAATGAACACGTTCACTGTGACGTTGCTGCTCAGTGACGGAGTTCCAGAATCTGTGGCCACAACTTGGAACTGGAACTTTTTCAGAACTTCAAAGTCAAAACTTTTTAGAGCCAAAATGTCTCCAGTTTCCGAGTTGATGTTGAGATATGAAGTCACTTTGTTTCCATTACTCGCATTCCTTAGAATATGATAGGAAATAAGTGCATTGTCTCCCTCGTCACGATCAGACGCTCTAACAGAAAACACAGAGGCTCCTGGGAGGTTATTCTCGCTGATGTAGAAAGTGTAGGGGCTCACTGAAAACGTGGGTCTGTTATCATTCGTATCTGACACAAACACGCTTATAGTCTTTTCAGATGTTAAAGCAGGTTCACCTGCGTCTTTAGCGATTATTGTTATGTCATATGTTGATTGTTGTTCCCTGTCAAGTTGTAACTTAGTGACAACAGCAAACATGTTGTCTTGTATTGATGGAGTTAATGTAAAAGGGCTGTCTTCAGCGACATAGCTGATTATTTTTCCATTCATTCCAGAGTCTAAATCAGTGATGCTGATAAGCGCTACTGTTGTTCCTGGTCTGGAGTCCTCTGAAACAGCACTAGACAACGACGCCACTTCTATCTCAGGGGGATTATCATTTGTATCTCCAATTTTTATAATAACACTTTTATCTGTCCTAAATGGAAGGGTTCCCTTATCAGAGGCCTGTATATCAATGTCATAGCTGTCTTGCTCCTCAAAGTCTACACGACCCTTCACAATGATCTCCCCGGTAACAGAGTCGATATCAAACAGCTCTCTTATTTTACCTTTTACATCACTGCCAAATGAATAAACAATTTCCCCATTGGTACCATCGTCTAAATCGGTTGCATTAACCTGGATGACTGTCGTCCCGACTGGGGCGTTCTCTTGTAGCACGGCTGAATACGTGTCTTTAGTAAACACCGGCATATTGTCATTAACATCTATAACATCTATGTAAATTTCAACTGTGCCTGTCTTGGGTGGATTTCCTCCATCTATAGCCGTCAACACCAATTTATGGCTGCTTTTGGCCTCTCTGTCAAGCTGTCTCTGTAATTGTAAAATTGGAGTTTTTCCATCTCTCCCGCGATCTTTAATCTCTAAACGAAAATGCTCATTCTGACTGATTTTGTACTGCTGGACGGAGTTCGTGCCTCCATCCGGGTCGTGGGCATTTTGCAGCTGATATCGCGCACCCGGCAGCGCAGACTCTGAGATCTCCAGCCTCTTTGTTTTCTCTGGGAATGTGGGAGAGTGGTCGTTCAAATCAGTTATCTCCACAGTGACATAATGTACTTCGAGTGGGTTTTCGAGAACAGTTTTGAGGTTAATTAAACACACACTGCTCTCCTTGCATACTTCCTCTCTGTCTATTTTATGGTTCGCATAAAGGACCCCGTCATTCTCATTTACCTTGAAAAGAGGTTCAGTCGAGCCGGACATAATGCGAAATCCCCTCTGCTTCATCAAATTCAGGTCTATTCCCAGGTCTTTCGCTATATTCCCAACAAAACTACCCTCTTTGAGTTCTTCAGATATAGAGTATCTCAGCTGTCCCGAAGCTGCTCTGAAAAATAAAAGTAAAACCAAAGCGGCGAGCAAATGTGGTCGCTGTCGCCATGTCTCCCATCCTCTTTGTCTCATGTTTTGAGGTAAATGTACGAATCCAAACGCGTCCGTCATTCTCCGCGTGTCTAGATTCGTGCGTTCATCAACACCTGAAGTATAATTATATCTCCTTGGAATGTATTTGACAAAATCCAGCAAACCGCCACCGTGCGCGTATTCCAGGTCTGCCAGCTAAATGTTGCCTGACCAGACTAAACGTACAAGGCGGACTCATGTAGGCTATATCCTGTACAGAGACGCTGCTGGGCGCTATACTGATAAGGTACTGCCACCCTGTGAATGTGTTGGAGAATGCATTTATCACGTGGTCATTACTGAAAGTCACTGAGCATGTGTTGATATTTTGAATGAGAAAGCCCCCCCAGGTCAGTTTAAACCAGAGTTCATGACCATGGTAGAAGAGTCATGACAAACGTGCTGCTTGATTCAGCATATATAAGAAATGCAAATATTTACTCACCTCCCCAGATCCCCTCCTCCTGTCAGGGAGCACTAGAGTATTAGCATGGCTGCCAGGGACTATAGTAGATCCTATACTCATTCTGGGTCCAACTAACATGTAGCGTTTGTCTCCAGATCTGTACTGGATGCTGTGACACAGAGTCCCGTCATAATTAGTCTCTTGGAGATATTTAGAAGTATAGTCTGTGGATTTGGAGCACTGCATCGCAATCAGCACGATGATACTGATGATAAAAAGTACAGAGACTGAGCCCAAAGTTATCATGAGATAAAATGTCACATTGTCCTCCTCGTCAACTTTAGTGGCACTTTTAACATCAGAAGCAGCAAAAGCCTCTTTGGGCTCCACCAGTTTGACAATGACAGTAGCTGTTGCTGAGAGAGAAACGTTCCCATTGTCTTTGACCAGTATGAGCAGTTTATGCTCAGCCTCGTCTGTCTCTGTGAATGAGCGATGTGTTCTGATCTGTCCTGTATAGCGGTCCAAACCAAAGAGACTGTGGTCAGTGACTTCCTGCAGTGAAAACAGTAACCAGCCGTTATATCCTATATCAGCGTCATAGGCTCTGACTTTAGTCACCAAGTGTCCTGCGTTCACATTGCGGGGAATCTCCTCCACACCTTCAGCAGAACCGTTGGAGCTGACTGGATACAGGATGACTGGAGCGTTGTCGTTCTGATCCAGAATGAACACGTTCACTGTGACGTTGCTGCTCAGTGACGGAGTTCCAGAATCTGTGGCCACAACTTGGAACTGGAACTTTTTCAGAACTTCAAAGTCAAAACTTTTTAGAGCTGTGATGTGTCCATTATCAGAGTTTACATTTAGGAAAGTTGTTATGTCATTTCCCCGAGCAATATGATAAGAAATCGCTGCATTTTCATTCACATCATCGTCTGTTGCGCTGACAGAGAATATTGACGCTCCAGCCACATTGTTTTCTACAAGATAAAACTGTAATGGATTTTGGGAGAATTTTGGTCTGTTGTCATTTACATCTGATATCTGAATATTGAGAGCTTTAAAAGTAGATAAGGGAGGTTCACCACAGTCTGTGGCTTTTATTATTATTTCATAATGCGACTCCTCCTCTCGATCCAGAAATCCTTTAGTGACAACTGAATATGTGTTTTCCTTGTAAGAAGGTTTTAACTCAAAAGGAACATCCTCAGTTATGCTGGAAATAATTTTTCCATTAACACCGGAGTCTCTGTCTGACACACTAATTAGTGAAATAATTGTCCCAGGTTTCGAGTCTTCAGACACTGTATTTGACAGAGATGTGATTTCTATTTCTGGTGGATTGTCATTGACATCTTTTATCTTCACAATGACTCGACACCTGCTTGTTAATTGAGGTGTTCCGTTGTCGGATGCCTGAACATCCAGTCTATAAATCTCAGCTTCCTCAAAATCCAACCCTCCCTTCAGTTTGATTTGCCCAGTTATTCTGTCCAATTCAAATATGTCGTAAACTTTACGCACTAATGTTTTGCTCAGGCTGTACTCTATTTCTCCATTTGTCCCTTCATCTGGATCTGTTGCATTCACTCTTGTAACTGTCGTACCTACTGGGACGTTTTCATATATTTCTATCTGGTATGTTTCCTGACTAAATATTGGTTTATTATCATTGATATCAAGAACAACAACAGAAACATTTAATGTTCCTGATCTCGGAGGTTTACCTCCATCAACCGCTGTAACGATTAGTACGTGTTTATTCTTTTGTTCTCTGTCTAGGGACTTCCTCAGAACTAAAAATGGTATTTTTTCCTCGTCGTTTTGACTAATTTCTATTTCAAAGTGGTCATTTGAAGTCACTGTATATGCGCGGATAGAATTAATTCCTGCATCAGGATCACGGGCCGCATGCAATTCGAATCGCGTGCCCGGAGACGCTTGTTCAAATATTTCAAATTGCTGTTCCTTTTCAGAAAAACTGGGAGAGTGATCATTTACATCAATAATTTCCACGACTACATAGTGTATTTCCAGAGGGTTTTCAACAAGGACTTTCAGCTCAATTACGCAGACACCGCTTCCCTGACACAGCTCCTCTCTGTCGATTTTTCTCCGGACCTGTAAGGCGCCATTGTCCGGGTTTATCTCGAAAAAGGCGTCCTTAGATCCAGACACAACGCGGATTCTTCGCTCAGTCAAAGAGGTTCTGTCCAGACCAAGATCCTTAGCAACGTTACCGACAGCAGTTCCCTCTTTCATCTCCTCTGGAACAGAGTACCGTAATTCAGCCAAAGCCTGCTCCCCGATAATCAGCAGTAAGGAAACATAAAAAGCAAACCAGCGGCAGTCACTAAATCGACATCGTCCGGCGCTCCCCATCATTATCCAACAAGACAGATACACACAGGTGTTTGTTTCTCCAGCAAATCAAATTTATATCCGACACGTTCAGCATAGCATGTTTGGGAAACACACCACACGGTCTCGTTCGACTCGCATGCTCAAATCAAACGTATCCTCTGCTGTGAGGCGCTGAACAAAAGCTTTCTGAGGGGAGGGACTGAGAGTCCGCCATGTCCTTATTGATGTAACAGTGACACCAAGAGGGCAACATTTTAGACGATGTAACGTCGTTCAAAGGACACTTCATAGTATATGATTTGGTCAGAAAATCTTCCGGGACATATCACAAGAAAAGCAGGGATAAAGCAGCTTGTGAGAAACCAGCATGATCACAAAAGCGTAATCCTGTTTACAAAGCTCCAACATTCCTCAGTATGAATGTTCCCTCTGCTTCAAATAGATAAAAAAAAAAAAAAACAGAGTAGTGAAATACCATGCTCAAGACGAATCTCAATAGGAATGCCCTCTAAGTGGCAATATACAGAAAGTGTAAAGCGGGGAAAAACACTGCTACACTTAATGGAGCGACGCTTGTGAGCTGATTCAGGCAGACAAATCGAGCTGCACCGATACACACAGGACACGCCCCATTCCCTACATTGATCCACCAAACGCACCCTGTAATTTAAAGGTCTATTCAAACTGCAAAAATCTCTCATCTCTCCCTCTGCATACTAGTGCCATCACCCCTTTAATCGTTGTTTTGCTGGAAAAAACAGTCAAGTCAATATATTTCAGCACCTTGGACAGCGATTCAAAGCAGACTCGCAGCCTTTCTCTGTCTTAACCGCCTCAAATGGCTTCCCTAATATGATGCCTTTTGCAGAATGATGATACAT
>OZ023158.1:27637146-27688251 GCA_963678695.2 Diplodus puntazzo
TTACATTTACTTTTCTCTTTATCTCATGTTGTGTGATAATGAAATGATTTGTTCCTGCAGGTGCTGAGAGTCATCTGGAAGGTGAAACCAGTTTAAGGTTTACAGACGAAACAAACGCTGACATGGGCATCTGGTGGTCAGAGGTTAGGAAAATATCACTGGATCAGAATACTAAATCATCTTCTATGTCTTCTTCATCTTCTTCTCCTTCATCATCTTCTTTTCAGTGTTGTCTTCTTCTTTGTCTTTATTTGTGGTTCATCTACAAACCAACTTTACTTTTACATACTGCCATCTGCTGCATGTGTAGATGCTGCACTTGTTCAGTCAAAGAAAGTAATTCAACTCAATGTTATCTGCTTAATTTATCAGCCTTATGGTTCAACTTTAAAGTCTTATATTATCTGTGCTTCTCTGTGTAACCCAGAATATGTCAAAGCCCTCAAATGTACTGCAGTTATTTCCAAACAGTCTGTTGCAAAGTCAAACATGTTTCCTGTTTGTTCTAATCCAAGTCTGATCAGACACCAGAGCCTGGGGACTTGATTGAGATTGACCGAGGTGTCTATCGTCACTGGGCTGTGTATATTGATGATGACTACGTTGTTCACTTGACATCACCACCAGGCGGTGAGTCCTCTGTCTGTACTGCTACTCTCTAATCCTGACCTGTCAGAGTCTGGAACAATAACAGCCTGCTGTCACTGTAACATTTATAGACCAGATTATCAGATTAGATTGTGTGCTTTATGATCAATAAACAACTAGAAAACATGTTGCAATATTTAGTTATACTAGGATAGTCATAATCCTGCACAAACTCTGTTTCTCTTTTCATTCAAAACTGAAGTCCCAGGTGCAGCCGCCAGCAGCTTGAGCTCTACCTCATCTGAGAAGGCCATGGTGAGGAAACAGAAGCTGGAGGAGGTGGCGGGAGAGAGCGAATGGAAAATCAACAACTTTCTGGACGAGGAGTGCAAGCCCCGCCCAGCTCACATCATTGTGGAGGAGGCGCTCAGGCAGGTGGGCCAGATGACGAAGTACTCTCTCAGCAGCAAGAACTGTGAGCACTTTGCAACCAAGATGCGTTACGGAAAAGCTGTTTCCATTCAGGTCAGTGGTCCCGTTTTTTGTGTGGCTGTGGTGAAAAACAGAAAAGGGTTAACAATGTTAGACAGGATTAAAACTCTATATTTCCCAGAGTAGTGAATGATTTTACAGGACTTTAGTTTGTTAAGAAAACTCTGCTCATCATCTAACTTCAAGATGTTTGTTGCCTTCCACAGGGGGCAGTGCTAGATGTTTTTAAATCAGGCCTGAACCTCTCATAGTGGCTCCAGCTGAAGCTGCAGTAGAAGTCCTCAGAAGACTGACAGACATTTTCCTCCACTTTCCTCTTTATTGTAAGAGCACCTCCATGAACTCAGTTTCATGATGTCTGATCCAATTCAACGCTTCTGTACTTGTTTTCTGACATGTTCCCGCTGATTGTTTGACAATTTAGCTGGAGTCTATAAAGTTCTGTCTTCCTCTGACATTAAATTGTTTGTCATTTCTTTGAATAAAGAATAATTTGAGTGATTCTGGATGGTAGTCTGTCTTTCTGCACCATTTCACACGGTGGCCATTTTACTGCGGTAAAGTGAGCCGCTGTCTGATGTCTGTTGTGCCTGAACTACAGTAAATATGGTCAGCATGGTCCTAGAACAAAGTGAAGGGAGTCTGCTGTGTTAGTTTCTCATGTTATTTAAGGGGTATTTAAAGGGGTGGGCTTCTATTTTATTTCATTTTTTTGTTGGTTGTTAATAGTTGTTGTGGTCGGTAACTCCAAATATCATCTCCTATCATGAATGAAATATTGGAAATATTGTACTTGAATTTCTTGAATTTTGACTTTATGGTCAAAACCAAATCAAAAGATCTAAATGTTATTCTGACTTTGACTTTTCATCAAACTATTCCTTCATAGGTTAGTTCTTTATTGTCTTTGTATCTTCTTCCGGATGTCTGACACAATTTATTAGGGAGACCAAGATCTCTGTGGAGTTGGTCAGAGATCTATAGCAGAGCTAGTTAAAGCAGCGATCTGACTATAAAACAATATGAAGTAACGATAACGATAATGCTCATAGAGGAATGAAGCAACTTGGAGCTAACAAAGCGGGGAGAGGAAGTAAAAGGGGTCCCAAAATCTTTTAACATGAAATTGTTTGATTGTGGTGAATTAAAAACCCAAAAATGCTGCAGGTTCACCAGACTCATGATCACTGGCGGAATAACAAAAATATGAACACCACATAAGGGTTAAATAAACAGATGAATATCAACATTTTAGGTAGAACGTATTACATTATACAGAGAGTTTCTGTTGCTTCTGCCCTCATTGAAATAAAAATAACTTAAAAAAAACCTTTGTGTACACTACCGAACATTTAAAAGAAAACTGCACCCTCCAAAGTGAAAGTCGACACAGTGGGTCCGGACATTCTGTTTGTAATATAAATGTGTAGGAGGCATATACAGTGTGTGGTCATTGAAAGTGTGTTCTGATATATGTTCTTCACAGAAAATATGAAGTGAGTCTGAGTTTGAAAAGTTGTATAATTTTCTTAACAGATCCCACAAACCTGAATGTCATACAAGGGTTAAGCTACATTTGTGTTATTAGTCTGTGTTAGATAAAGGAGTGGAGATTGTGACCTTTGGGTGATGCTTTTATTCTGAAGGTTTCCTGTTCCACCTAAATAAATACAGCAACAATCAGCTCACTGACACACAGCTGAAGTTTGGTGGTGGGCTTCTTAGAGGTGTCTCAGATATCGGACATCATTGTTAAAGGTAAGAAAACAAACAAACTGTGTAACTGAGGACTGTTGTGATTTCTAGTTAGAAGAACCTGCAGCATTTGCATTATTTATTCATTTGCTAAAATCTTAAAACTGGGTCTGTCGGGATCGACTTTAATCTTGGAATGTCAAGTTTATTCTGGACTTTTCGACTTTATTCACCTCCTCTCTTTATATTTTTCTCAGCCCTGGTCATGACACCTCAAGCTGGTTTAGAGAGGTGCAGAGTAAAATTTTTGCAACTGTGGATTTAGGTTGTGCATGTTAATTTGTTCATGATGAGTTGACCAAATGAGCAGTAACAAATGTTGTAAACTAAAGTTAAATAAAAATGACAATTTATGTTGACACTAAGAAATCAAACTTGTCATTGACACTGACACTTTATATGTCGTCTTTACAAAGACACACTAAAACTACTGTAAACTAAATGTATACAAACTAAAACATCCTGAAAATTTTAACTAAAAACTAACAAACTCTGGAAACGTCCTTAAACTGACCTCAAACTAAGAAAAGTAAAACCTGTTAAAGAGTTTGGATAAAACACTGAACACTATAATACTCATGAAAGCAGAATTTAATGCTGGACTGTTGCATTAAACTACATTAGTTTAAACAAAGTGTACAATAATGTGGCTACTGAGTGTATTGATGGGGACAGAAGAGCAGTTATGATGTCACCAGTAGGCGATTTGAGGGGGGTGCCGTCCCCCTTGTGAGCAAAATTACCAAAAAGCATGTTGCTTGCATACTTTTTAACCTGCCATCACTCTCCATCCGCTAGTAGCAGATCACAAGTGGTCGCGATCAGTTCCGGTGAAAAGAGGAACAAGCTGGGCAGGGCTGCTTTGGGTTCTGGCTGCCTGGTTTATTTCTGACAGAAGCTGCAACAAGATGCACAGTCAGGAAGTCAACGCCCTGTGCAGACTCCCGATTGTATAAAAATGAAAAATGATCAACAAAAGTTTGCTATTTATGTTCTTAAACTAAAATGTTTTACTGCATCATATTTTTAAAACATAAGGTTTTCATATTGATGCATATCGGACAATATGTACGCTGATATCGATATATGTGTGATAAGCTAATCTCTGCTGATAAAATTCGCATCCGTCATTGTGTGCCCTTCAAGGAATTTAGATGGTTCAAAATTCTAAGGGGTCATGTGGGCAGTGCCGGGACCAAGCCTTTTGGGGGCCCTAAGCAGAATTTGATTTGGGGCCCCCTCCCACCACCGCAGAGCCACCTGTGCTTAACAATTATTGACACAAATGTCACACTATAATGTTACATTATAAATTGTATTAATACAGTGACAGATTATGAACTACTGTCCCCCTGGGCATAGATGCATAAGGACCCCCCTACCTTATTTGTACGGAAGTGTGTGCAAATGGGGGAAGGGGGTCTGGGGGTCCTCCCCCAGAAAATTCTGAATTTGGTAGATGTGCTTTCCCTTTATTCTGGTGCCTTTTTGGGATGGCCAGCTGGAGAAGGCCAATACCTAAATTCATTCAAATTCATAGCTTTTTGCTTTTTGACTTATTGAGATAGTGACTTTACGCAACGACTTGGGCTTCAGGCAGGGGCGGTTCTGGGGGGGGGGGGGCCAACAGGGGCCAGTGCCCCCGTAACTCTGAGTCTGGACCACCCTGTGGCCCCCCTGACAGGGAGTCTGCATCAGTAACACAATAACAGATTTCTTGCAGTTATTTTGTTCTGAAGGTAAAAAGCAGAGATAAATTGTCTCAACAGTTTACTTCCCAATCAAAATTGCTGAAATTGTAAACACTGCTTTGTCTGAATGAGGGATTTATCCTTTCTTCTGGGTTGTATGTGCCCCCTTACAAAAAAGCCAGCCCCAACCTGGCCCCCCTACTAAAACTGGTCTAGAACCGCCACTGGCTTCAGGGCCCCTTGACCTCTTGGGTCATTCAGACTCATTCAGTGATCCATCCTTGCTTTGTCTGTGCACGCGAGGTGTCTCGTTTATGTGCATTACTCAAATGCTGGCAGACACAGCAGTTGTAGGCAGGTATATTCATAATGAAATCAGAATCATCTTTTCTTGAATTACTAATTCATTTATTCATTTATGTCACTTGTTTAATATATTTAATATGAAATAAATAAATAAATAATAATTTAAGCAGCCACTAAGATCGCTTATGCCTCGGCAGCTCTGCATGTGGGTCATGTTTGTTGCGTGTGGCCATGACTCACTCACTCAGACATTCAATCACTGTGCTGTGCCTAAGGGTGTTTTCACACTTGGTCCCTTTCAGCCCTTAAAAAGAACTCAGACCGATGACTCAGCATTTTTTGCGCATATGTGAACACAACAACCGTACTCAGACCCCTTTAAAGCGAACCGCAATGAGGTGGTCTCAGTACAGTTCGCTAAAAGTCTTCGGTACGGTTTGCTTAATCTGCGCATTGTGAACACAAAGCGCACCGGGTTCTCTTCGCCGTTTTCACTGTATTGTAACCTCTTTCGCTTGCCGTAGATTTGTCACGTGACTGTGGCCAGGAAAACTCAACGGAGAATCCGAAACATGGCAGGTAGTGGTCGTGGCAATGCCAGTAATAAACGTAGCCAAGATAAAGACTCTGCGACACCTGGATGCGGTGTAGTTTGGGGAGAAGACGTTCTCATGCATTGGGGGTCTGAGAGCTCTAGAGTACCAGGTGTGAACAGAAAGGGGACTGAGGCCCCATCAAAGCTGAACTGGACCAGAAAGAGAACCCGGTCCTCTTTACAATGTGAACACAAAAAGAACTGAGTTCTTTTTCTGTTGGTCCACTTTTTGGTCCACTTACAGAGGACTGAGTTCGGTTCACTTAAAGGGGACTATATGTGAAAACACCCTAAAACCCCCATGTCTTCCTTCCTCACTCAGGCTGACACACCTGCAGCAGATCCAAATCGCTACCGCCCAATTAGCAACCTGCTATAAGCCAGCATGTTCAGACGTAGTTGTTATTTTATTTTGGCCTGGAGATGGCCGGCAGTCCTACTTTTTCGTCTAGTTTTTAGTTTATCATTTGGTTTTGTCAGGTAGGGAGGGGGGCCAGCTTCGACGTCCCTATAGGGGGTGGCCTGGTCCCAGGGCTGGACTGGGACAAAAAATCGGCCCTGGCATTTTTGGCTTAGACCGGCCCCTCATAATTAGCGGAGCACAAGCGGAAAAAAAAAATAATAATTTTTTGCCTTTAGGCTTATTAGAAATTTACAGTTTATCATTACTTTAGAAGTCTATCAATTAACCATTGTGGAAAGCAAATAAGTAAATTTACTCAACACATAGTTCTACCTCCTTAGGTATATTCTATTTCAAGCATAATGTACCATCAACATCCTAAATATCAGAAGTTTAGTGTCTTTTGATAACTCCACCACTTTTGTCTGCTCTGTGTAGTTCAATTGATTCTTTTATCCTTTTTATTGGAATCATCTCTAATATGTATTTTCTGAATTTCCCTGATATAGCAGCTCAGCTCTAATTCTTCAGGTTAAAAAGTCCTCCCTCCTTTAAAGAGCTATAACATTGTTATATCAGGCTAAAGACAGGGCTGCTTTATGAACTCATACAAAGCAACTATGTCTTAAAAGTATTTAACACTGTCTTACTCTTATTTAATGTGGGCATTCCTTTTGCTAATAGTACTTTTATACTTTTTTTGTTGCGGGCCTACTAACAGCTGGACCCCGAAGCAGAGACAGGCAGGCGTGGCAGGTGCAAAAAATGTTTAATTTGAACAAAAAGCTCCACAAGTAAAAAACAGCAAGTGGCTGGCAAGACACCGGAGAAATTCAACCGCCAGAAGACGCTCAGGCACAGGGGGAAACTCATGAACTCAGGCAATGACGTCTCGGGGCAAACTCAGGAACTCAGGCTCGAGGCGGCGAGGTACAAAGAACTGAAAAGGCATAAAAGGGAGAAATATGTCAGCACAGCGGGCAAACCTAAGGCTGCAGCAAAAACTCACGAGGAGAACACAGTCAGCTCTACCGACAAGACGGAATTATCTGGCAGGAGACAAGGGCCAAGACCAGGTGTATATATAGAGGTGGTATGATTGGACAGCTGCAGGTGTGCCTCGTCAGCCCCGTCAGCCAAGCCCTGCAGCGGGGGAGGAACAAAGAGGCGGGGAAAAACAGGGAGGGCAAAAACACCAACACAGAACCCTCACAGTACCCCTCACAGTGGGCGCGCCGGAGATGACCCTGCACTGAGGGCACAGCAGAGTCCGCCTCCTGCGAGGGAAAAAGTGGGGGCTGGAAACCATTACAAGCCATGAAGGGAGACATACCTGTGGCGGAGCAAACCAGGGTGTTGTGGGCGTATTCTACCCATGGAAGGTGGGTGGACCAGGAGGCGGGGTGGTGAGACGTGACGCAACGGAGAGCTGTCTCCAAGTCCTGGTTGGCCCGCTCCATCTGGCCATTAGTTTGGGGGTGGTATCCCAAGGAGAGGCTAGCCGATGCCCCCAGAGCCCGACAAAAGGTTTGCCAGACCTGAGAAGAAAACTGGGGGCCTCGGTCCGAAACAATGTCCTGAGGGATGCCATGCAGCCGGAACACATGTTGGATGAGCAGATTAGCGGTCTCCAGGGCTGAGGGAAGCTTGGACAGGGGAATGAAGTGCACAGCCTTGGAGAATCTATCAACAATAGTCAGAATAGTGGTGTTACCTTCGGAGGGGGGCAGGCCCGTGACGAAATCCACAGCGATATGTGACCATGGCCGATGAGGAATGGGAAGTGGGCGAAGGAGGCCAGCAGGAGGGTGGTGAGAGGCCTTGCTGCGTGCGCAGACGGAGCAGGCGGAGACGTACTCCCTGGTGTCAGCGGACATAGTGGGCCACCAGAATCGCTGTTGCAATAGGGCTAGGGTGCGGTGGAAACCGGGGTGGGCAGCTATCTTGGAGGCGTGTCCCCACTGGAGTACCGGGGACCTGGCAGGCTGGGGCACAAACAGCCGGTCGGGTGGACAGCCTTCAGGATCTGGGTGGTCCTCTTGGGCCTCCTGTATCAACCTCTCGATCTCCCACCTGGCAGCTCCCACCACACACGATGAGGGCAAGATGGTCTCCCCACCTGTCTCCCCCTCCGGAGGTGCAAACTGGCGAGACAGGGCATCTGGCTTTGAGTTCCTGGAGCCGGGCCGGTAGGTTAGGCTGAAGTTGAAACGGCCCAGGAACAAAGCCCACCGGGCCTGGCGAGAATTCAACCTGCGGGCAGAACGGAGGTAGGAGAGGTTCTTATGGTCGGTCCAGACAATAAAAGGAAAGATGGACCCCTCCAGCCAATGCCTCCACTCTTGGAGGGCCAGCACGACCGTTAGAAGTTCCCGGTTCCCAACATCATAATTTCTCTCTGCTGGCGTGAGTCGGCGTGAGAAAAAGGCGCAGGGATGTAGTTTCTGGTCGAAGGTGGAACGCTGGGAGAGAACCGCTCCCACCCCAGTGTCCAAAGCGTCAACCTCCACCACAAACTGAGCAGCGGGATCTGGGTGAGAGAGCACAGGGGCAGAGGAAAACAGGCATTTCAGTCTGCTAAAAGCAGTGTCTGCTGCAGGGGACCATAAGAATTGAGTCTTTACAGAGGTTAGTTTGGTTAGTGGGGACGCGACACTACTGTAGCCCCTGATAAATCTACGGTAAAAATTTGCGAACCTGAAAACCTCTGTAGCTGCTTCCTGTTAGTAGGAGTGGGCCCAAGGTGTCGTTGTCGATGGCGTTCAGCTGGGGAGAGCCTCGTCCTCCCCAGCTGCATGGGTTCCTCTGTGCTGGGGAGCGATGAGGCCGCCGATGGAGAGCCACTGGAGACAGGTGGACCAGGAGGAGGAGGAGGAGAAGGTACAGGTGGCCATGTAGACCAGGGACGAGGGGAGGGGAAAGGGGAACTAGGCCTGGCTGCTCTCTCCCTTCGTCTCTCACGGAGGCGGTTGTCTAGCAGAATGGCCAGGGAGATTAGCTCATCTAGACTAGAAGTTTCGTCCCTAGCTGCTAGCTCATCCTTGACCTCCTCCCTCAAACCCTTGACGAATACCCCCTGTAGAGCCCTTTCATCCCACCCACACTCAGCCGCAAGAATGCGAAAGTCTACAGAGTATTGGGAGGCTGAGCTGGATCCCTGCTGCAAGGAAAGGAGCCGGCTACTGGCCTCCTTGCTCTGAAAGGGGTGGTCAAAAATCTTTTTCATCTCGGCTGTAAACAAAGGGAGTGAGCTACATAGGGGAGAGCTGCTGCCAGACAAGGCCAGCGCCCAGGCAGATGCCTTATCCGACAGCAAACTCATGATAAACGCAATCTTAGATCTATCAGTAAAGTAGGTTAAAGGCTGTTGGTCAAAAACTACGGAACACTGGTGGAGAAACTGGCTACAGGTCCCTAAAACTCCTGAGTACCTGGCAGGTGTGGGGATGAAGGGCTCACGGGGATGGTTGGGTGGAGGAGTTGGAGCAGAGTCCGGATCGGAGTCAGGAGCTGGAGCGGAGTCTGGAGCTGGAGCAGGAGCTGGAGCTTGAGCTGGAGGATTGAGGAGGTGTGTGGACACCTGGTCCAAACGACCCTCAAGTTGCGTAACTCCTGAAGCAAGGTGCTTAAGCATGTCCATAATTTGTTTAAGGGCCTCCTCATGTTGCCCCATAAGGACTCCCTGACTTACTAGCGCCTGTCGAAGTGAGGAGATCTCTGCGGGGTCCATGTTGGCCAGATAATTCTGTTGCGGGCCTACTAACAGCTGGACCCCGAAGCAGAGACAGGCAGGCGTGGCAGGTGCAAAAAATGTTTAATTTGAACAAAAAGCTCCACAAGTAAAAAACAACAAGTGGCTGGCAAGACACCAGAGAAATTCAACCGCCAGAAGACGCTCAGGCACAGGGGGAAACTCAGGAACTCAGGCAATGACGTCTCGGGGCAAACTCAGGAACTCATGCTCGAGGCGGCGAAGTCCAAAGAACTGAAAAGGCATAAAAGGGAGAAATATGTCAGCACAGCAGGGCAAACCTAAGGCTGCAGCAAAAACTCACGAGGAGAACACTCAGCTCTACCGACAAGACGGAATTATCTGGCAGGAGACAAGGGCCAAGACCAGGTGTATATATAGAGGTGGTATGATTGGACAGCTGCAGGTGTGCCTCGTCAGCCCCGTCAGCCAAGCTTTTACTTTATTAATGCTTAAATTGCAAAGCTTTTACTATCATTTAGCAGTTTTATAATCTGTTTTTTAAAACATGTTTAACCACAGCATAGAGGGTTGCAACAAATTCAAACTGCTATGCAGCCTTTCAACACACCTTTTACCTAAATATCTAAAATGCCATGATGGAGCCTAAAATGGACACTTGCTGCTCATCCAACACTTCTCGGCCTCCCTTGAACATTTGCTATTTTATCAGAATAAGGTGCCGTGGCTGCCAGATTTTGGGAAGTATGCAACACCAATTAATATTGATACTTATCAATCGCCATTGCTCATCATCCTCATGTAATTAGAGTTCTCAACGGGCCTGAATTACAACCCAGGCCGCGGGGTTTTAAGGCGGAACCCGAAGCAGCGCGACACACTGGCATGAATTGTCGGCCGCCCCCGTTAACCCGACCGGACCTGAGCCCGTGGGTCCGGTCGGGTTTGTCGGGCCGGCCAGACCCGCTGATAACGCTTCATGTAATAGAGCTACCGTTACCTCCATCACCTCACAGTCCCTGTATCATCCTAACGTTCCTACCTGCTTACCGGCTGTACTACACTGTCCCTGTGAGTGAGCAGCTTCTCTGGCTGCTCCTCTCCTGCCCGCTGCTGCTGTCTCAGAGGACGTGGAGGCTACAGCAGCCCCTCCAGGGAACAAGTCTGTGATTTTAGCACACTTTGCAGCATCTACAGTGAGATTCTTCTCTTAGCATGCAACTTTTCTTCCTCTTTAATTGCTCCATGTTGTCACTCCTCGCTCTTAACACTTTCAAACTAGCAGAAGTTACAGGAGACAGCGCAGAAAGGGGAGGGGTGGGGCCGCTGTTGCACTATATCCTGATTGGTTCAGAAGATGGACCAATGGGCTGCCCCCTCTAAACTTTGCACTTAGAAAAAAAAAAGAGGAGCGCTGAGAGATTTCATTGGATTAGCCCAATGTCCTTCTAGAAAATCAACCAATGGGCCGTCGCAGTCGATAAAAATTATTTATAATAAACTTTTTTGAAAAATGTGCGTCGGCCCACCGGGCATTGCCCGGTATGCCAGATGGCCAGTCCATGCCTGCCTGGTCCCCCCTCCATTTTGCTGAGTTTGGCCGGCATCTCCAGGTCACTTTTTGGTTTGCTGACTTCTTCATTTTGGTAAAGTATTTATATTGCATTTCAGTATGATTTCATTAAAGAATGTTTATTTACTTGTGGGAAATGTTGGGTAATAAAACCTGTTAAAACGACTTATTTTCTGGTGTCCTTTTTTTATGTTGAGGTCTCCAATTTGAGCCACTGCTTAATTTATTTAATTGTTTGGAGGCCGTAACATGTAACTTAAAATGATCCTGCTTATAATGTATTGTGTGAGAAACATGAGAAAACCCTGCTGGAATAAACTCAGTCCACTGCATACGATTTAAAGGTGTATTGACTCATTGTTTTAATACAGTTACAAAAAGACGATTGTAGTCGGGAGAGAAGGAAGATAACTGGATAAAATGGAACTGTAGAATTAGAAATGTCACAGTTATGGTTAAGGCGTCCTGCAACAATGTCCTTTGGGAGGTGTACACAGGTGTGTCAGGGCAGGGTGGTGCTCCCAATGGGACATCTGCTCTATTAAAATAACAAATCACCTACTGGATGTCACACAGCATCTGGTTATAACTGATAGTAGGAAATATGTTTGATTGTTGTTATTACATTTATTTTTGTTCACCCATTCGTGTTATAATTTTGTGAGTAACATGTGTTGTAAAATGATAAATAAATCTACCTTGTAACTTGTTTCCTGAGTAAACCTTTCAGAGTTTGTTCCTTACAACCATCGATTATTATTTTAATATACAACAAAACAACAACTGATGAGCCAGTTTTTAATTTACTCTATCCTTTGCTGTACACATTTACTTCCTCATACTGAAGCAAAATCTGTTCCCTGAAAAAGTCCTTTAAAAACCCTCCAGGGATCTAAAAGTATCTGTGCACAGAGTGATTAGATAACACGATGCTATAGAGGCTATTTTACACAGATATGAATACAGGTGTGACTTTGACACAACACGTTTGAAAACCACTGTCCTGACTAATAAAAGCTTTAAATAAAGACTACTACTACTCTTTTCTAACACAATTCCCACATCAATGATGCCTCAACATTACATTTACTTTTCTCTTTATCTCATGTTGTGTGATAATGAAATGATTTGTTCCTGCAGGTGCTGAGAGTCATCTGGAAGGTGAAACCAGTTTAAGGTTTACAGACGAAACAAACGCTGACATGGGCATCTGGTGGTCAGAGGTTAGGAAAATATCACTGGATCAGAATACTAAATCATCCTCTTACACTTATTTGTCTTTGTTGTCTGTTTCTTCTTCTTAGTTTTCATCTTTGTCCGCTGATTCCTCTGCTTCTTCTTTGTCTCCTTCTCCGTCTTCTTTTTCTTCATCTCCGTCTTGTTATTTGTCTTCTTAATCTTCATCTTCTTTGTTATGATCTTTTGTCGTCTTCTCTGTCTTTTTCTTTTCTTCTTATCTTCTTATTTGTCTTCTTCTACATCATTTTCTTTGTCATCTTTGTCATCCCCTTCTCTGTTTTCTTTTTCATTCTTCCTTCGTTCATCTTTGTCTTTATCGATGTTTCATTGGAAGTCTACAAACCAACTTTACAGTTGGATACTTAACCAAGAATATGTCAGAGTTCTTAAATGTACTGCAGTTGTTTCTAAACAGTCTGTTGCAAAGTCAAACATGTTTTCTGTTTATTCTAATCCAAGTCTATTCAGAAACTAAAACCTGGTGACTTGATTGAGATGCCCAGACGTGCCTATCGTCACTGGGCTGTGTATGTTGGTCATGGCAACGTTGTTCACGTGACATCACCACCAGGCGGTGAGTCCTCTGTCTGTACTGCTACTCTCTAATCCTGACCTGTCAGAGTCTGGAATAATAACAGCCTGCTGTCACTGTAACATTTACAGACCAGATTATAAGATTATATTATTTGTTTGAACTGATTAATGATTAATAAACCACTAAAAACATGCTGCAATATTTAGTTCATAATCCTGCACAAACTCTGTCTGTTTCTCTCTTTATTCAATTTAGTTGGCCGACGTAAACTTTTCAACGCCTCTAGGTCTGTCCTGACTGACGAGGCCACGGTGACGAAAGAGAAGCTGGAGGAGGTGGCGGGAGACAGTGAATGGATGGTCAACAACCGCCTGGACGAGAAGTACGAGGCCCGCTCACCTGACATAATTGTGGAGGAGGCGCTCGGGCAGGTGGGCAAGAAGATAGAGTACAACCTCACCAGTAACAACTGTGAGCACTTTGCAACCAATATGCGTTACGGACAAGCTGAGTCCGGTCAGGTCAGTTGAACCATTTTATTTTATTTTTTTTACAAACAAGACTGTTGTTGTAGCTTTGGTGAAAACAGAGAAGAGTTAGCAATGTTAGACAGGATGTAGCCAGGGCTGGACTGGGACAAAAAATCGGCCCTGGCATTTTTGGCTCAGACCGGCCCCTCATAATTAGCGGAGCACATCCGACTTGTTATTTATGTATGTGTTCCCCGAAGGAATGTATTTTACTATTATCCCAAACCCAACTTTAATTATTGTGAGGTGTGCATATGTTTACTGACTTGACTGGAAAAACGCTCACAAACCCTTTCAATCCTATAACTAGGTCTTTAGAAGTCTGTCAAAGAACCATTGTGGAAAGCAAATAAGTACATTTACTCAACACATAGTTCTACCTCCTTAGGTATATTCTACTTCAAGCATTATGTATCATGAGCATCCTAAATCTCAGACGTTTAGCGTCTATTGTTAACTCCACCACTTTTGTCTGCTCTGTGTAGTTCAATTGATTATTTTATGCTTTTTATTGAAATCATCTCAAATAAGTATTTTCTGAATTTCCCTGATATAGCAGCTCAATTCTAATTCTCCAGGTTAAAAGGTGCCCCTTCCTTTAAAAAGATATTACATGCATTTTTATCAGGCTAAAAACAGGGCTGTTTTATGAACTCATGCAAAGCAACTTGTCTTAAAAGCATTTAACACTGTGTTACTCTTATTCAATGTGGGCATGCCTTTTGCTAATAATACTTTTATACTTTTTTTTACACTTACTTTAGTAATGCTTAAATTGCAAAGCTTTTATTTATCATTTAGCAGTTTTAAAATCTGTTTTTTTAAAACATGTTTAACCACAGCATAGAGGGTTGCAACAAATTCAAACTACTATGCAGCCTGTCAACACACCTTTAACCTAAATATCAAAAATGCCATGATGGAGCCTAAAATGGACACTTGCTGCTCATCCAACACTTCTCAGCCTTGACCGTTTGCTATTTTATCAGAATAAGGTGTCGTGGCTGCCAGATTTTGTGAACTATGCAATACCAATTAATATTGATACTAATCAATCGTCATTGCTCATCATTCTCATGTAAGTAGAGTTTTCAAGGGGCCTGAAAATTACAAACCGACCCGGCCAGCGGGTTTTTAAGCCCGAACCCGACGCAGCCCGACATACCAGCATCAATTGTCTCTTCACCACACGCGAAGCCGGCCTGAACCCGCGGGTCCGGTCGGGTTGTCGGGCCGGTCCGACCCGTTGAGAACTCTAGCCTACATGTAATAGAGCTAACGTTACCTCCATCACCTCACAGTCCCTGTATTATCCTAACGTTACTACCTGCTTACCGGCTGTACTACACTGTCCCTGTCAGTCAGCAGCATCTCTGCTGCTCCTCTCCCTGCCCGCTGCTGCTGTCTTCACCTTCCACCTGTCCTTGCTGGAGCACTGCTGTCACAGAGGACGTGGAGGCTACAGCAGCCCCTCCAGCGCACATGTCTGGGATTTTAGCACATTTTGCAGCACAGTGAGATTCTTCACTCTCTTAGCACGCAACTCTATGGTTGCTCCACGTTGCCACTCCTCACGCTCAACACAGTGAAACGAGCAGAAGTTACAGCTGACAGCCAGGGAGGGGTGGGGCCGCTTTCGTACGATATATCCTGATTGGTTCAGTCCACTGTCTATATTGAAGATGGACCAATGGGCCGTCCCCTCTAAATTGTGCTCTTAGAAAAGATTTAAATAAAAAAAAAAAAAAAAAAAGAGGAGAGCTGAGAGATTTCATTGAAATAGCTCAATGTCCTTCAAGAAAATTCAACCAATGGGCCGTCGCGTTCGATAAAAATGATTTATAACATACATTTTTGATTAAATTATGACAGCCCGGCCCAAAAATGTGCGTCGGCCCTCCGGGCATTGCCCGGTACGCCAGATGGCCAGTCCATGCCTGGATGTAGCCAGTTGTTTTTGAAAGTGTGATTCTTTAGTTTTTAAAACTCTGTATCTACCAGAGTTTTGAATGATTTTGACATTGACACAATCTTTGCAAAGTCAAACCTCATTTTTTCTGTGTGTCCTAATCAAAGTCTGATGAGAAACTGGAGCCCAGAGACTTGATTGAGATCTATCAGCACTGGGCTGTGGTGATGGCTTAGTTGTTTACTTGGTACCACCCTGTGATCAGGCAAAGATAAAACTGATAAGATTGTAACTTAAGGATAAAAAAAAAAAAATTAAAATATGAGACAAAATCTTCTTTTTAGTCAGTTGGGTGAACAAACATGATGTACTAGAAAAGAGATGTGTGACATATTTTAAAGTTCTAAATTAATGCGTCACAGCCTGAATCAAACTGGCATCCTTTGATTGCAGACACCTCAACGATGGAAAAACATCAACATAAAAACATATGAATATCTTTAGTGTAGGCCTTCAGTGCATCATCCTCTGAGCACCACAGGGTGGAGCCTCTAACACACAAGCTTCAACAAGAAGACTACACTCAGGCTGTGGTGAATCAAACAATGTGTCCGCTGGCTGAACTGTCCATGAGAAGTGATGGATAATTCATAAAAAGTTGAGTAAACCCTGTTTGATTTGAAAAAGCTGGTTAAACTGACTTCATGTGCGTCTGCTCCCCACTTGAGCCCTGCTGCACTGTCCTTCTGAACTGACCGCATCAAGCAGTCCTCCTACATCACAGTCATTGTTCAGCTCAGGACTTGTGGCTGCAGCCGGCCATGAAGACGACACAGTAGAAGTTGTCGTGTCAGCTACAATGATTCAAAGTGACTCAATGTCATGATGAGGATCAACACACAAATGAAAACTCTTCAAATATTTTTGAAATTCTAATCTTCATGTTACAGCACCAAAAGGGTGGTACAAATAATGTGCTAAAAAATGTCTCATTATCAGTGATATGTGTGCATACATTTTAATGGAGCTTTGAATGTCAAGACTGCTCATCAGATTCCTGCCTGCAAACTAAAAGATGTTACATTTTCCTCTGCAGGTGCGTAAAGCAGGAGGAGCAGCCAGTGTCGTAGGTGGGGTGGCAACGATGAGTGCAGCTGTTGTGGCTTTCGCAGGAGAGTCCGAAAAAGAAGACAACAGTGACAGTGAGACGCAGTGATTGAAGTCCAGAGTCTTCAGAGGCTTGATCAACAGATCACCAGCAAAGCCTAATTACTATTTATCATGATCACTCATGATCAGCTGAGGTGGTCTTTTCTATTGATAAAAACAAAAGTGGCTTACTGGAAGATTATTATAAACAGATACATTAAATAAACCTCTTGAATCAAATCTAAACGTCTTTATCTGGAGTTTAAAATGTTTTGTCTTCCGCTGACATTTAAATGTTTGTAATTGTTTTGAATAAAGAATAATTTGTGTGATACTAAATGAGACTTTCTGTCTGCGACACAGCGTCCCCTCACACCTCGTGATCCCTCAGTAAGGTTTCAGTTTTTGATTTCTTTATTTATGGTTTCAACTGTTTACTTATTTTCCTTGACCACTTTTGTTTATTTTAATTTCAAGGCACTTTTAATTAGAATGAGCATACTGTACTATATTAATGTTACTGTGTGGAGACAGGCCACATTGAACTCTTATCTTTATCTTGTCCAACTCTATTGTTATTGTGTGTAACAATAATAATTAAGTTACCTATTATTGTCGTCTTATGCTGCAGCTCAAATTGTCAGAAGCTGGAATAAGCTAGAAACATTAAACATGTCCTAATAACTGAAGATAATATGGAAATGCTTCCCAAAAATGATGAGTCCAAACAGCCACATGGTGGAGCTGTGAATCAAGCACACAGATGATCATTTTGGAATCTGGATATCTCTTCAAAAGGACGGACACAAGATTCAGCTTCTGTTCCAGTCAGAGTGATGAACAGTTAAACAGCAACTTAACCAATTCTTCACAGCAAAGTGTGTTTACAGGTTTTGGGGAGAACGACTACATATGTGAAGAAAAAAGTAGTTTGTGGCTCCAGAGGAAGCTGCATGTAATCTGGTGAATAGCCTCCGCTGATGTCACTCATTGGCTAAGTTCCATTGTGGGTAACGTAGGCACCAGGTTTGAAAAAGGAAGAGGAATATGTGGAATAACAAAAGGCTGATAGTTCTGGTCCGGCTGCATTGATTCTGATCATTTGAGTTAAACCGTCCACAATGAGTTTAACAGTGTTATAGGAAGTGATGTTGGACCGGTGGACTGCTTTTCAAATCTTGAACCACAATGCAACTGAGCCACTGAGTGACATCACTGGAAGCAATTTATCAGATTCCATGCAGCTTCTTCTGAAGCCATAAAAGGCTTTATACCACTTTTTACACATATATACAGTGTGTTCATGTAAACTTTCATTTTGGAGGCTGCAGTTTTCTGTTAAATGCTTTGTAGTGTACTGGGAGGTTTTTTAAGTTATTATTATTTCAATGAGGGCAGAATCAACAGAAACTCTCTGTATAATGTAATACGTTCTACCTAAAATTATTAATCTATTTATTTAACCATTGTGTGGTGTTCATGTTTTTGTTACTCAGCCAGTGATCATGAGTCTGGTGGACCTGCTGCATTTTTAGGGTTTTAATTCAACACAATCAAACAGTTTTATGTTAAAATACTCAACAACATATTTTTACTTCAGCATATAGGATATTGTTAATATTTGCCCTTTATCCTTGTTAGATCACATTTATGAATTAAAGTGCTGCTCGTTTCTTGTTTTTTTAATGTATTTTAAAAAGAAAATCACTTATCACCAAGATATGAGTGGAAGAAATATATTAATATAAGAAGATTATATTATAATCCATGTTGATCTCTGGTTTTATGATGCTCCTGGCCACAGATTCTCCCATCCATGTTCACTGTTCCTTTGACAGGCTGGTGCTGAGTCTGGCTGCTGACGGGCTGGTCCTGAGACTGGCTGCTGACGGGCTGGTCCTGAGGCTGCAGGCTGACAGGTTGGTCCTGAGGCTGGCTGCCGACGGGCTGGTCCTGAAGCTGGCTGCTGACAGGCTGGTCCTGAAGCTGGCTGCTGACAGGCTGGTCCTGAGGCTGGCTGCCGACGGGCTGGTCCTGAGGCTGGCTGGTGACAGGCTGGTCCTGAAGCTGCAGGCTGACAGGCTGGTCCTGAGGCTGGCTACTGACAGGCTGGTCCTGAGGCTGGCTGCCGACGGGCTGGTCCTGAGACTGGCTGCTGACAGGCTGGTCCTGAAGCTGGCTGCTGACAGGCTGGTACTGAGGCTGGCTGTCGACGGGCTGGTCCTGAGACTGGCTGCTGACAGGCTGGTCCTGAAGCTGGCTGCTGACAGGCTGGTACTGAGGCTGGCTGTCGATGGGCTGGTCCTGAGACTGGCTGCTGACAGGCTGGTCCTGAGACTGGCTGCTGACAGGCTGGTCCTGAAGCTGGCTGCTGACAGGCTGGTACTGAGGCTGGCTGTCGATGGGCTGGTCCTGAGACTGGCTGCTGACAGGCTGGTCCTGAAGCTGGCTACTGACGGGCTGGTCCTGAGGCTCGTCTTCATTTTGGAACTAGCTGATGCTCAATCCCATCCTCTACATCATCATCAAAAGTTTCTCTCTCTTCCAAATTGAAAGCTCCTCTGAGCAGAGAATCTGTTGGCCATCTTGATCATCTGTGATAAGAAACCACACTTGCAAAACTATACTTATTGTATCCGTCTAAGACAGAGGGTGAATGTGCGGAAATGTGGGAGCAGACGGTGATGGTGTGTTTATTTTGCAACTATGTGCGAAATGGCAGATTCAGAAACACAAAACTCTCTCTCTCTCTCTCTCACACACACACACACACACACACACACACACACACACACACACACACACACACACACACACACACACACACACACACACACACATCCTGGACCATAACATCCTGTATGTAATATAAATGTGTAGAGGGCATGTACAGTGTGTGGTCACTGAAAGTGTGTTCTGATATATGTTCTTCACAGAAAATGAGCCGAGGCCAGTGAGTCTGAGTCTGAAAAAATAATGAATTGTATCATTTTTCTTAACAGATCCCACAGACCTGAACACAATACAAGGCTTAAGCTACATTTGTGTTATAGTCTTTGTTAGATAAAGGAGTGGACATTGTGACCTTTGGGTTATGCTTTTATCTGCAGGTTTTCTGCTCCACCTGAATAAATACAGCAACAATCAGCTCACTGACACACAGCTGAAGTTTGGTGGTGGTTTCTTACAGGTGTCTCAGATATTGGACAATATTGTTAAAGGTAAGAAAAAAAACTGCAGTGTAACCGAGGACTGTTGTGATTTCTTGTGAGAAGAACCTGCAGCATTTGTATTATTTATTTATTTGCAAAAATCTTAAAATGGAGTCTGTCAGGGTTGACTTTACTCTTGAAATGTCATGTTTACTCTGGAAATTTCGACTTTATTCACCTCCTCTCATTATATTTTTCTCAGCCCTGGTCCTGACACCTCAAGCTGGTTTAGAGAGGTGCAGAGTAAACATGTTAGACCTGTGGATTTAAATGGTCTATTACTTGTTCAAGAGATGTAATCTAAACTTTTGCTAAAGTGAGCTGACCTGTCCAACAAATGTCATTAATTAAAGATAAGTAAAAACGACATCTTCTCAGAAAAATGTCAAACTAAACATTGAAAAGAATCATTTTAAAGGCGTTTTTGTACCTTCGAGGGTTTCTTTCATTTGTGTCAAGGTTACTTATCGGAAATTAAAAGAGAATCTAAATCGATGTAATGGAAATTTTTGTTCAAAACGGAAAACAAAAAGGAACTACACGGGCCCCAAATACTTCGACTGCCCCAGCAAACCAACCCGGCTTCATTCTGAAAATCCCCCCCCCAAAAAAAAGAAAAGAAAAAAAAAGTATATTCAAATATATTCTGTTGTAATTTATTCCCATGAATGCTGCTCAGAGTAATCTGTCCACAGCTCTTCTGCCAACAAAGCCAGATTGGATTATTAGGGTCGCCCAACCCTAGGGTTTAAATAGAAGATATGTTAGTAGACTGACATCAAGAGTTTGTTGGCCACTGAATTTGTTTTCTTCGTCAGTCCAGAAAAATAATTCCCATTAGAGCTTTGCCAATGGAACCATGGTGAATCGGTGATGCCTACGTCTGGGTTGAGATCATAGACTGGTAGGCATACAAAAAAACATCATCACTATGGCACTCAACACAGTCGCAGTTGGTGACCAAACCAATCAACATTTCTTAATGCCCCCCTCCCAGTCTTTTGATTTATTTATTTTATTAGAATTTGATTATTATTGTAATATACAACAAAACAACAAGTGATGTGTGACTTTTTCATACTTCCTCATACTGAGTCAAAATCTGTACCCTGAAAAAGTCCTTTAAAAAACCCTCCAGGGATCTAAAAGTATCTGTGTACAGAGTGATTAGATAACACGATGCTATAGAGGCTATTTTACACAGATATGAATACAGGTGTGACTTTGACACAACACGTTTGAAAACCACTGCCCTGACTAATAAAAGCTTTAAATAAAGACTACTACTACTCTTTTCTAACACAATTCCCACATCAATGATGCCTCAACATTACATTTACTTTTCTCTTTATCTCATGTTGTGTGCTAATGAAATGATTTGTTCCTGCAGGTGCTGAGAGTCATCTGGAAGGTGAAACCAGTTTAAGGTTCACAGACGAAACAAACTGAAATGGGCCAGTCAGAGGTTAGGAAACTATCAGTGGATCAGAACACTAAATCGTCTTCTGCCACTTCTTTGTCTTCTTTGTCTGTGTCTCCTTCATCACCTTCTTTTCAGTGTAGTCTTATTCTTTGTCTTTATCTGGCGTTCATTTGATCTCAAAATGACTTCACATTTGCACACTGCCATCTGCTGCATGTGTAGATGCTGCACTTGTTCAGTCAAAGAAGGTAATTACGCTATCTGCTTAATTTATCAGGTTTATGATTCAAGTCTTATATTATCTGTGCTTATCTGTGTAAACCTGATCATGTCAGAGTTCTCAAATGTACTGCAGTTATTTCCAAACAGTCTGTTGCAAAGTCAAACATGTTTCCTGTTTGTTCTAATCCAAGTCTGATCAGAAACCAAAGCCTGGGGACTTGATTGAGATCTTCCGAGGCACCTATGAGCACTGGGCTGTGTATGTTGGTGATGGCTACGTTGTTCACGTGACATCTCCACCAGGTGGTGAGTCCTCTGTCTGTACTGCTACTCTCTAATCCTGACCTGTCAGAGTCTGGAATGATAACAGCCTGCTGTCACTGTAACATTTACAGACCAGATTATCAGATTAGAGGATTATTTGAAGTGATTCATGATTAATAAACCAATACAAAACATGTTGCAATATTTAGTTCATAATCCTGCACAAACTCTGTCTGTTTCTCTCTTTTTATTCATAGTTGACATCCGACGTGCAGCTTCCAACAGCTTGATGTCTGTCCCAACTAAGAAGGCCATAGTGAGGAAACAGAAGCTGCAGGAGGCAGTGGGAGACAACAAATGGAGAATCAACAACATCCTGGACAAGAAGTACAAGCCCCGCCCAGCTCACATCATTGTGGAGGAGGCGCTCATGGAGGTGGGCAAGATGATGGAGTACTCTGTCCTCAGCGAGAACTGTGAGCACTTTGCAACCAAGCTGCGCTACGGAAAAGCTTTTTCCATTCAGGTCAGTGGGCCCATTTTTTTTCACAAACTACTCTTTTTGTGGCTGTGGTGAAAAACAGAGAAGGTTGGCAATGTTAGACAGGATGTAGCCAGTTGTTTTTGAAAGTGTGATTCTTTGGTTTTTAAAACTGTATATTTCCCAGAGTTGCAAATGATATTAAAGGACTTGAGAACGTCAAGAAAACTCTGCTAATCAACTAACTTAAAGATGTGTGTTGCCCTCTACAGGTGAGAAAGGCAGAACAAGCAGCAGCTGCAACAGGTATTGTTGCAGCAGTAGGTGGTGCTGTTGTGGGTGTAGTAGCAATTGTAGCAGGACTCGTCAGAAATTGATAGACAGACTGACAGACATTTTCCTCCACCTCTCCTCCTGTCAGAAACGCTCCACTTTTTAAAATTAAGATGCCTAGATGACCTTTCTTTATATTTTTAGATATTTACTTTTTTTTGAAAATTTTAAGTTTATTTTTTAATGATGGATAAGAGATTCTACAGGCTGAAAAGCTCCTTGAATCAAATCTGAATGTCTCTGAAGTCCAAAATGTTCATTGTTGCCAATACATGATAAGACAAGAATGTCTTAGACAATCAAAATGAGCTAATTATATATCACAGACATGCCTTGTAATGTCCTATAACGTTCTTCCTCTGACATTAAATTCTCTGTCGTTGTTTTGAATAAAGAATAATTGGTATGATTCTGGATGGTAGTCTTTCTTTCTGCACCATTTCACACGGCGGCCATTTTCCTCTGGCGTCATGCTGTTCCTGCTCTGTTCAGTATGAAAAGAGGCTCACACCTCTTTCAAATTCATATGTAACAGGGTAGACCTGTATCAGTAATAGATTTGGGTGACACTACTGGTGGATTTTGTGGTGCATGTGCGGATGTGGCTTTACAGAGTGATTGTGTGTGTGTGCAGTGATTTCATGGTGATGGGCCAACCTGAAACAGGTGTGCCGGGCATGACTTCAGCCAGCTAACTACCCCCACACACACTCTCCTTCAGTCTCCCTCTGCTCTTCTCTGTGACAATGTATGGTGCGTGACGTGGGCTGGAGTAGTCTTAGGATGGTGGGTTGGACTGGAAGCAATTGCAACGGCTGAGCAGCACCGAGCCAGTGCATCAGTCGACCAGCCGGATCCAGCGTACCAGCCTGGTGACAGTGAAGCCTGGCCACTCACCAAGCCACACAGAACCCACACCTCCAGTTATCCCTCTATTTTTTAATTAATTTCCCCTGGACTCAATTTAGCTTTTTACGTATTTATGGATGTGAATAATGAAGGACTCATTTAAATTATACCTCTGTCTTGTTGTTGGCTACCCACTATCCACTGGCTGGTCAATCGCACGAACCAAAGAACACTTTACACATACTCCTGACTTCTTTCCCCAAAACAGATAAGTCCTGTGATTTTCAGGCTGATATCATTTAATTTGACCATTTAAAACAGGGGGAACGCATCCTGACAGCTTTGAATTCTACTGTCAAATACTGTTCCCGCTCTGTTCAATATGAAAGGAGAGTTACACATCTTTCAAATTCATACTCCTGACTTCTTTTCCCAAAACAGATGAATCCTGCGATTTGCAGGCTGATATCATTCAATTTGACCATTTAAAACAGGGGGAACGCATCCTGACAGCTTACTGTCAGATACTGTTCCCCCTCTCTTTAATATGAAAGGAGGCTCACACATCTTTCAAATTCATACTCCAGACTTCTTTCCCCACAACAGATAAGTCCTGTGATTTTCAGGCTAATATCATTCAAACTGACCATTTAAAACAGGGGGAACGCATCCTGACAGCTTGGAAAACTAATGTCAGATACTGTTTACTCAGGGTGGGAAGTCCAAATACTGTTATCGAAAGGATGAAGTCATTTGCAAGGAATCTGACTAATAGTTAAAATTTCACAGCCACCTAATTAATCAGCCACTGATAAGACAAAAAAATTTAGAAAATCTGGGGGGATATAGGGCCATACTTCAAGATTTCTAATATTACAGCAATTATTTTTAATCAAGCAACTGTTATAGCGTGTATCCAATGTGTTATTATATATAGAATATGATGTAATTTGTTTGAAAACAGGTTAAAAGTTTTGCATTATCTTTGTATAACCCAGTTTATGTCAGAGAGCCTGTCTGGCTCAGATGTACTGCAGTAATTGTCAAACGCAATTTTTTGCAAAGTCAGACCTCATTTTTTCTGTGTGTCATAATCAAAGTCTGATTCTATCAAAATATATGAATATTTTTAGTGTAGGTCTTCAGTGCATCGTCCTCTGAGCACCACAGGGTGGAGCCTCTAACACACAAGCTTCAACAAGAAGACTACACTCAGGCTGTGGTGAATCAAACAATGTGTCCGCTGGCTGAACTGTCCATAAGAAGTGATGGATAATTCATAAAAAGTTGAGTAAACCCTGTTTGATTTGAAAAAGCTGGTTAAACTGACTGACAGTTTTCTAGCGTACTGGAAGGTTTTTTTTTTAAAGTTTTTATTAATTCAATGAAGGCAGAAGCTACAGAAACTCCTCCCTGTATAAGTAATACGTTCTACCATAAATGTATTGATTCATCTATTTATTTAAGCTACATTTGTGTTATTAGTCTGTGTTAGATGTACTGGTGGACATTTTGACTGTTGGGTGATGCTTTTATTCTGAAAGTTTCCTGTTCCATCTGAATAAATCAGCTCACTGACACACAGCTGAAGTTTGGTGGTGGGCTTCTTGCAGGTGTCTCAGATATTGGACATTATTGTTAAAGGTAAGAATACAAACAAACAAATAATGTAACCGTGGACTGTTGTGATTTCTAGTTAGAAGAACCTGCAGCATTTATATTATTTTGTTTATTTGCTAAAATCTTAAAACGGGGTCTGTCGGGGTCGACTTTAATCTTGAAATGTTTATTCTGGACTTGTCGACTTTATTCACTTCCTCTCATTATATTGTTCTCAGCCCTGGTTCTGACACCTCAAGCTGGTTTAGAGAGGTGCAGAGTAAACATATTGGGCCTGTGGATTTTGGTTGTCCATTATTTGTTCAATAGATGTTAACGTAAATCAAAACCGAAACTAAGATGGGCTGACCTCATAGACGCAAAGACGCAGAGTCCTTTCTTGCTATATGAGGACTATGCGGGTGCAAATGGCCCCCGCACCACTAGGGGGCCCCTCAAGCTGCAAGTCTGGCCTCAGTATCTGAGGAGTGACTCGCACTTTTCAACTGCATGGTACCGGTTCGGCTCGCCTTTATTTGTTTTTTCACGGGGAAAAGGCGTGAAAGGTATCTGGTTGTTATTTTCGTAGCACCTCCACTGAGGTTCCAAGCGAGCCACGGCGATACGCCCGCTGATTGGTCAGAGACGATCATCATCCAGTGAGAGCGTCACGGTCGGCATCAGTACCGCGCCGCGTCGCTATGACGACCGGGGGCGTTGAGCCGGTACCGGTCATTGACGTTAGTGAGGAGAATGACGGTGGAATTAACATGGCATCAAAACAAACATATTCATCTGGTTCAGAAAAGAGAAAAAGAATAAAAACAGATGAAGAAAAACGCTCACAGGATGAAGGTGATGTTTGTTTTCATGACGTGGAGCTGTGATGACGAACTTTTAGCTAGCTTAAGTGTTTTCTTTAGGAAAAGCTAAGATAACATGTGTGAATGCCATGAGAGTGATTGACTGAAGTGACACCAGTTTTTAGTGAATTTTAACAGGTCCAGTTAGTTGGCATGACATTGTGAGGGAGGGTGTGTTGTTAGGCAGATGTCTGTCGTGTCTGCTGTATCATCGTCCAGATGCTGTTCAATATTTGCCACGTATTACTTTAGGATTATTTTTATGATTAATTTATCAATTTTAGTGTGTCCTCACTTTATAGGTCTCTAATGTGAATTGTTGTTGTTAACTCTGCTGAGTTAGTTGCATCTTTCTTTACCACATTTATTAGAATATTTATTGTGACAATATCATTTTAACACATCTGCCAACATTCCTACAGTTTAGTTATATTTTTGATGTATTACTGTTTTTGTATTCAAAAGAATCATAATAACACAAATTAAAGTAAATTTAAAGTAAACTATACTATATGACTGTTAGTTCTGCCCACAGAATATAGGTTAAGACCAGATCACCAGTTAGGCAGGAAGTAGTTCACTTCGTAATACCCTGAGAAATATACACAAAAACATTCCTTCAATATCACATAGTGCTCATCAGTAATTTTATCTTCATTTCATAATTCTAACAAGTACAATGTGTCAAAAACTGCTTAAAAATGACAACTTTGAAATTGGGTGCATGCCTTAAAGGGACACTGTATTGTATATTGCCGTGTCTAAAATAAAAACAGAATATGAATTTCTGCATTACTGCAACATAACTCAATTATATAGTTTGAATATTTGCTTAGGATCTATTTTGCTTGGTAGCCTATATATATACATACATATATATATATATATATATATATATATATATATATATATATATATATATATATATATATATATATATATGTATATATATATATATGTATGTTTAATGTTTAAGAACCTTCTTTTTACAATACAAAATAAACATTTGAGGAACACTGCATCAGTCTCATTTATTGACCTATTGAGGATCCCCATTGTTTACCTTGTATTATAATTTTTTTATCAGTTCAACTTGCTTGGGTGGGTCAATTTAAGATGTTTGATTTTAATTTGATAGAGGTTTTCACAACTCTAGCCTGTTTTTCTCTTAAAATGTAATAGATTGTTGCATCTTTGTGGATCACCTAAAAGGGTTAGGAATCAGTCCATCGTAGTTTGACAAGATAGGGGCCGCAAACAGCATCTTGCATAGAAGCCTCGTTGAGCGCTGAATTGTACGTCGAAGTCGCCGCCATATTGGATGTGGTATATCTGCCCCGTGATCTAAAACAAGTCAATGGAGTGAACTTTATGAAGCTCCTTCTACAAAGAGCTATAAGTTAATGCCTCTCATTTACACATTCACACACATACAAATATATACGGGAAACAGATAGGAACCAAAAACAACATCTGTAACGTTCTCTGATGAATATAAACGTTAACTTCTCACTATATGTTTAGTATACAGGTGCCACATCCAATATGGCGGATGCGCAGATGTATCGCAGTAACAGGCCATCCCGCTCAGTGAGGCGTCTGTGTATATATGCATAAGTATATATGTCTATGGCTGACCTGACCAGATGAGCAGTAACAAATGTCGTAAATTAAAGATGAATAAAATGACACCTTATCAGAAAAATGTCAAACTAAACATTGCAAACAATCATTTTAAAGGTGTAGTTTTTGTTCCTGCGAGTTTTTCTTTCATTTTGTTTCAAGGTCACTTACCGGAAATTAAAACAGAAACAAAATCAAAGTAGTGGAACAAAAACAGGAACCAAAAAATAAATAACTAAAACTAAACTGAAACTACAGATGATGAAGCTAAAAAAAATGTTATCACTTTTATTGAAACTAAGTGTAACTAATAAAGTGGCTCCTGAGTGTATTGATGGAGACTGAACAAACTAGAAGAGCTGTTATGATGTCACACAACATCTGGTTATAATGGATCATAGAAAATTTGTCTGATTGTTGTTATTACATTTTGTTTTATTCACCAATTCATATAAATTTGTTACAATTTTTTGAGGATTAGATTATTATTGTAATATATAACAAAACAACAAGTGATGAGTGAGTTTTTAATTCACTGTATCCTTTGCTGTACACATTTAAAAGTTTAAATGTTTGTAATTGTTTTGAATAAAGAATAATTTGTGTGATACTAAATGAGACTTTCTGTCTGCGACACAGCGTCCCCTCACACCTCGTGATCCCTCAGTGAGGTTTCAGTTTTTGATTTCTTTATTTATTTATTTACTTATTTTCCTTGACCACTTTTGTTTATTTTAATTTCAAGGCACTTTAATCAGAATGAGCATATTGTACTATATTAATGTTACTGTGTGGAGACAGGCCACATTGAACTCTTTATCTTGTCCAACTCTATTGTTATTGTGTGTAACAATAATAATTAAGTTACATATTATTGTCGTCTTATGCTGCAGCTCACATTGTCAGAAGCTGGAATAAGCTAGAAACATTAAACATGTCCTAATAACTGAAGATAATATGGAAATGCTTCGCAAGAATGATGAGCCCAAACAGCCACATGGTGGAGCTGTAAATCAAACACAATGATGACAATTTGGGAATCTGAATATCTCTTAAAAAGGAAGGACACAAAATTCAGCTTCTGTTCCAGTCAGAGTGATGAACAGTTAAACAGTAACTTCACCAATTCTTCACATTAAAGTGTGTTTGCAGGTTTTGGGGAGAACGACTACATATGTGAAAAAAGTATTATAAAGCCTTTTGTGTTTCCAGAGGAAGCTGCATGTACTCTGATAAATAGCCTGATAAATAAATGGAAGTGCGGGTTTCCTGCTCCACCTAATAAACAATCCGCTCACTGGCACGCAACTGAAGTTTGGTGGTGGGCTTCTTAGAGGTGTCTCAGATATTGGACATTATTGCTAAAGGTAAGAAAACAACCAAACAAACTGTGTAACTGAGGTCTGTTGTGATTTATAGTTAGAAAAACCTGCAGCATTTGCATTATTTTGTTTATTTGCTAAAATCTTAAAACGGGGTCTGTCGGGATCGACTTTAATCTTGAAATGTCAAGTTTATTCTGGATATTTCGACTTCATTCACTTCCTCTCATTATATTGTTCTCAGCCCTGGTCCTGACACCTCAAGCTGGTTTAGAGAGGTGCAGAGTAAACATGTTGGGTTTGTGGATTTAGGTTGTCTGTTATTTTGTTCAAGAGAAATTATCGTAAATCTAAACTTTCACTAAAATGATGTGACCACATGAGGTGTAACAAATGTCGTAAATTAAGGACAAATAAAAACGACACCTTCTCAGCAAAATGTAAAACTAAATATTGAAAACGATCATTTTAAGGGTGTTTTTGTACCTTCAAGTGTTTTAAGGTTACATACCGGAAATTAAAACAGAAACTAAATCGACATAGTGGAAAGTTTTGCTCAAAACGGGACCTCAAACTAAGAAAACAGAAAACACCTGTTAAAGAGTTTAGATAACAAACTGAATGCTATAATACTCATGAAGGCAGAATTTAATGCAGGACTATTGCATTAAACTACATTAGTGTTCCCAAAAAAATGGCTCCTGAGTGTATTGATGGGGACTGAACTAACTAGAAGAGATGTTAGTCACATAATTTGAATTTCTATTATTTCTACTGGATAATAGAAAATATGTCTGATTGTTGATATTACAATTATTATCTCTCACCCATTGATATAAAAGTATGTTATTATTCAGTGATTAATACAAATGAACTATAACCAGCATGTTTACCCTGTGTTGTAAAATGATCAATAAATCAACCTTGTAACTTGTTTCCTGAGTAAACCAGTCAGCGTTTGTTCTTTCTCCCCACAACCATCGATTATTATTGTAATATACAACAAAACAACAATTGATGAGTGAGTTTTAATTCACTATATCCTTTATTGTACAAATTTACTTCCTCATACTGAAGCAAAATCTGTTCCCTGAAAAAGTCCTTTAAAAACCCTCCAGGGATCTAAAAGTATCTGTGTACAGAGTGATTAGATAACACGATGCTATAGAGGCTATTTTACACAGATATGAATACAGGTGTGACTTTGACACAACACGTTTGAAAACCACTGCCCTGACTAATAAAAGCTTTAAATAAAGACTACTACTGCTCTTTTCTAACATAATTCCCACATCAATGATGCCTCAACATTACATTTACTTTTCTCTTTATCTCATGTTGTGTGCTAATGAAATGATTTGTTCCTGCAGGTGCTGAGAGTCATCTGGAAGGTGAAGCCAGTTTAAGGTTTACAGACGAAACTAACTGAAATGGGCCAGTCACAGGTTAGGAAACTATCACTGGATCAGAACACTAAATCGTTTTCTGCCACTTCTTTGTCTTCTTTGTCTGTTTCTTCTTCTTAGTTTTTGTCTTTGTTGCTTATTCATCGTCTGCTTCTTCTTTGTCTCCTTCTCTGTCTTATTTTTCTTCATCTGCTTTGTCGTCTTTGTAGTCTTGTTCTTCGTCTTCTTCGTTGTGATCTTTTGTCTTCTTCTCAGTCTTTTTCATCTTCTTCATCATTTTAACCCAGATTATGTCAGATGTACTGCAGTTGTTTCCAAACAGTCTGTTGAAAAGTCAAACATGTTTCCTGTTTGTTCTAGTCCAAGCCTGATGAGCAGTGCCATCTCTGAACAATTTGGTTCCCTCTGCAAGATTTTAGCGCCCTCTTGCATCGCAGTCAATTCCACAATCAATTTTCATACACTCACACAGAAACTGCATGTATGTATTCAAGATTGTATTTCTTTTAAGTCAAAAATATCACACCAAATAAAAACTGAAGGAAGAAACAAGTGATAATACTACAATATAAATAAGGCATTGTGCAAACATATTATCTCTCAGCCTCAGCAAGTGCCATCTCTGCCTGTAGTTCCACAAACAATTCGTATATAAATCATGTTCACATATTAATCACATTTCAAACCCAGAACAAAAATCATTTTAACAGGCTAATAATAAATTACCAATGAAATATGACAAGTGTGAAACAAAAAGTATCACATGCTTTCTCCAAATGAAACAAAATAAATCTTACATGTGATACTAATAATAATAATATACATACATACATACATACAATCGCCATACATACCTCATTCCGCTTTCCAAGGGCGCTATTTTGAATACAGACATCAGCCCTCCTTGCTAGAATGCTCGACATTAGCATGTGCTTCACCGTTTGGCACTTTTAGAGGTTATGGACATGAACATATAACAATAAGGAAGTTGCAATATGAACTCATATCCAGTGTTGGGTGTAACGCGTTACAAAGTACGGTGTAACCCGTTACAAAGTAACAAAGTAACGCGTTACAACATTACAAAGTAACGCGTTACTGTAATCACATTACTTTTTTCAGTAACGAGTAGTGTAAGGCATTACTGTTCTGAATGTAGTAATCACATTACAGTTCGCCAAGCTCGTGACTTACGTTACATTGCTAGGTTAATCAATTTTAACAGCATGGTCGCACGCATCACACGCGGCGGGCTGGGGGGCGGCCGCCGATCTGACGACTTTCTCGCTAGATTCAGCGACTTTTCAGACCCTCTTAGCGACTTCATTTCTAAAAAGCTACGAGCGACAAATTTGGCGACTTATTCAGATCATCGGGGGAAAGGCGAGAAATATATTATATTGTAATTTACATGCTGCTCATAGTAATCGCAGACCACGGCTCCTCTGCAGCAGTGCTGGACTCTCTCCCCTCCCGCGCGGCTGCGCAGGTGACAGGCCAGTGTGTGTATGGGGGCGCTGGCTGGGGCAGCAGGAGGGTTACAGATACAAACATTACTTTGAATTTGTTGAACGTAAGGAAAATAACTTGACTGTAAGGCGCACTTTGCCCGTGTTGGAAACCTCTCCTCACCACTGCTAACACTACCTCAAACTTAACGAAGCACCTACAGAGACAGCACGCACACACAAATCTTGTTGCTAAGGAACCGTGGACTATATAACATGAATGAGACGCCGAGACAGAATGTAACGAGTAATGTAACTAATTACTTTCTCCAGGCAGTAATCATGTAATGTAAGGCATTACTATTTCTGAGAGTAATGTGTAATGTGTAATATATTGCTTTTTTGAGTAACGAGCCCCAACACTGCTCATATCTCACAGGATTCAAAAACAGACAACGTACAAAACCGCTTCGCTTTTATACTGTTACCATACCTCAGACGAGGCATGAGCACACATGTCGCTGGGAGGAAAGCAGCGCACAATGATCAGGAATTTTTAAAGTCAAAAGTATCGGTATCGGTATCAGTATCGGTATCGGCAATACTGGCCCTGTAATTACTTGGTATCAGATCGATACCAAAATTTGCAGTATCGCCCACCCCAAGCGCACACAGCATCGTAAAAACACACGAAGAAGAAAACGGCGCTCCTCTGAACAAAGACAGAACAGGCCACAAGGTGGCACTGCCGGACCACATCGTCAATAACAATTCAGCCATTTACAGGGTCTTGGTCCGGTCAGATTCAGGCAGCTCGCCTCTCGACCCGCCCCCCTCACAGAGGACAGGTACAGTGCACCGAGCCAGGAACACAGAAAAAAGGCCTCTCCGTTATTTAATAGTCTTTGCCATGAAGTTACGCTGATGTGGGCTGATATACGTATAATAGCACTGGTATTTTATGTGTCTTATAATGCCTTATCATGTTCCCCTCACTGAAAATGATGTAATATATATATATATATATATATATATTTATAACAGACCGGACCTCTGAACACTTTACTTACTTATTTACTTATTTATTGTTATACCATTCTTTAAATTACTGTTCTTTGTCGTTCTTGTTCTTTCCAGTTGAATGTTTGTTATGTTTATGTTCATGTTAACTTCTATGTACATCCTGGGCGAAAAAACCGTAGTCAAATTCCTTGGATGTGTTCACATACTTGGCAAATAAAGCTGAGTGTGATTCTGATTATTTTTCTATAATTATTTATGGAATTTTCCTCCCCCCATGTTGCGGCGCCCCTTGTGGATGACGGCGCCCTTAGTCTTTGCCTGAACCGCCTACGCCGATACGGCCTAACCCTATACCGGCTACGCCTGCAAGGGAGACACCAGAGCCTGGGGACTTGATTGAGATCTCCAGAGTTATCCATACACACTGGGCTGTGTATGTTGGTGATGGCTACGTTGTTCACGTTGATCACTGGACATCACCACTCTGTGAGTCCTCTGTCCGTACTGCTGCTCTCTAATCCTGACCTGTCAGTCTGGAATAATAACAGCCTGTTGGCACTGTGACATATACAGACCAGATTATTGAATTAGATTATTTGTTTGAACTGATTCATGATTAATAAATCACTAAAAAACATGTTGCAACATTTAGTTCATAATCCTGCACATACTCTGTTTCTCTTTTATTCAAAGCTGGAGTCCCAGTTGCAGCTTCCAGCGGCTTGAGGTTTCCCCTGACTGGGAATGCCGTGGTGAGGAAAGAGAAGCTGGAGGATGTGGTGGGAAACAGCCAATGGAAAATCAACAACACCCGGGACATGACGTCCAACCCTCGCCCTGCTCGCATCATTGTGGAGGAGGCGCTCAGCCTGGTGGGCAAGATGATCGAGTACAATGAGAACAGCAACAACTGTGAGCACTTTGTGATCAAGCTGCGCTACGGAAGAGCTCTGTCCCTGTAGGTCAGTGGACCTATTTTTTCTTTTTTGTTTTGGCTGTAGTGACAAACAGAGAAGAGTTAGCAGTGTTAGACAGGATGTAGCCAGTTGTTTTTGAAAGTGTGATTCTTTGGTTTTTGATACTCTATATTTCCCAGAGTTGTGAATGATTTTAAAGGACTTTGGATTGTCCAGAGAACTCTGCTCATCATCTAACTTCAAAATATCTGTTGCCCTCCACAGGTGAAATAGGCAGCTGTTGCTCCAGTCGTCTGGCCTCTACCGGTCCCTATAAGAGCTGCAGTAGACTTCATCAGAAGATGAGAGACAGACTGACAGACTGCTTCCTCCACCTCTCCGCCTATCTGCAACGTTCCACTCCCTAATTAAGATGCCAAAATGAATTTTGAAACATATTTATTGTAAGAGCTCCTCCATGAACTCAGTTTCATGATGCGCTTATAAAGTTCTGTCTTCCTCTGACATTAAATTCTCTGTCATTGCTTTAAATAAAGATTAATCTGTATGATTCTGGATGGTAGTCTTTCTTTCTGCAACGTTTCGCACGGCGGCCATTTTCCTCTGACGTCATGCTCAGGTGGGAAATCCAAATAATGTTATCAAAAGGATGAAGTAGTATGCAGGGAATCTGACAAATAGTTATAATTTCACAGCTACCTAATTAATCAGATACTGATAAGACAACGGACACTGAAAATCTGGGGGGTTTCAAGATTTCTTCTATTACAGCAATTATTTATAATTATGCAACTGTTACAGCGTGTACCCAGTGTGTTATTGTATATAGAATATAATGTAATTAATTTGAAAACAGGTTAAAAGTTTTGCATTATCTTTGTTTAACCCAGTTTATGTCAGAGAGTCTGTCTGGCTCAGAGGTTCTGCAGTTATTGCCAAACGCAATCTTTTGCAAAATCAAACCTCATTTTTTTCTGTGTGTCCTAATCAAAGTCTGATGAGAAACTGGAGCCTCGGGACTTGATTGAGATCTTCAGGGACCTCTAACAAAATATATGAATATCTTTAGTGTGGGCCTTCAGTGCATCATCCTCTGAGCACCACAGGGTGGAGCCTCTAACACACAAGCTTCAACAAGAAGACTACACTCAGGCTGTGGTGAATCAAACAATGTGACCACTGGCTGAACTGTCTTTGAGAAGTGATGGATAATTCATAAAAAGGTGAGTAAACCCTGTTTGATGTGAAGAAGCTGGAGTCACTTGAGTCCTGCTGCACTGTCCTTCTGAACTGACCGCATCAAGCAGTCCTCCTACATCACAGTCATTGTTCAGCTCAGGACTTGTGGCTGCAGCCGGCCATGAAGACGACACGGTAGAAGTTGTCGTGTCAGCTACAATGATTCAAAGTGACTCACTGTCATGATGAGGATCAACACACAAATGAAAACTCCTCAAACCTTTTTGACATTATAATGTACATCCTGCTGCAAACTAAAGGATGTTATATTTTCCTCTGCAGGTGTTCAATGCAGAAGTCGTGGTCGCAGGTGTGGCGGCAGCGGTGGCTCTGGGTATTGGAGCTCTGGCAGCAGCTCTGTCTGCAGGGAGCAAAAAAGAAAACAAGAACACGCAGCGATTGGAGTCCAGGTTCTTCCGGGGCTCGATCAACAGATCACCAGATCACCAGCAAAGCCTAATAACTATTTATCATGATCACTGATGATCAGTTGAGGTGGTCTTTTCTATTGATAAAAACAAAAGTGGCTGACTGGAAGATTATTTTCTTTATTTTAATTTCAAGGCACTTTTAATCAGAATGAGCATACTGTACCATATTAATGTTACTGTGTGGAGACAGGCCACATTGAACTCTTGTCTTTATCTTGTCCAACTCTATTGTTATTGTGTGTAACAGTAATAATTAAGTTACCTATTATTGTCGTCTTATGCTGCCGATCAAATTGTCAGAAGCTGGAATAAGCTAGAAACATTAAACACGTCCTAATAACTGAAGATAATATGGAAATGCTTCCCAAGAATGATGAGTCCAAACAGCTGGAGCTGTAAATCAAGCACACAAATGATCATTTTGGAATCTGGATAACTCTTAAAGAGGACGGACACAAAATTCAGCTTCTGTTCCAGTCAGAGTGATGAACAGTTAAACAGCAACTTCACCAATTCTTCACAGTAAAGTGTGTTTGCAGGTTTTGGGGAGAACGACTACATATGTGAAAAAAGTAGTTTATGGCTCCAGAGGAAGCTGCATGTACTCTGATAAACTGCCTCCAGTGATGTCACTCAGTGTCAGTGGTTTCCTGCTCCACCTACATAAACAACCAGCTCACTGGCACACAGCTGAAGTTTGGTGGTGGGCTTCTTAGTGGTGTCTCAGATATTGGACATTATTGTTAAAGGTAAGAAAACAAAGAAACAAACTGTAACCGAGGACTGTTGTGATTTCTAGTTAGAAGAATCTGCAGCATTTGTATTATTTTGTTTATTTGCTAAAATCTTAAAACGGGGTCTGTCGGGGTTGACTTTAATCTTGAAATGTCAAGTTTATTCTGGACTTTTCGACTTTATTCACCTCCTCTCTTTATATTTTTCTCATCTGGTCCTGACACCTCAAGCTGGTTTAGAAAGGAGCAGAGTAAAATTTTTGCGACTGTGGATTTAGGTTGTGCATGTTAATTTGTTCAAGATGAGTTGACCAAATGAGCAGTAACAAATGTTGTAAACTAAAGTTAAATAAAAATGACAATTTATGTTGACACTAAGAAATCAAACTTGTCATTGACACTGACACTTTATATGTCGCCTTTACAAAGACACACTAAAACTACTGTAAACTAAATGTATACAAACTAAAACATCCTGAAAATTTTAACTAAAAACTAACAAACTCTGGAAACGTCCTTAAACTGACCTCAAACTAAGAAAAGTAAAACCTGTTAAAGAGTTTGGATAAAACACTGAACACTATAATACTCATGAAAGCAGAATTTAATGCTGGACTGTTGCATTAAACTACATTAGTTTAAACAAAGTGTACAATAATGTGGCTACTGAGTGTATTGATGGGGACAGAAGAGCAGTTATGATGTCACCAGTAGGCGATTTGAGGGGGGTGCCGTCCCACTTGTGAGCAAAATAACCAAAAAGCATGTTGCTTGTATACTTTTTAACCTGCCATCACTCTCCATCCGCTAGTAGCAGATCACAAGTGGTCGCGATCAGTTCCAGTGAAAAGAGGAACAAGCTGGGCAGGGCTGCTTCGGGTTCTGGTTGCCTGGTTTATTTCTGACAGAAGCTGCAACAAGATGCACAGTCAGGAAGTCAACGCCCTGTGCAGACTCCCGATTGTATAAAAATGAAAAATGATCATCAACAAAAGTTTGCTATTTATGTTCTTAAACTAAAATGTTTTTGTGAGTGTTTTTAGTGTGTCATTTCAGAACATGGTAGCTTTGTTATGTTGGCAATTGTAATTTTTGTGCTGGTTTATAGTTTAATCATTAGTGTGGCAGCTGTTACATTTCCTCACACCAGGCCAGCTGGGCCAGCTGGAGAAGGCCAATACCTTAATTTGTTCAGATTCATAGCCTTTTGCTTTTTGACTAATTGAGGTAGTGACTTCATGCAACGACTTGGGTTTCAGGGTCCCTTGAACTCTTGGGTCAATCAGACTCATTCAGTAATCCATCCTTGCTTTTCTCGTTTATGCGCATGACTCAAACGCTGGCAGACACAGCAGCTCCAGGGGGCTCCAAGCAGCCGCTTAGTTCGCTTATGCCCCGGGCTGCTCTGCATGTGGTTCATGTAACTTGATGACGCTGCTTATAGTGTATTGTGAGAAACATGAGAAAACCCTGCTGGAATAAACTCAGTCCACTGCTACGATTTAAAGGTGTATTGCTCATTGTTTTAATACAGTTACAAAAAGACAATTGTAGTAGGGAGAGAAGAAAGATAACTGGATAAACTGGAATTGTAGAATTAGAAATGTCACAGTTATGGTTAAGGCGTCCTGCAACAATGTCCTTTGGGAGGTGTACGCAGGTGTGTCGGGGCAGGGTGGTGCTCCCATTGGGCCATCCCCTCTGTTAGAATAACAAATCACCTACTGGATGTCACACAACATCTGGTTATAATGGATAGTAGGAAATATGTTTGATTGTTCTTATTATGTTCATTTTTTTTCACCCATTCATTTCAAAGTATGTTATAATTTTGTGAGTAACATGTGTTGTAAAATGATAAATAAATATACCTTGCAACTTGTTTCCTGAGTAAACCAGTCAGCGTTTGTCCTTTGTCCTTACAACCATCAATTATTAATGTAATATACAATGAAACAACAAGTGACGAGTGAGTTTTTAATTTACTATATCCCTTGTTGTACACATTTACTTCCTCATACTGAGACAAAATCTGTACCCTGAAAAAGTCCTTTAAAAACCCTCCTCCTCTTCTGAGGTGTCTACAGTCACTGGGCTGTGTATGTTGATGATGGCTACGTTGTTCACTTGACAGCACCACCAGGCGGTGAGTCCTCTGTCTGTACTGCTACTCTCTAATCCTGACCTGTCAGAGTCTGGAATAATAACAGCCTGCTGTCACTGTAACATTTACAGATCAGATTAGATTGTGTGCTTTATGATCAATAAAAAACTAAAAAAAACATGTTGCAATATTTAGTTATAATAGGATCGTCATAATCCTTCACAAACTCTGTTTCTCTTTTCATTCAAAACTGAAGTCTCAAGTGCAGCCGCCAGCAGCTTGAGCTCTTGCTTTCCTAAGAAGGCCATGGTGAGGAAACAGAAGCTGGAGGAGGTGGTGGGAGAGAGCAAATGGAAAATCAACAACCGCCTGGACATGTTTCACAAGCCCCGCCCAGCAGACATCATTGTGGAGGAGGCGCTCGGGCAGGTGGGCCAGATGATCGAGTACTCCGTCACCAGAGAGAACTGTGAGCACTTTGCAACCAAGATGCGTTACGGAAAAGCTCTTTCCATTCAGGTCAGTGGTCCCATTTTTGTGTGTCTGTGGTGAAAACAGAGAAGGGTTAACAATGTTAGACAGGATTAAAACTCTATATTTCCCAGAGTTGTGAATGATTTTAAAGGACATTAGTTTGTTAAGAAAACTCATCATCTAACTTAAAGATGCTTGTTGCCTTCCACAGGGGCTGGTGGCAACAGTCCTGGGCGTCCCACGGTGGCTGTAGCTGAAGCTGCAGTAGAAGTCCTCAGAAGACTGCAGACAGACTGACAGACATTTTCCTCCACCTTCCTCTTTATTGTAAGAGCACCTCCATGAACTCAGTTTCATGATGTCTGATCCAATTCAACACTTCTGTACTTGTTTTCTGACATGTCCCCGCTGATTGTTTGACAATTTAGCTGGAGTCTATAAAGTTCTGTCTTCCTCTGACATTAAATTGTTTGTCATTTCTTTGAATAAAGAATAATTTGAGTGATTCTGGATAGTAGTCTGTCTTTCTGCAACATTTCACACGGTGGCCATTTCACTGCGGTAAAGTGAGCCGCTGTCTGATGTCTGTTGTGCCTGAACTACAGTAAATATGGTCAGCATGGTCCTAGAGCAAAGTGAAGGGAGTCTGCTTGTTTCTCATGTTTTTTAAGGGGTATTTAAATGGGTGGGCCTTTATTTTAATTCATTTTTTTGTTGGTTGTTAATAGTTGTTGCTGTCGGCAACTCCAAATATCATCTCCTATCATGAATGAAATTTTGGAAATATTGTACTTGAATTTCTTGAATTTTGACTTTATGGTCAAAACCAAGTCAAAAGATCTAAATGTTATTCTGACTTTGACTTTTCATCAAACTATTCCTTCATAGGTTAGTTCTTTATTGTCTTTGCATCTTCTTCCGGATGTCTGACACAATTTGTTAGGGAGACCGAGATCTCTGTGGAGTTGGTCAGAGATCTATAGCAGAGCTAGTTAAAGCAGCGATCTGACTATAAAACAATATGAAGTAACGAAAACGATAATGCTCATAGAGGAATGAAGCAACTTGGAGCTAACAAAGCGGGGAGAGGAAGTTAAAGGGGTCCCAAAATCTTTTAACATGAAATTGTTTGATTGTGGTGAATTAAAAACCCCAAAATGCTGCAGGTTCACCAGACTCATGATCACTGGTGGAATAACAAAAATATGAACACCACATAAGGGTTAAATAAACAGATGAATATCAACATTTTAGGTAGAACATATTACATTATACAGAGAGTTTCTGTTGCTTCTGCCCTCATTGAAATAAAAATAACTTAAAAAAACCTTTGTGTACACTACCAAACATTTAAAAGAAAACTGCACCCTCCAAAGTGAAAGTCGACACAGTGGGTCCGGACATTCTGTTTGTAATATAAATGTGTAGGAGGCATATACAGTGTGTGGTCATTGAAAGTGTGTTCTGATATATGTTCTTCACAGAAAATATGAAGTGAGTCTGAGTTTGAAAAGTTGTATAATTTTCTTAACAGATCCCACAAACCTGAATGTCATACAAGGGTTAAGCTACATTTGTGTTATTAGTCTGTGTTAGATAAAGGAGTGGAGATTGTGACCTTTGGGTGATGCTTTTATTCTGAAGGTTTCCTGTTCCACCTAAATAAATACAGCAACAATCAGCTCACTGACACACAGCTGAAGTTTGGTGGTGGGCTTCTTGCAGGTGTCTCAAATATTGGACAATATTGTTAAAGGTAAGAAAACAAACAAACAAACAAACAAACAAACAAACTGTAGAGTAACCGAGGGCTGTTGTGATTTCTAGTTAGAAGAACCTGCAGCATTTGTATTATTTTGTTTATTTGCTAAAATCTTAAAACGGGGTCTGTCGAGGTCGACTTAAATCTTGAAAAGTCAAGTTTATTCTCGACTTTTCGACTTTATTCACTTCCTCTCATAACATTTTTCTCAGCCCTGGTCCTGACACCTCAAGCTGGTTTAGAGAGGTGCAGAGTAAACATGTTGGGCCTGTGGATTTAGTGTGTCTGTTATTTGTTAAAGAGATTTTATCGCAAATCTAAACTGAAACAAAGATGACCTGACCTGACCAAACGAGCAGGAATACATTTCGTAAACTAAAGTTAAATAAAAGTGACACCTTATCAGTAAAATGTAAAACGAAACATTGAAAACAATCATTTTAAAGGTGTTTTTGTACCTTTAAGTGTTTCAATGTTACTTGCCGGAAATAAAAGAGAGACTAAATCAAAGTAGTGGAAAACATTTGATTAAACAGGTAACCAAATAAAATACAAAATAAAAACAAAATCTAACCTGAAACAACAGGTGTTAAATTTAAAAAAAAGTTTTTAGTTTTTTAAACTAAGTGTTCCTAATAAAGTGGCTCCTGAGTGTATTGGTGGGGACTGAACTGACTTGAAGAGCTGTTATGATGTCACACAACATCTGGTTATAATGGATCATAGAAAATATGTCTGATTGTTGTTACATTTAGTATTATTCACCCATTCATATAAAATCATGTTATAATTTTGTGAGTAACACAAAGGAACTACAGCTAAAAGTCCTTTAAAAACCCTCCAGGGATCTAAAAGTATCTGTGTACAGAGTGATTAGATAACACGATGCTATAGAGGCTATTTTACACAGACATGAAAACAGGTGTGACTTTGACACAACGCGTTTGAAAACCACTGCCCTGACTAATAAAAGCTTTAAATAAAGACTACTACTACTCTTTTCTAACACAATTCCCACATCAATGATGCCTCAACATTACATTTACTTTTCTCTTTATCTCATGTTGTGTGCTAATGAAATGATTTGTTCCTGCAGGTGCTGAGAGTCATCTGGAAGGTGAAACCAGTTTAAGGTTTACAGACGAAACAAACGCTGAAATGAACCAGTCACAGGTTAGGAAGCTATCACTGGATCAGAATACTAAATTGTCTTCTGTCACTTCTTCGTCTTTTATGTTCTATATTTTCTTTTTAGTTTGCATCTTCGTACGTGTATTCTTTGTCTGCTTCGGCTTTGTCTTTATCTGTGGTAAATCTACAAACCAACTTTTTTTGGGTTGCATGCTGCCATCTACTGCATGTGTAGATGCTGCACTTGTTCAATGAAGGCAATTTAGCTCAATGTTATCTGCTTCATTTATCACCACTATGATTCAAGTCTTATATTTTCTGTGCTTTTCTGTGTTACCCAGACTATATCAGAGTTCTCAAATGTACTGCAGTTGTTTCCAAACAGTCTGTTTAAAAGTCAAACATGTTTCCTGTTTGTTCTCATCCAAGTCTGATCCGACACCAAAGCCTGGGGACTTGATTGAGATCTTTCGAGATGACTATCAGCACTGGGCTGTGTATGTTGGTCATGGCAACGTTGTTCACGTGACATCACCACCAGGCGGTGAGTCCTCTGTCTGTACTGCTACTCTCTAATCTTGACCTGTCAGAGTCTGGAATAATAACAGCCTGCTGTCACTGTAACATTTACAGACCAGATTATCAGATTAGATTATTTGTTGAACTGATTCATGATTAATAAACCACTAAAAATCATGCTGCAATATTTAGTTCATAATCCTGCACAAACTCTCTGTTTCTCTTTTTATTCGTAGCTGAAGTCCAATGTGCAGCTTACAGCAGCTTGATGTCTGTCCCAGGCGTAGTTTCCAACACCATGATGTCTGTCGTGACTGAGAAGGCCATGGTGAGGAGAGAGAAGCTGAAGAAGGTGGTGGCAAACAGCCCGTGGAGAATCAACAACAGCCTGGACATGAAGAACGAGCCCCGCCCAGCTGACATCATTGTGGAGGAGGCGCTCAGGCAGGTGGGCAAGATGATGGAGTACAACTTCATCAGTGACAATTGTGAGCACTTTGCAACCAAGCTGCGTTACGGAAAACATGAGTCTCAGCAGGTCAGTGGACCCATTTTTCTTACAAACAAGAATCTTTACAACGCACTTCAGATTATCACGAAAACTCAGATTCATCATCTAACTTTAAGATTTTTTTTTTTGCCTTCCACAGGTGACAGAAAAAGCAAAACTTCTTTTCATGGGTGCTGCCATGGGTGCTATTGCGGCTACAGGTGGTGTTTTCGCAGCAGCATCAGCAGCTGCACTAGTACTGTTAACAAGAAAATAGACAGATGGACTGACATTTCTCTCCGCCTCTTCTCCTATCGGAAAAAATTTCCACTTTTTAATTAAGATGCCAAGAAGATTTAAAAACATTTTGATAAGTGTTTTAAAGATTGTTTATTGTAAGAGCACCTCCATGAACTCAGTTTCATGATGTCTGAACCAATTCAGCCCTTCTGTACTTGTCTTCTGACATGTTCCTGCTGATTGTTTGACAATTTAGCTGGAGTCTATAAAGTTCTGTCTTCCTCTGACATTAAATTCTCTGTCATTGCTTTGAATAAAGAATAATTTGTGTGATTCTGGATGGTAGTCTTTCTTTCCGCAACATTTCAAACGACGGCCATTTTCCTCTGATGTCATACTCAGGGTGGGAAGCACAAATAATCTTATCAAAAGGATAAAGTCGTATGCAGGGAACCTGACAAATAGTTATTATTTCACAGCTACCTAATTAATCAGATACTGATAAGACAACAGATACTGAAAAGTCTGATGAGAAACTGGAGCCTGGAGACTTGAGATCTTCAGGGACCTCTATCAAAATCTATGAAAATCTTTAGTGTAGGCCTTCAGTGCATCTTCCTCTGAGCACCACAGGGTGGAGCCTCTAACACACAAGCTTCAACAAGAAGACTACACTCAGGCTGTGGTGAATCAAAATGTGTGTCCGCTGGCTGAACTGTCCATAAGAAGTGATGGATAGTTCACAAATAGTTAAAATTTCACAGCTACCTAATCGATCCGCTGCTGATAAGACAACAGATACTGAAAATCTGGGGGGGATATAGGGTCATATTTCAAGATTTCTTCTATTACAGCAATTATTTTTAATCATGCAACTGTTATAGCGTGTATCCAATGTGTTATTCATTGTATACGGATATAATGTTATTGCTTTGAAAATGGGTCGAAAGTCTTGCATTATCATTGTATAACCCAGTTTATGTCAGTGTCAGTGCATCTTTTACTGTTTTGAACAAATTATGCCACTACATTATTCTGGTCAGAAACCTTGAAACAAAATGTAGGAAACACTCAAACACCTCAGCTGATCATGAGTGATCATGATAAATAGTTATTAGGCTTTGCTGGTGATCTGTTGATCAAGCCCCTGAAGACCCTGGACTTCAATCACTGCGTGTTCTTGTTTTCTTTTTTGCTCCCTCCAGACAGAGCTCCAAAACCCAGAGTCACCACTGCCGCCCCACCTGCGACCATGACTGCTTCTCCTGCATTAAGAAAATGTAACATCTTTCAGTTTGCAGGCAGGAATCTGATGAGCAGTCTTGACATTCAAAGCTCCATTAAAATGTATCCAAACATATCCCTCATAATTAGACATTTTTGTACCACCCTTTTCTATTATGATGTAACATGTACATTATAATGTCAAAAAGGTTTGAAGAGTTTTCATTTGTGTGTTGATCCTCATCATGACAATGAGTCACTTTGAATCATTGTAGCTGACACGACAGCTTCTACCGTGTCTTCTTCATGGCCGGCTGCAGCCACAAGTCCTGAGCTGAACAATGACTGTGATGTAGGAGGACTGCTTGATGCGGTCAGTTCAGAAGGACAGTGCAGCAGGACTCAAGTGGGGAGCAGACGCACATGAAGTCAGTTTAACCAGCTTTTTCACATCAAACAGGGACACATTTTGATTCACCACAGCCTGAGTGTAGTCTTCTTGTTGAAGCTTGTGTGTTAGAGGCTCCACCCTGTGGTGCTCAGAGGATGATGCACTGAAGGCCCACACTAAAGATATTCATATATTTTGATAGAGGTCCCTGAAGATCTCAATCAAGTCCACAGGCTCCAGTTTCTCATCAGACTTTTTAGTATCGTCTTATCAGTATCTGATTAATTAGGTAGCTGTGAAATGATAACTATTTGTCAGGTTCTCTGCATACGACTTCATCCTTGTGATAACATTATTAGGACTTCCCACCCTGAGCATGACGTCAGAGGAAAATGGCCGCTGTGTGAAATGTTGCAGAAAGAAAGACTACCATCCAGAATCATACAAATGATTCTTTATTCAAAGCAATAACAAACTATTCAATGTCATAGGAAGACAGAACTTTATAGAGTCCAGCTAAATTGTCAAACAATCAGCGGGGACATGTCAGAAGACAAGTACAGAAGGGCTGAATTGGTTCAGACATCATGAAACTGAGTTCATGGAGGAGCTCTTATAATAAAGAGGAAGTGTACTGTACTGGAAAGTTTCAGATAGGAGGAGAAGTGGAGGAAAATGTCTGTCAGTCTGTCTATCGTCTGCTGATGAGTACTGCTGCAGCTACAATCGATACAGGGATCCACAAAGCAATCGCTGCAGGCGCATAAAGGGGCGCGAAACCAGCTGCCACTTCTGCATTTATCACCTGTGGAGAGCAACAGACATCCTGAAGTTAGATGATGAGCAGAGTTTTCTTAACAAACTAAAGTCCTTTAAAATCATTCACAACTCTGGGAAACATAGAGTTTTAAAAAGAATCACACTTTTAAAAAAATGGCAACATCCTGTCTAACATTGTTAACCCTTCTCTGTTTTTCACCACAGGCACACAAAAAATCGGTCCACTGACCTGCCAGGACTCAGCTTTTCCATAACGCAGCTTGGTTGCAAAGTGCTCACAGTTCTTGCTGATGACAGAGTACTCTATCATCTCGCCCACCTGCCCAAGCGCCTCCTCCACAATGATCTGAGGTGGGCGGGGCTTGTACTTCTTGTCCAGGATGTTGTTGATTCTCCATTTGTGGTGTCCCACAGCCTCCTGCAGCTCCTGTTTCCTCACCATGGCCTTCTTAGCCGGCCGGACCTCGAGCTGCTGGAAGCTGCACCTGAGACTTTGAATAAAAAGAGAGAAATAGACAGAGTTTGTGCAGCATTATGAACTAAATATTGCAACATGTTTTTTAGTGGTTTGTTAATCATGAATCAGTTCAAACAAATAATCTAATTTGGTCCACTGGTTCTCCCCAGAGGTGTGTGCTTTTACCTCTCTTGTACATTCTATACACCAACCGTTGCAGAAGTCAGTTTGACAACAGACAAATCATCAAGTTTGCCGATGACTTGCAGATAATTAGCCTGCTAAAGGGAAGGAAATTAGATCATGACCCAGTGGTGAATGACTTTGTCACTTGGTGTAAAGAGTCCTATCTGGAATTTAATGTGTCTGTACCAAGCCTACAGAGAGAAGGAGAGTGGAGGTGGAAGTAGTGGAAAGCTACAAATACCTGTGACGAACTGTGCTGGATGATAAATTGTGTTTCCAGACTAACGCAGAAGCTATCCATAAGAAGATGATGATTTGTAATGCTTTTATTATTTGTTTTATGTATACTTTATTTGTAAACTTTACTTTGTTGTTTGACTGCTGTTTGTTTCTGTAAAGTGTCCTTGGGTGACCTGAAAGGCGCTTATAAATAAAATGTATTACTATTATTATTTAAGATCCAACAGCGTCTCTACTTTTTAAGAAAAATGAACCAGTTAATGTGTGCAAAAAATTATGACATTGTTTTATAAATCTTTTATTGAGTCAGTCCTGTCTTTTTCTGTTTTTGTATGGTTTGGCAACCTTAACCTCGCTGAGCGAAACAAGCTGGGTGGGTTTGTATGAAGGTAGATTTGTGTCTTAATTATTCAATCCCAAAAAAGTTGCTTCAATCAAAACAAATATTTTCAATCAAAGAAAAAACTCAAATGGAAAAATAAAAATCATTTCAAGTGTTGTGGTTTTTTATTGAAAATATTTTTTTTTTCGATTTGAAGTGATTTTTTTTTTTGAACGAAGTGAAAAAAGTTTTGAAGTCTTTTTTTTTTGATTGAATCATTTTGACACAAACATCCCACACTGAATGAATTGTTTATTTCACTTAAGCACAGAGGCTAGCTATGTGCTAGTGCTAATGTTATAATAAGTAACGTCATTAGTGGTCAAACAACAGTCCACAGGCCAACTGTTGGCCGCAGCGCTGCCTATTTAGCAGCAACAGGTCATGCAGAGGCTGAGTCTATCTTCTCACACAGCCCACAGGATTACGTCTATTACTGGTTCGAGTTTGCTTGGCCAACTCAGCCGCACGTTGTTTTCTAGTGCGTGAATCTACTAACATTTACGGTAATCCTAATGAAACCGCTCTGAAAAGCTTCTGGAAGTGACTGTGGGGCAGACTGCAGTCTCACATCAGACCCATGAAACATACGGTACTTTACAGTAATTATTCCCGGTTATAAACTGAAGGTATCACGAAGGTATGCGTCCGGATTACAAAGTAAAGGACGAAAGAAAAACATAAGGATATTTCACCCAACTTTGACTTGGAATAAAAAGCTTATTTTCCATAAGTAGTCCAATATTCATACACTACTGAACTGAGTTCTTCCTAGACTACGTGCACGCATAATATGAAGTACTTTTACTGTGTACTTTTGAAGTAATCCTGTGTCGAAAACATTAACAGAGGACAAGATTAATTACATTTCACCCATGTAATCTGGTTACAAACTGGTTTCACCTTCCAGATGACTCTCAGCACCTGCAGGAACAAATCATTTCATTAGCACACAACATGAGATAAAGAGAAAAGTAAATGTAATGTTGAGGCATCATTGATGTGGCAATTGTGTTAGAAAAGAGCAGTAGTAGTCTTTATTTAAAGCTTTTATTAGTCAGGGCAGTGGTTTTCAAACGTGTTGTGTCAAAGTCACACCTGTATTCATATCTGTGTAAAATAGCCTCTATAGCATCGTGTTATCTAATCACTCTGTACACAGATACTTTTAGAGCCCTGGAGGGTTTTTAAAGGACGTTTTTCGGTTACAGATTTTGCCTCAGTATGAGGAAGTAAATGTGTACAACAAGGGATATAGTAAATTATAAAAACTCACTCATCACTTGTTGTTTCTGTGTATATTACAATAATAATCTAATTCCCAAGGCACACCAGTGTGCCTCGCCACACCATTTGGGGAACACTTAGTCACTGCATATGTATGAAATAAATAAATAAAAATACAAAAGGACAAATGCTGACTCGTTTACTCAGGAACAAGTTACAATGTTGATTTATTAGATCATTTTACAACACGGGGTTGTATAAGAACATGCGGGTTATAGTTCCTTTGTGTTAATCAAAGAATTAAGAATTCTATATTAATGGGAAAATGTCCCCAGTCCCCATCATACTCAGTAGCAAAGGGTTTTTTATTTGGTTCATAGTTTAATCTATTTTTTCCATTACTTTGATTTAGTTTCTGTTTTAATTTTTAATTCTTGAAACAGCTGAAGGTACAAAATGATCGTTTTCAACGTTTCGTTTGACTTTTTTTTTCTGAGAAGGTGTAGTTTACAGCTCACGAGGTCAGCTCATCTTAGTTTCAAGCCAGCCTCCACTCAGTAACCCCCCGGTAAAACTAGCTAACCCCAGTTATTTTGTGGTGCCTGTATATAATACTTATTACGTAATGCATTCCAAAATTTGATGCTGTTGAATTGTGCTGCCATCCAGATTATTACCTTTTAAATTAAAACTGAAAAAAAATGTTAGTGATGTTGTGGAGACACACACACACACACACACACACACACACAGAGGGTAGGGTGGAGACACGGGTGAACTGGCTGGTGGAGGCTGGAGTTCCACGAGCATAAAAATAAACACAATATCTAGAATTTCTGATGTGAAATTTCAGAATTAAAGCCCTCTAAAATGTGACATATTTCTGATATTTCTCTCTTGCCAACTTAGCGACTTTTGGAAACTCTAACTCGAAAACACGTATCGTTCTTGCTCTTATCAACGAGCAGCAGGTGCTGCTGTGGGCCCCTCCCCTGTCCCAAAGCACTCACAGGCGGCCCAGTCCTTGTGCAGCAGTCCCTCCCAGCTCTAGTCGGAGCTGGAGGAGATGTTCACCTCTCCGCGTCCTGACTGCGAATTCATGCATTAGCGACTTCTAGGACAGCCAATAGCGACTTTCCTTACTGAGGAGTCGGCAACAGAGCACCTCTGAAAACACAACAGCACAGAAACCACAGAAACAGCCACACCAGGGATCCCAATCATGACCAGTGCCGGTCCAAGCCTTTTGGGGGCCCTAAGCAGAATTTGATTTGGGGGCCCCCCTCCCACCACCGCAGAGGCACCTGTGCTTGACAATTATTGACACAAATGTCACACTATAATGTTGCATTATGAATTGTATTTATACATGTACAGATGCATAAGGACCCCCCTACCTTATTCCTGCGAAAGTGTGTGCAAATGGGGGAAGGGGGTCTGGGGTTCTCACCCAGAAAATTCTGAATTTGGTAGATGTGCTTTCCTGTATTCTGGTGCCTTTTGGGGATGGCCAGCTGGAGAAGGCCAATACCTAAATTCGTTCAAATTCATAGCCTTTTGCTTTTTGACTAATTGTGGTAGTGACTTCACGCAACGACTTGGGCTTCAGGGCCCCTTGACCTCTTGGGTCATTCAGACTCATTCAGTAATCCATCCTTGCTTTGTCTGTGCACGTGAGGTGTGTCGTTTATGCGCATGACTCAAACGCTGGCAGACACAGCAGTTGTAGGCAGGTATATTCATCATGAAATCAGAATCATCTTGTCTTGAATTACTAATTCATTTATTCATTTATGTCACTTGTTTAATATATTTACGATGAAATAAATAAATAAGAATAAATTTAAGCTGGTGGCCAGGGGGCTCCAAGCAGCCGCTTAGTTCGCTTATGTCTCGGGCCTCTCTGCATGTGGTTCATGTAACTTAAAATGATGCTGCTTATAGTGTGTTGATAGAAACATGAGAAAACCCTGCCTGAATAAACTCAGTCCACTTCATAAAATTTAAAGGTGTATTTACTCATTACTTTAATATAGTTACAAAAAGACAATTGTAGTCGGGAGAGAAGAAAGATAACTGGATAAAATGAAATTGTAGAATTAGAAATGTCACAGTCATGGTTAAGGCATCCTGCAACAATGTCCTCTGGGAGGTGTACGCAGGTGTGTCAGGGCAGGGTGGTGCTCCCAATCAAACAATGTGTCCGCTGGCTGAACTGTCCATGAGAAGTGATGGATAATTCATAAAAAGGTGAGGAAACCCTGTTTGATTTGAAAAATCTGGTTAAACTGACTTCATGTGCGTCTGCTCCCCACTTGAGTCCTGCTGCACTGTCCTTCTGAACTGACCGCATCAAGCAGTCCTCCTACATCACAGTCATTGTTCAGCTCAGGACTTGTGGCTGCAGCCGGCCATGAAGAAGACACGGTAGAAGCTGTCGTGTCAGCTACAATGATTCAAAGTGACTCATTGTCATGATGAGGATCGACACACAAATGAAAACTCCTCAAACCTTTTTGACATTATAATGTACATGTTACATCATCATAGAAAAGGGTGGTACAAAAAATGTCTAATTATGAGGGATATGTTTGGATACATTTTAATGGAGCTTTGAATGTCAAGACTGCTCATCAGATTCCTGCCTGCAAACTAAAAGATGTTACATTTTCTTAATGCAGGAGAAGCAGTCATGGTCGCAGGTGGGGCGGCAGCAGGCAGGATTCTGGGTATTGCATTTCTGTCTGGAGGGAGCAAAAAAGAAGACAAGAACATGCAGTGATTGAAGTCCAGGGTCTTCAGAGGCTTGATCAACAGATCACCAGCAAAGCCTAATAACTATTTATCATGATCACTCATGATCAGCTGAGGTGGTCTTTTCTATTGATAAAAACAAAAGTGGCTTACTGGAAGATTATTATAAACAGATACATTAAATAAACCTCTTGAATCAAATCTAAATGTCTCTATCTGGAGTTTCTAATGTTTTGTCTTCCTCTGACATTTTAATGTTTGTAATTGTTTTAAATAAAGAATAATTTGTGTGATACTAAATGAGACTTTCTGTCTGTGACACAGCGTCCCCTCACACCTCGTGATCCCTCAGTGAGGTTTCAGTTTTTGATTTCTTTATTTATGGTTTCAACTGTTTACTTATTTTCCTTGACCACTTTTGTTTATTTTAATTTCAAGGCACTTTAATCAGAATGAGCATATTGTACTATATTAATGTTACTGTGTGGAGACAGGCCACATTGAACTCTTGTCTTTATCTTCTCCAACTCTATTGTTATTGTGTGTAACAATAATAATGAAGTAACCTATTACTGTAGTCTTATGCTGCAGCTCAAATTGTCAGAAGCTGGAATAAGCTAGAAACATTAAACACGTCCTGATAACTGAAGATAATATGGAAATGCTTCCCAAGAATGATGAGCCCAAACAGCCACATGGTGGAGCTGTAAATCAAACACAATGATGATAATCTTGGAATCTGGATATCTCTTAAAGAGGACGGACACAAGATTCAGCTTCTGTTCCAGTCAGAGTGATGAACAGTTAAACAGAAACTTCACCAATTCTTCACAGTAAAGCGCGTTTACAGGTTTTGGGGAGAACGACTACATATGTGA